>CALYCR020000207.1:0-14915 GCA_944470395.2 Schistosoma turkestanicum | reverse complement strand
GATTCTATCCATTTCACATGATTATGTCATCATCCTACAGTCATTCATTATGTCATCTCACTTTCTTATTTGAAATGAAATACAATGCATGATCAAGTCAATTCATTGAACAGTTTGAATAGTGTGTTTAAGTGAATTTATTTAATTAGATATCCAATTCATGTGATAAACAGTTTCCATGTTTGTACTTTTTTTGTTAACTTTTTGTCTATTGATTACAATTTGCACACACCTCGTTTCTCAAAAAAAAACGGTGTCTACTGATATTTATATGTGAGAAATCACGGAATTTTGATAGTTGAATAACAAACAACACAACCGACGTTCGACCATATGATGTGAGGTAGGTAGATTGTTCTAAATTTGAAATAATCAATAATATCGATTTTGTTTTTCGGTAGTCATAATCAATATTGTTATTGTATAATATGAACGCGATTCGATCACATGATTAAGTGATTACCACACTCACTCACTCATTCAGTCACACACTCACAGACTTGGTCAGTATTTGAAAAAAATACATAATTCACTTGTAAACTGGACTAAATAGTTTCTTTTTTCTAAAACTGTACAAGTTTTATGAAAGGAATTTGTACAAAATAATTTCTTTGGTAAAATTAAACTAGTTTTCATAACGTATAATTAGAAATTAGATCAAATGAATATTTATGGTGAAATTTGTTTTAATCTAATCAACAATTACAGAAGTTTTGATTGGATCAAATTGTCAATTATTGTGGTGAACATTTTAATCCATGGATACATTTTCGCGGATCTTTGACGTTATTTGGAGTGTCACATGACGTACTAAGGAACATTCAACCCCCTTTATGGTAAAGTTCTGAAGAATGTTGTTTAACATTGGAATCGTGAATCAGTCATTATTAGACAAACATTAGAAATCTGAGTGAGGTTGCGCAAAGTGTTTGGGTTGATTAAATTTGGACGTTAACAACGTTGAATGCCGGGTTGGTCGTTTAGATTTTAATCGATCGCGCGCGAGACCAATGAGCCTGGGTTCGACTCCCGCGTGCAGACGTTGTGGATATGCACTGAAGATTCGTCCCATATTACGTCGAAACGGCCATCCAGTGGTTCCAGGTTTCTAATGATAGTCTAACAATGAATACATTCAAGGTTGCAATGTAAAATAGAATCACAAACTTCAATGATGAATTATTATAAAATGGACTTCACCGAATCAAATGAGAAGTAGTTACTGATGGAGTAAAAATCGATATAGCAAGTGAAAACATTGTCACTGATGACACTGAATGATTGTCAGCAGATATCATGAATTTATTAAAATTATAAATATTTGTCATCTGGTTGTAAATTGATAATCACATACTCAAACGAGAATCTCAAGTACTCTACGTTTATCATTGAATATGCTTATTGTTATATTATCCGCTATCTGAGATATGAATGTGATGTGCGATAATTCCTTAAAAATGTTTAATCGTACGAGAAGGCCAAAGCAGGAGTGACATTTCAATTGGCTATCTAATAATACGAACAAATAGTCCTCTCTCTCTATGCGTATATTCCATTCGTTCCTCGTCTAATGATGTGCATTCATCCTTTAGGGATATTTCAGAAAGTCATCAAGTGGCTTTCCCATTCCGACATCTCTGATTAGCTTTCTTATATGGACTATAGTTATTAGCAGTTTACGAGTTCTAAATAAGTAAAAAACAAACTATTAGGCGTGGCCAATAGTCAAATAAAGTCTTATGGTAATTCAACCGTTACTGATAGCCGAACATCATTTTTTATCTTTAATTTTATGCATGTTTAATGTTAATTTTGAATTGTCACTAACAAGTGAACTTATTGAACAATGAATATCAAAATCAATTTATTTATTTAGTTTGTTTGTTTGTTCGTAGATTATGACAGTTTGTTTATTTTTAGAAAATAGTCGATTTTATCAATGAATTTGTAAAATTCTAAATTCTGCATCAAATTATACTTTCAAGTACCATTTTGTTTAAGTGTATCAAGTATTCACTTACGTCATCAATACATGTGTACGTAAGGTGATGTAGTCGAGAGAAAAAGTACAAACATAGAAACTGTTTATCACATGAATTGGATATTTAACTAACTATATTCACCTAAACAAACAACTGAAACAGACAATGGTGACACAAAAACAGCAAAAATCAAACTGTTCAATGAATTGACTTGATCATGCATTGTATTTCATTTCAAATAAGAAAGTGAGATGACATAATGAATGACTGTAGGATGATGACATAATCATGTGAAATGGATAGAATCGAGTGATGTGGAATTCATTTAGTTGTGTGTAATTCAGTGTTGGTGAGATGTGATCGATGGTCATGTGATGTGATATATGTTATATCTCTATCTATTGGTCATTATGTTCATTTCATTGTGAATCTATGTGATTGTATCGATGTGTAAATCAGTGTTATGTTGAAGTGATGAGATGTAATGTTGAAGAACATAGTTGTTAGTGGCATAGCGAATGTATGCGTCAGTGATTACACAATAAAAGTAATTGAGTAGTATGATCGATTAGTTGATCAACTTACTGACACTATGTTCATTTAGAAGAATTCATGATAAACAGACAAACATATAAACAACAAAGAATTGAATGATAGTTTGACATCATGTCATTTGTGTGCTTGCTGTTGTAGCAGTCGATGTGATGCCTATTTGATTGATTTATTGATCTTGTTGTTATCTCGGTTGAGTGGATTTCCAAATGTTGACGATAGAAATTGGTCCATTTGTTGAGGTGAACATTGAGGTGAGTAGATTGTGACCGGTTGTTGTGCGTGTTGCTTTTTTTTTTATCAGTCTTGTTATTCTTATAAGGATATGCTATTTAGTGTTTGTTATTTATACGTTGAGGAGTATATTGTTATGTGTAAATATATGTTAGTTTGAATGAGTGATAGTGTGATGTGATTAGTGTAAATTTGATTGATTTGTAGTGTTTTGATTGTCAATGTTTTTCAACCCGGTTCATACCTCTAGCTGTATGAAGACATTAAAATTATTTTATGTTAGAATAGGTATGTTTCGGTTTATACACCGTTGTACTTTGTTGAGCATACAACTTAAGAGTATCACTATAGCGGATCAAACATTAGTTTCGATCTTCTGTGTCTCTCTTCAGCTGACTTTCTCCACAACCTCGTCAGGACTTTGATGCTGGATCTTGACGTCTATCAAGAAAGTCTTTTGTATTAGAAAGATCTGTTAAATTAACATTCAAGTTTAGTCATTTCTTACTTGAATCAATCCGTAATATTTTGAGACTGTAATGGTGATCCACTGATTCCAGGTTTGTGAAAGTGATCTACCCAAAATCGACTCATAATTTCAGTGAAACTCAATAATCTCAATCACTCTGTATTGAGAAATAAATTACGAATGATCCAAAATTTTCTATCATTTATTGAACTGAAGTTAGTCAATTTTGTTACTCTATTATATTCATCATTTTCCACAACATCTCATAATAAAATATGTGGGAGATGATAATTATTGGTTATAGCTTATTACTAATTATTACGCATAGAAAACAGTTTTGCAATCAGTAAAGAGCTGTAACGAAAATAACTGATTCTCTTTACTTGATGGTTGACCAAACAGTAATTTTTCATGAACAGAGATGTAGATGGCAAAACCAATGACTGTCAGTTCAAGTTCTGTTACCATGGCTCAGACTTTCTCTTATATACTTTCGAAACCGAACTGCACACCAACAACATATGGGAAATAAAACTAGAACATGAATAAGCAGAGAATGACTGTTATAACAATTATTCAATAATCTTAATTACTTTTATGGTTGTTACTACTCGCAGCGTTACTTGTAAGTAGTATGGTACTGTGTATCATCCAGTAGTCATTACTGAAGAGAAGACTGTTGAATCTGAATCTAAGCCACCGTAGTGTTCTTTGAAGATTAGAAGACATATGAAAGAGCACAGTCATGAAGAATCTGCTTGTTTTATAATTGAAAATTTGAAGATGACATGTACACATGTTGTTGGTAAACTGTGTCTTGTTCGATCTTGAAACTTCTGTTCATAAAACTCAGTATATTCATCCGAAAAAAGCTGACTACATTCGTGTGTATGATGTTTGATTAGTTAACATTTGTTTTCATCTATTTATGGAATGTAAAGTGCTGGTTAACCTTGAACTTTAAAAGTTTCTTAACAAGTAATCAATTTAGGTGAAATAAGTCCAAGTTATTGTTAATTGGGAAACACCAGTTTATTCATGTATGATTTCGATAACAGTACAGTCGACGTTCGGCATTTTCTTTTATCTCAAATATATCGAATAGACTTATTCGGCTATTTCAATGTTGACATTGAGAATCGAAATGCAAATGCAGTTTCTCTCGAATGGAAGAACGTTGGGAACTTAAAACAACTATCAACCAAACACTAAAGTCAGAATTTTGAATACAAAAATCAAGACAATTCTATTGTATGGGGCGGAAACTTGGACATCCTCGAACGTCGTCATACACAGGATACATGTGTGTACTAACAGTTTTCTATGCAACTTACTAAGTACCGTTTGACCAGACATCATCAGTAAGAACCTACTTTGAAAGCAAACAAACTAGATGCCAGTTGAGGAAGATATTATGTAGAAGTACTGGCAGTGGATAGGACACGTATTTCGCAAATCACTCAACTGCGTCACAAGATCGCTCTCACTTGTTTTCCTTAAGGCCAATGGAAAAGAGGTAGACTATAGAACAACCTGTTCCAACAGACATGGAGAGAATGAACTGTAACTTAGTGGAACCGAAATAGATGGTGTATGACAGTTTGCCAGTAAATACTGTTCCGTGATATATGTTCCATATCAAATTACAGGCGCAATTAATTCAGTCGGTAATTAATTGAAAATCAAACATGATATCAATCAATTTTCAATTTTATTAAACACGAATCACTTGTTGTATAACAACATTGAATATAATTTGGATTTATCAAAAATAAAGTAGATTTGACTTTATTTAAATATTTGTGACTGAAATCTTAAAGTACACAAATATTTAACACAGATTCTCTCTTATGAATGAAATAAATATTACGTAAGATTTTAAACTGATAATAAAGAATAATATATGAATTCAAAGTAGGTGGCCTAGTGAATCATTTTATGAGCTGATGTTATTACAATTAGGACTGAATGGATTTCACTTACTTACATACCCTACTTTTGCTTGTCATCCCTTATGAAGCACTGGCCGGCGACCGGCGAATCTATTTTTCTAATTAGAATTTCATTAAGCCCTTATCACTTTCTTACCTACGCCTGTAGCCCACCAACGAGCATGGGTCACTGACCAGTATTCTCGAACCAACTCTGTCTTGGGCTTTACCTCCAAACTTTATCCAACTGCAATTCATTCTTTTCATGTTTGTCTCCGTTTCCCAAAGTAATGCGTTTTTCGGTCTTCCTCTGTTGCGTTAGCCTTAGGACTTCCAGGTGAGTGCTTGTTCTGTGATGCAGTTGGGTGCTTTCATCAGCAGTCTTCAACTAACTCTATCCTGGAATCTCCGTTTCAAGTACTATTCATTATTTTGACATCTACCGACAATAACTGGTGAAATATGTTCTTCGGTCTTCCTGTTTTCTTCTTTTCTTGAAAGCACCAAGTTACGACATGCCTTGTGAAGAGATTTGAAGATTTCTTCAATAAGTGTATCCTATCCTACTCCAAAGAATCCTGCGAGTTGCAGGAGTCGTAGATGCACTTTGCTGATCAGTCCCATACCAGAATGAAATAGGTGTGTAGCGCTTTACGATTTCAAATGATGGTCTAACATTGGTTGATTCGTGAGTTCAAAAAGAAAATCAACTTTCTAAAGCAACAACAAGGGATTCCCTGAATCCAACCACTGAAACATATACATTTTGAATTAAACAATCAAACGGTCCCAATGTATCAAAAATAGTAGACAATCATTGAAATAACTTCCAGCAATTCTTCCTTATTTCTTCCTCTGCTGGAATCTGGTTTGTTCTATCCTACAGCAGACTGTTGCTGATGGTGTCTAGTCAACGAGTCCGAAGTATCTCTCATAGATAACTGTTATCATTTAGCCTTAGGAATCAATAAATTTCACGTTAAAATTTATAATGCACTATGTGGAAACCTGATTGGTCCGTCAATTATATGTTGTCTTGTTCATATTTCATTTGTATACAAATTTCGGAGTTCGTTTATCGGACTGCGTAAAAATTTTGTGTTGGAGAATTTGCAATTTGTGTAAATTTTCTACCTACTTACATCTGTTATCTGTCGAAGAGCATATGATATCGATCAACAATCTTTAACTAATTCTATCCCAGAATCTCTTTTTCAAGTATTATTCTTTATTTTGACATCTACCGACAATTACCGGTGATATATGTTCTTCGGTCTTCCTGTTTTCCTTTTCCCTTGAAAACACTAAGTTACGACATGCGTTAACTCCCTAAAAATGTTTAGTCGAACGAGGAGGTCAAAGCAGGAGGGACATTTTATTTGGCTATCGAATAATATTTACAAATATTCCTCTTGTGGTCCGCGCTACTTATAAGTTGCATATGACGTGAGTGCAAACGTTATGTATGAAACGCATGAATACTGAAATGTCAGACAATGGATTATTGATGGATTGAAGATTTGCAAATTAACGGTTACGATATGGTTTTCCTATTTTACTGAGTAATTCTGTACTTACTTACTTACTAACTTACTTACTTACTTACTTACTTATTTACTTACTTACTTACTTACTTACTAACGCTTGTTACCCCCAATGGAGCATAGGCCGCACAGCCCTTTTCTTCAACCAACTCTGTCCTACGCTTCCCTCTCCAGTTCTGTCCAATGTTTGTTCATTCCTCTCATATCTTTCTATATTTCTCGGCGTAATGTGTTCCTTGGCCTTCCTCTTTTTCTTTTGCCTTGAGGGTTCCATGTTACGGTTTGTCTCGTGACGCAGTTAGGTGCTTTTCGTAGTGTATGTCCTATCCACTTCCACCGCTTCTTCCTGATTTCCTCCTCTGACGGAATCTGGTTTGTTCTCTCTCACAGTTCGTTGTTGCTGATAGTGTTTGGCCAACGAATTCGAAGTATTTTGCGTAGACAACTGTTAATAAACACTTGTATCTTCTGGATGATGGCTTTGGTAGTTCTCCATATTTCCGCTCCATACAGTAGAACCGTCTTGATATTTTTATTGAAAATCCTGATTTTTGTATTGTTTGAAAGTTGTTTGGAGTTCCAGATATTTTTCAACTGTAGAAATGCAGCCCTTGCTTTGCCAATCCGTCCCCTCACATCTGCATCGGATCAACCTTTCTCGTCGATGATGCTGCTCAGATATGTAAAGGTGTTAATGTCCTCCAAGGCATCTGCATCAAGAGTGATTTGGTTGGTGCATGTTGTGACCTACTGCTGCAGAGGCTGCTGCTACACTGGAGGCCTTCTCTTGCATTTCTTGTTGCGTGTGCGATAGAAGAGCCAAGTCATCTGCGAAGTCCAAATCGTCCAGCTGCGTCCTAACTGTCCAGTTGATACTTTGCTTCCCTCCATATGTTGACGTTTTCATAATCCAGTCGATGACCAGGAGAAACAGAAAGGGTGAGAGTAAGCAACCTTGCCTCACACCGGTCTTCACCTCGAAAGAGTCTGTTAGCTGTCCTTCGTGTACGATTTTGCAGTTGAATCCATCATAAAAATTCCGTATGATGTTAACTATTTTCTCAGGAACACCGTAGTGTCGAAGAAGCCGCCACAGTGTTTTCCTATCCACGCTATCAAATGCTTTCTCGTAGTCTATGAAGTTGATGTTCAGTGATGAGTTCTATTCAATTGATTGTTCCACAATGATCCGTAATGTTGCGATTTGGTCAGTACATGATCGATCCTTACGAAATCCGGCCTGTTGATCTCGAAGTTGGGCGTCTACGAAGTGCTTCATTCTGTTTAACAACATCCTGTTGAACACTTTACCTGGTTTTGAAAGAAGAGTGATGCCTCTGTAGTGCTCACACTTGCTGAGATCGCCTTTCTTTGGTATTTTGATGAGGTATCCTTCTTTCCAATCTGATGGTACTTGTTCCTCATCCCAAATCTTCTTGAAGAGGATGTGAAATATTTTCTCAGTTGCTTCTACATCTGCTTTCATTGCCTCCGCTGGAATGTTGTCTGGTCCTGCTGCTTTGCCGCCATTGATTTGTCTGATTGCCATACTGATCTCCCCAATCGTAGGTGCGCCAATATTATTTGGGAAGTTGGTGGATGCTGCGTCGATGATTACTTTGCCTTCCTTAATTTCCCTGGTCGTTCCAGTTTACGATAGTTCCCGGCCAGCTTCTTTTTAGTTTCGTACAATCGTCTCATGTTTCCGTCTCTTGCAGCCTTTTCCGCCGTCATTGCTAGATCTTCCATATCTTCTCGTTTGTCAGCTCTGATGCTTTTCTTCACTTCCCTGTTTGCTTCTGTGTATGCAGCTTGTGCGGTAACTTTCTCTGCTCTTTTTCAGCTGACGTTGATTTCTGCCTTCTTGTTCATCCTTGCTTTAATTTTTTCAAGAGTGCTAACAGAGATCCATTCCTTGTGAGGGAACTCATTGTGACCCAGAACTTCATGACATGTTGAAGTGATTGCCTTCCTAATCCTTTTCCAATTGTTCTCCAATGTTGCGTCCTCTCCATTGAGTATATCGTGCAAAGGCCTGGAACTTATTGGTGACGGCTATCCTGGATTCGTTGAGCTTTACAGTATCCTAAACTAAGGCCGTATTAAACTTGTGTGATGTCTGTCCCGTTGTCCAGAGCTTCTTTAGTTTCAGTTTCATTTTGGCGACCAGAAAATGGTGATCTGATGCTATATCAGCTCCTCTCCTGGTTCTCATATCCTCCATGGTCCTTCTGAACGTTTTGTTGATACAGATATGATCAATCTGGTTTTAAGTAGAGTGATCCGGTGAAATCTATGTGGCTTTGTGTATGCGTTTGTGTGGGAATATTGTGCAACCGATGACCAAATTCTTGAAGGCACATAGGTTTGCAAATCTCTCACCGTTTTCGTTTCTTTCTCCCAGTCCATGATGTCACATGATGTCTTCATATCCAGTGTTGTTCATTCCAACATTGGCATTCGTGTCTCCCATAAGAATCGTCAAATCCTTTTGGAGAACACTTTCCAACGATTGACTTTAGCCTTTCGTATAATTGATCTTTATCGTCGTCATTGTAGTCATTGGTAGGTGCATAACATTGGATGACGTTAATTGTAATGTCCTCTTTCTTTGTTTTGAAGGATGCTTTAATGATCCTGGGTCCTTCAGATTCCCATCCTATTAGTGCCTTTTGTGCATGTTTGGACAGCATCAGTGCAACTCATTGTGTATGTAAAGCATTTTCCTCTTCATGACCAGAGTATAACAGCATGTTCCATGTACCTAAAAAATGGTTGGTCTGGTTTTAAAAGAGGCATCAGACCCGTGACTTCCGAGGGAACTCGGCTTTCATCACGAAACGTCATAATTGTTCCGTCAACTCCCAGGGCAGAGTTAAAATGGTTTGAATTATTTTTTCTGGTTAGCGTTTTTTTGGCAAGTTAGATTTCGACGGAATGGGGTCGCCAACCCCATGTCTAACCCTTGTCCTTTATCTGGGCTTGGAACCGGCAGTAGCTTCGAAGGTTCTACTGGCGGAGTTGAGTAACTCTGTAATTTGCGATAAACACAATTCGGTTGTCCTCACCTGTGTTCTCCTTCACCAAACTCTCTCTGTATGCGTATATTCCATTCTTTCTTTGTCCAATGTTGTGCATTCATCCTTTAGGGATATTTCAGAAGCTTATCAAATGCCTTTCCCATTTCGACATCTCTGATTAGCTTTCTTATATGAACTATAGTTATTAGCAGTTTACGAGTTCTAAATTAGTAAAAAGCAAACTATTAGGCGCGGCCAATAGTCAAATAAAGTCTTATGGTAATTCAACCGTTACTGATAGCCGAACATCATTTTTTATCTTTAATTTTATGCATGTTTAATGTTAATTTTGAATTGTCACTAACAAGTGAACTTATTGAACAATGAATATCAAAATCAATTTATTTATTTAGTTTGTTTGTTTGTTCGTAGATTATGACAGTTTGTTTATTTTTAGAAAATAGTCGATTTTATCAATGAATTTGTAAAATTCTAAATTCTGCATCAAATTATACTTTCAAGTACCATTTTGTTTAAGTGTATCAAGTATTCACTTACGTCATCAATACATGTGTACGTAAGGTGATGTAGTCGAGAAAAAACGTACAAACATAGAAACTGTTTATCACATGAATTGGATATTTAACTAACTATATTCACCTAAACAAACAACTGAAACAGACAATGGTGACACAAAAACAGCAAAAATAAAACTGTTCAATGAATTGACTTGATCATGCATTGTATTTCATTCCAAATAAGAAAGTGAGATGACATGATGAATGATTGTTGGATGATGACATAATCATGTGAAATGGATAGAATTGGCTGATGAGGGATTTGATTCACTTGTGTGTAATTCAGGGTTTGTGAGTTGTGATCGATGGTCATGTGATGTGATGTGTGTTAAGTGACTGGGCGTCTATTCTTTCATTTCTCCTCTCGACATGTTGACCGTAATGGTCATTTCACTGTTAGTCTGTGTAGCAATATCGATGTGTAAATTAGTGTCATGATGAAGTAAAGAGATGGGATGCTGAAAAACACAGCTGTTAGTAGCACAGTGACCGTAGGCTTCACTGATTACACGATGAGCTAGTGAATGCATGCATTTGATGAGAATGTGGTGTTGAGAATTGTGATCGATTAGTTGACGAATTCACTGACACAGACAAGCAGATAAACGAAGAATTGAATGATAGCTTGACATCATGTCATTTGTGTACTTGCTGTTGTAGTAGTCGATGTGATGCTTATTTGATTGATTTATTGATCTTGTTGTAATCTCCATTGAGTGGATTTCCAAATTTTGATGATAGGAATCTGTTAACTTGTTGAGTTAAACAATGAGGTGAGTTGATTTTGACAAGTTGTTGTTAATTTTGGTGTTTCGTGATCAGTTTTGTTATTCTGTTGACTGTATTTGAATTGGTGTGTTATTCATAGATTGAGTTATATATTGGTGTGCATAAATATATGTTGTTTTGAATGAGTGAGAGTAGTTCCACCAATCAGTTTAGTTTCATTCTCCTTTTAATAAGAGCAACAACAGGGGATTCCCTGAATCCAACCACTGTGACGCATAAACTTTGAAATAAATAATCAAACGGTCCCAATCTAACAAAGATACTAGACAATCATTGAAAATTTTTCTTCAATTAACCCAAAATATGATTGTCGTTATGTTTTGTTAAGAAAAGAAAAACAAATTTACATCTTACTTGCATATTGCAATTGTGATACGAATATCAAAATGAAATTAGTTTTTCGTGTAATTGCCAAATAATTAATTGAAATTTTTTAAATAGAAGATCGCACATCATCATTCTTCTTCTTCCTTATAAACACAATAAATATTCATTCATATAGAAGTGAAACAGACACACAAGTATAAAGTCATTTGATCAATAAAAAACAATTGGGTAGTCATAACTAATCAAGTTAACTGAGAAAGAGGAAAGGAATATTGTGAAGATGAATTCGATTGATTGATAAACACGCATGACTGATTTCCACATTAGCAGCTGATGTATTAGTAGAAATTTGTGATTGAAGGTTGTCATCAATGGTATCAGGTGATTGTTGGAAGTCAACAATGCGTACTATTGGATGTAAACCAGTGATGTGATGTCGAAACCAGTACCAAGTGACCAGGATTTTCTGGATTTCATCTCTCGTAATCACTCGTACCTCACAAATGAGATGAATCTATCATGAATATCGGCTATAAAATAACGGTTTATATCTTGTTTCATATATAACGACTGTCACCCCTAATGGAGAATATAGACAACCAAACAACTTTGTTCTGAGCATTTCCAGCTCTGTCCATTTTCTGCTCATACATAACTCCACGTGAACGCCTTCTACGTTCACAATTGTTCCCAAACCCGGATAAAGGATAGAGATTAGGCGTTGGATAAACGACTTCATCCTTAAGAAAAGCATACTAAACAGAAAATATCTACGCATTTTACTCCTTGATCCGTTGGTTATAAATTGTCAATAACAACCCGACTGTGGTGAAGAACGAACTCACATCCAGTGGACGAACAAATATGGAACGGATTTCAGAGGTGATTAAAATACACTTTAGGAAAATCAAATCAAACTGCTTCATCAGGCATCGTGTAACTTTACGATCTGAAGACAAAAGGAGAACAGGCACGACAAAGAGTACATCGCTCTGAGAATTCAATGTGAGCATCAAACAAGAATGGATAACACTTGAGAATATCAGGGAATCGTGATAATTAAATCGAAATAACATAATGTATAGAACAGAAATGTTCTTCTTATATAATAAACTTATGAATATTAATGTTTTGTAAGGGAATCATTGGTCTTATGTAAGACTGCACTGAATAATCGAAGAATATAAACATTTACATCAGAAAATTGCAAAATCATTCATGGGATGAAGAGAGAATAATAGTAAAGATAACGCGAATAGTACCATAAGAGAATGCACATAAAATTTATATGAATAACGTTAGAATTTAGAATTCTGTTGTTCCTAAACCTCCGTTTGAAGTAGTAGCTTTTGTGAATGGCTTGTTGAGTGTCAGTTCTGTGGAGGAGTTAGATTGTTACATCTGCATATGAGACATTTCGATGTGATGATTTGTAATCATGCATTCATAGCTAGAGAAAAATAAGCTAAGCTGATGTGATAATCAAAACAATCAATGCACAGACGCTTTTAAATACGAACAGCTAAGGTTACAAGCGAATAATTGACAAAGTCAAAAGAGAAGTGAATAATTGTGATGAAGTGTGGTTATGTGAGCTGTATGTTTTGGTTGTGGAGCTTCTTTTATTGTTCTTCTGCAAAGCAACAGCAGCAGAAACATCAGGTAGAAGTGATTAATGATTAGAGGAGAACAAGTTAATCAGTCTGTCCGAAAGCTAAGGTGATCAACGTGAGTTCGATCATCAAAAAAGGGAAAGATTAATCACACTTTATTTCTGTTTACAGAGAATAGGTTGGAAATGTTTGATAACAATTGTTGCTGCCAATCAGAATAAAATGAGTGTGTTTTTAATCTGTTAATTATTTTGAACGCAATAATACTTACATCCACTTCATATCAAGTATATTCAAAAGGTATTTTTCAAGAGTGTAAGTAAAGACTTGACTCTATTTCAACCGTAGTTTCATTGGAATTTATTCCGAAAACCTTTCAGAGGTTCTTCCATCTCTTTCCTACTTTATATTTTCTACCTCAGTCACATGTAACATCAAAGATACAATTGGAAATGACATAAGAAGTGTATTGATTGCATAATCATTAGATAATATTTGTAAACTCTCTTTTAAGAGATTGAAAATAATAATTTAAACAAACAATAGGGTCTGAATAATGATTTCACATCAATTACACATTTTTTAAGCTGTTCATTATAAGACAATCAAATACCTATCGTATCCGAAAAAGTAGAATTATTTATTTCTGGTTAGCGTTTGTTTAGCAAGTTACCTATCCACGGGTTAGAGTCTCTCGACCCCAATGCAGATCATCCTCCTTTATACGGACATGGGACCGAAAGTAACCCTGGGAGGGCTTTAGTCAGAGTTGCTGATAAAATCTTCAAATCAGCATCCAAATCTCAAGGAGCTAAGACGCCGCTGACGACAATTGTGGTAACAGAAACTACAGCACCAACTCCATCATCATCCTCGTCAGTAGTGGAAGAGACTTATTAAGGAAACCGGCATTAGAAACCCATCTGTTTGTGAAACTATCTCAGAAAAGAATGAGCTTATGATCCATTCTCAACCAAGGAAATCAGATAGATGTGCAGAACACTTTAGGGATTCGTTCAACTGGCATTCAGGCACACTTCAGTTGCAGACGATCTCCAGTCATCCTTTATGACGAATCGATTTAAGTTCTTCTAGTCTTCATGTGGTCGATAAAGCTATGGAGAATCTAAGGCGAGGTAGAGCAGCTGGTCCTGATAGGCTTACTCGTCAGATTTTAAAAGATGGTGGTCCACTTTTAACAGTTAGATCATAAGTAGAATCTGGGAACTGGGTCTAATCCTATCTGACTGATCTCAATCACTGATTGTCCCAGTCTATAAGAAAGGGTAAAAGTCTCACTAATGTAGTATCAAAAATATTGGCCTCAATAATATTTCGACACCTAATGAAAGCTCATGAAGAGCAGACTAGAGAAAACCAGGCTGGTTTTTGACCTGGACGTGGATGTTTAGACCAGATATTCACACTATTATGTCAGGTCCTAGAACAAAGACACTCGTTCACATTACTCAAAATAGTAGTATTTCTCGAACTTAAAGAGTCATTCGACTACGTCGATCGTGAGGTTCTGTGGCAATGCCTGTTAGAATATTCATCAAATATCCTAAAGATATTTTATTTTAAATCTGACTCAATAGGTCAATTTCTAATGGTTACTACTTTACGTCATCATAAACTATCAAGTTCACATACTTTTAAATGTCATTTCTTATTTCTTAATGTTCACAGTCGACTTAACTGAATAAATATGCATTATCCATAGTTTTAAGCTCCTCATCTTCTTCTGTACAAAGCCTCATATATTCTGGATGCTTTTAGAATACACTTTCTACGCCATATCAAAACAAGTTGATAACGTTAGCGGGGGGGGGGGGGTTGAGACGCTTGAATTAGAGTAGGCAATCGTCTCAATGGA
>CALYCR020000206.1:0-14911 GCA_944470395.2 Schistosoma turkestanicum | reverse complement strand
CGTACTGTCTCCAAATTTGATCTTGTTGGATGCATACAAACGTCGATCCTCACTAAGATTATTTTAACCGAGTTTGTTTCGGTGTTGATTTATTTATTGTATTTTATGACTCTACACCCTGAGTACTCCAGAGACTTAAATAGACAAACAAATCCATAAACTTTATTTTAAAGATAGAACTACATTTAAAACAATTTCCCACTTTAGACTGTAGTTTCAGTGTGCAAATGGCAATTTTCCGGGTTGTCTGTGGTCATCCTTGTGATAGGTCTTTCAGTTTGTTTGGCTCAACTTTTAACATGCGGACATACGGGGCTTCAAATATATAATGGAGTATGGGGGTGCGCCGTTTTCTTGCATAAGGTAGATATCCATAGAAACACCGATTTTATCGGTGATTTAG
Source organism: Schistosoma turkestanicum (assembly GCA_944470395.2). NCBI lineage: Eukaryota > Metazoa > Platyhelminthes > Trematoda > Strigeidida > Schistosomatidae > Schistosoma > Schistosoma turkestanicum. The sequence continues at coordinate 14,508 of CALYCR020000206.1, read as the reverse complement.
CTGCATAGATACCAAAAAGGTGAATTTCAGATTCCTTTGTCAGAAACTTAACGGCTAGTTTTCTTTAACCTACCAGTGCTCAGTAATAATCTGGATCTCGCTAATTTCGTATGCATTTACTAGTTTACTGTTCATTTGGAGCTCGGTATATCGGTTGTTCGATGCGGATTCCACCAGAAAATATTCCAGAATATAATTCGACTTAGTTGGAAACGAACAGAAGTGGCTCATTAAGAAACCTTATAATCAAACACCTCGTGAACTCAGGTGACTAGGTAAAAACCGACTCTACTTTCGAAGTTCCTTTGCCTTAATGTGACTCAGTAACCCACCTGACTGACCGGTGATTAGGATAAAGCTCTATGACATTCCTTTAGCCCTTCACACATACACAGGATAACCATGACACAAATATTACGTGGCCCAAATAAGAATGTCATGCTAGACTTCGTCAGAAGACGTGCTCAAGTTTGTAGGGTATATTAATGAGCTTCTAGGACAAATAACTATTCTTAAAACCGTGCTGACTCTCGAATAAAGTCAGGTTTTTGTTCAAATACTTAAACAAATTTTGGCTATTAGCGTTTTCTAGAATCTTGTGAGCTGCCCTTGTAATAAATTAAATATAAGAACCATCAGACATGATTCATTACACATTTGACAAACAACATCTACTCAGTTTTGTCACAATAATTCTTCAATAGCTATATCTCCACATTTTTCTCGAACCGACTGTGTACATTAAAGTCTCTCAAATTAACCATGGAACAATAGAAGAAGAACTATTCACTTTATTAACAAAAATATTAATTATCTCACTGACTGAACTGTGATAAACCTGTCAGACTAAGGAAGGAAAGTACTCAAACCTGGATAATTAGTTAACGAATTATCAGCTCCTGATCCAGGAAGTTCACGTCCATACACCAATAGAAAAGTCACCATGGCACAGTCATGTTTAACATGGTCATAACCGAAACACACACACAGGACGAAAACGAGCCCTACCTTCACTACACCAGGGCAAATTATGCGCGTATGAGAGAGATATTCCTACATGCCCCATGGCCACAGGAGTGGTGGAGGCTGGCAGTAGATGACACTGGCAAAGATTGAGGACGTCATCCAAAATACTGTCGTTAAACTAGGTACCTTAGTCACACCACACACCCGGAAATGGAAGAATATGGGTTAGGCGCGGCACTCAATGCTTAGTGCAGACGGAGAGGAGACCCTAGCACAAGTGGAAGGTCTCCGTATTACTCCTGACTTAGTAATAAGAAAACTAAAATTCTTACGCCCAGGAAAGTCACCAGGCTGTAACAATATTCGCCCCATAGTCCTTGAAGCAGTGTGCAGAAGCCCTCTGTACGATTTAATTTGTCCTACAGATGTAATTCTAAAACGTAAACGCAAATACCGCCACTGACAAAATACAAAGTGAAACTATATTTAGCAAAGGACAATCTGGTTTTGAAATTTATCTGTTTCTGAACGAAAAAACGAATAAATCAGCACAATAAATAATGGAATTACAATAATGAAGCAGCATGAGCAAACGAACGGGACAGTATAGCGTCTCTTTAGAAAATGAATAAAAAACATGAGTCACATCTATATAAAATATAGTAATCACACCCTTCAATCGATAATTCATTCACAACAAAGAAAGTTTATAGACCGGTCAGACTAGATGACGTGGTGAGCGCTTAACCAATCTGATTGGTTAGTTATGACATAACTACAATTAGTTATAAAATAACTAACACTCCCTTCTCGAAGCGGTCACCACGTCCAGACCTCGTTGCCGTCGCGCTCGAATAATCGACCTCTTCCAGTAGGCATAGGTTTCGTATATCTCGGTTGATCTCTACGGTGTCTCTTCAATCGAATCGTTCTGACTCGGCCATCCGAACCATAATCGACTTCTCTAACTATAGCTTTCACCCAAAGATTTCTCAGCAAGCCAGTATTGTTCACTAACAGTGAGTCTCCATGTTGTGGATTACTTCTCATTGACTTTATAATATGTTTCCATATACCGCCTCCGGGATCAAAGATTAATGCTATAAACGACAAAATATTCCTTCTGGTAAGGTTTTCAGGAAACTCGTGAACTCTGCAAAACGATTCATCCGCTCGGATATTCTGCTCTACTCCCAGCGTTCGTTCACTCATCTCGTTTCATCGGCATTGGGTGATGTTTCCCTTTATTTTATCATTATTCTGACAAAATGAATTCGATGATACCGGTGGGGATACTACTGTAGCTTCCGCTGCATAATTTTCGGTTCTTATAGAATTATGTTGTGAATTAAGACCACGTCTGTTCTGATGGTTTGACCTGATGGTGAATGTTTTACTCAAAACAGAAACAGAACTGTCGAATCTATATGGACATGTGTCGTTCTCTTCGATAGCTTTTCTTTTCAATTCACGACGTCTTCGACAGGCTTCGTGAAACTGGAAAACAATTATCACAAACCATCCCATCCTGTTCGATGATTCCATCAAATAATGTTGGAAGAAGAGTCTTTTTGTCTTCTAAGACAGAGAAACCACTTGTACTTACACGAGTAGGACGTGACAAATAAAGATGCGTTTCAGGATCCGGAGTGCGGTGTAATGACTTGCTTTCTGGCAAAGTTGTCCTTATTCTTTTGGCTTGAGATGTCTTCGATGCCGAATTATTGCTACTACTACATGAATACTGCAGATCAAATTTACTAGGGATTTTATTTGTGGATAGTGTACCTTGCTCTTTACAGAATTTTAAGACATAATCGATTTCGTACTGAGTTGCTTTGCGTAACTTGCTGACGGGTGTCCATTCTACAACGCGATCCCAAATATAACGTAGGCGATACTCTGCTCTTGTACCATGTCGCTGACGATGGGCTAGAACCTCAGCAAGATATTTGAATTCGTTGCGCCATGCAGCCATTACATAACTACCCATCTCATTTCTTGCACCTATTCTCAAAGTTCGTGAGTCAACTAGAGCAGCAGGCATTTGTAACCAACTGAGAGTAATTATTAAGAGTCTGCCTTTATTCTCTAAACGTACTACTATCCGTGACTTGCTGGGAGATTCGTTATTCTCTACAGCCCTGTTGTTATGTATGTCAATTAACTGGAACGTAAAAGGTCCAAAATTATTCCACTTCTCTTTATTAAAATCGGAATTATGCGCCCAGCAATGCCGTCGAATAACTGACATTCCTCTTTCACAAGCAACTAGGTCGACTTCCGCTAAAGCTAATGTTTCTTTACGTTTATCTTCAACTACATCCTTAGCTAAATCTTATAAATTTTTCGAATCCTTACAGTCTGTCTGAGAAGCTGCAAAAGGACACGAACCATGACTTGTAGATGATGATGTCCATAAATTAACCGAAGCATCTTTCGACACATCAGCATTCACAACGCTTGATGAAATATTTGATCCGAGAACACAATCAGATGGAATGTCTTTCTTAGCTATAGCAAAACTTGATAGAACTGTAGGTGACTTAGCTAATTCATTTGATGCTTCGAGTGATGCAACGGAAGCCTCTTTGTGAGAAACCTAATGATTAGAAGGAGAACTAGAAAAATCCTGATCTGTCGATTTAGTGCGAGGAGGGTTTCTTCCATTCAGGTTTATCTGAATTTGATCATGTTCACTGTTACTTTTCTTCTCGGAAACGGCTACAACTTGTTTACGATATTCTCTTCCTTTTTGACGTAAGCGTTCTAACTCAATTTCTTTCTCTATAAAAGCTAAACGTACTTCAGCTGATTCTAACTCTAACAGAGGATCTATTCGGTAGCTATTTCTTCTAAACTGGTCTTCACTGTGAGTTTCCGAGCGGTAGGGAGACAATTTAGGAATCTGATCAGTTTTAAGACGTGGTGAGCGCTTCACCAATCTGATTGGTTAGTTATGACATAACTACAATTAGTTATAAAATAACTAACACCCACTGTTCACCGATATGTCACCTGTTCAGGCATTCACTGAAGTCACACCAACTCCTAGCTTAGTGGAAACAAGCTATTCTCTCTCTCCAGTCTTCAGAGGAGGAGATAGGAAGGACCCAGACTGCTGCACACCAGTCGCAATACTACCAATACTATCAAAGGTAATGGAAGGGCTGGTGAACGAACAAATGAGGAAGTCCATGGATAAGAATAAAGTACTCCATGAAGCTCGACACGGGTTTCGGAATGGCAGATCGTCCCATCCAATACTCTCAAAGCCTGGGACAGTTGGACGTCCTGCTTGGACAGAAAAATACCGGTGCACGTAATATTTCTGGACCTTTCAAAAGCCTTTGACACAGTACCAGACGCACGCCTAATCGCAAGTTTGCGGAAATGGGCTTCAGTGACCCACTCGAATCTTGACTCCGAAACTACCTTCAGAATAAAAAGTTTCGTGCCAAGGTACCAAGTGCACGCGAAGTTGCGAGTATCCACATCGGGAATTTCGCAGGGAACCATCTTGTATGCACTTCCCTTCCTGATATTTATTAACGACCTGTTGGGCACAGTTAGCTCACCGGCATTAATCTACGCCGACGATACAAAGATCTGTAGGTCCATTAGGAGCGGTGAGGATTCGACTGAGCTTCAAAAGGACCTTACATCCGCTTAGAAATGAGCAGTGAAAGACGGTTTCAAACTCAACCAACTGTAGTGCCACGTCATGTATATTCTGCCCCACTCGACGCAACTGATCTATACCCTGAATGGAAGTCCTCTCCCTAATGTCTCCCCAAATCACGATCTCGGTTTATTAACCAATGAAAGCCTTCACACAAGCCCAAACTATATAAGGGACGCAGCCAAGGCAAATGTGACTCCTCACTTCATGCGAAGACAACTTGTTGTTATCACCCCAGAATTATTCTTAACATTATTTAAGACATACACGCGCCCACACCTGGAGGTTCATAGCGTCGTCGCGCCTCTTTTCCTAACAGATGAGACATAAATCTCTTGGATCGAGCGCAGAGACAAGCAAGCGAATCAGTGATAGAGTTGAAGAACAAATGTTACGAAGATGGACTCCAGCACTGGGATTATTCCTCCGGAGTTGCTGGGAATCAGAGGTGATCTGATTATGGCGTACAACATATTAAGGAAGCAAGACCATCCTAAAGTGAGCATCTTGCCGGTGCATCAGCACCACTCCCCTCGAGGCAATCCTCGAAAAATTGTGCATCAGAGACCGAACACTCAGGTTCGTTGTCATAACGAGTCGCTGAAACTTGGAATGCTCTCCCAGTTGGAGTAACCACAGCCTCCTCAGTGACAGCTATAAGAAGAGACTTGATGAGCGCATACTCACGTCTGGATTATCATCTCCCTTTTGGACAAGCTGTGACATGCATATCTTGAGACTTTATAGTTGTTATCATTGCCATCTCCTCAAATCACTAACTTATCTATCTCGCCGATTATCTCTGTTTCCTCTGCATGACTTACACTTCGGTCCTCTCTCACAATCTTCACTACCATAAATGAACTAAATTATGTAAAAATTATTTAGTTCTAAAATCCTCTTCTTATTAGCATGAGAATTTCTCCCTCTTATTCTGCACTTTGCAACTAACTGATCTCTGGTATGGTAATGGGATAGTTGCTGGTATCCAGAAACCCTACTGCCCTTAAACAAACGTTTTCATTCAAATCACGAGACATACAAACTCACAACCAACTGCCAATTGACTAGAATTAGACAGTCAAGTAGCTAGAGCCCCATTCTACGGACACTTCCAAACACCTGGAACCGTACCGAAAGAACAAGAATCGAGCGTAAAGAAATCTATCGATTTATACTAGATGGTGAAAAAGATATTAGATATTGGATTATTGGAACAAGTATTTAAAGATCCAAAAAATTATCGATAGCCTAAAACCTTTCAAAACTAGTACATAAGTCACCTATATTCTATAAACTGAATTTAAAATCCGGATGAGTGAACCAACAACCTTGAAAACAGTATCGAACCAATCATCTTGTAGACCACTCTTTAGGAGCTTTATTTGAGGTTGTAACAAATGGTCAAGAATGTTTGTCCGGTCTGGCTCTTTGAAGGCATATATAGCTTATCGGTATGTCTTAAATCGATTAAATCTTCATTTCTTCTATTCCTCACCATTTAATATTGTTTCTACCAACACATTTTTATTTGTTTAGGAAGATGAGTAAATAACCAGGATCTTTTCCTAAAAAACATAATATATTGAATGCTATATCATTCACTTTGATCACCATAAAGTCAGATACCATAAATGCACTAGGATCACACTAATAGACTACAGTTTGTAGTATTTATAGCTTTTGGGGTTTTTTTGTTTGGTGTTTAAATATTTCTATAGCTTCTACACACTACAGAATTTAGAAAAATCATAAGGCTTTCTCAAATCAATACTAAAAGCTCAGATTCTTTGGTATGAAAACAGACTTAGAGTTCTCGGTGGCTACAAGCTAACTGTGATATTAACATAAGGAAATAAATATCTGAAAACCGTAGAATTTATGGATGCCCAAAATATTAAAAATAAATTACATTGTCTAATTTACTCGTTCTCGTCCCAACTAATTCCCACCAAAGTTTTCCTACCACCAGCGATAAAATACTAGGAAAACTTTTATAAATGCTTCTATAAAGCACAACTTCTTGTAAACTTGAATTGCCGTAGTTAAAAAACCTAGAAGCACTTCAAATGTTTTATAATCCCTTGTGTAGATACTGAAATAAACCTCACACTCTAACATTGACTATATCAATTATTCTAACCCCCTATTGGGCTTAACAATACCTGGTAAAAATTCTAAGTGACTGAAAATAAACTGTTTAAAAAACTTTTAAACTCACTAGGCTCACTATCATATCTAAATAGAATCTTATAACATTAAAGTCTGTCCTCGCTTTATGAAAAGCTTGACAAAGTAATGACAATTTTTCGAACTCAATATTTTGAGTGTAATTGCTGATTTCAAAGGACCTTTGTGTCCTGATAAAACTGTTGCGGTAAACTAATTGATATTTCTAACAAATTTTGTACTGAATTGAAATCAAACTACTACGGGACTTGTTCGTGGTATCAACATAGTAGAGCTGGTTAGCGAGTTAGCCTTCTAATGTGATCGGGCCGCCAACACCATGCTCAACCTTCCTACTTTATTCGGGCTTGGAACCCAGGCTCCAGGCAGAGTAATGGGAGGGCTAATTCCATCTACATTTTCTAGTTCCACTGAGGTAACTATATTTAAGTACTCAGTTTATGGTCAAGTTAGCAAACAAAAACTTCACTCCATTCACTAAGATGTGGATAACAATGAAGTATGATAACGTTTCACTTGTTGAATATGACTGATAACTCAGAGTTTAACAGTCGGTGAGCCACAACATAGAACTCGGTATGTTCGCACATCAGTTCAAGCTGCCATACCACATTAGCACAGGAATGCAATTGTCAGTTAAATCCAATAGTAGTAGAGGTAGTAAAAGTATTAGAAGTAATCGGAGAGATTAGAGTTCGAATATATTATTCAAGAAGTAGAATCTAGTGAGATAAACTTAAAAAGATAAAGTTTAGGATTTGAGAGAACACAAAGAGTGGATGCACCTGTGCCACTGCAAACGATTCCGAGCCATGTCATTCAAGGTCACTAACCATCGATTACTCAGTCAGTCAGTCAGTTGCAACGTAGAACTTCGTACGTAAGTACATAAGTTCAGGTTGCCATACCACATTAGCACAGAGACGCAAATGTCAAATCAAATCCAAGAGTGATAAAGATAGTAGAGGTATTAATGGTAATGAAGAAGACTAGGGTTTGAATATATTATTCAAGAAGTATAATTCAGTGAGATAAGGTTAGAAAGACAAAGGTAGAGGTGATGACGATTCCAGAAGATTAGGATTTGAGAGAGCACAACGAATAGATGCACTTGTGCCATTGCAAACGATTTTGAGCCATGTCGTTCAAGGTCTCTAACCATCGGTGACTTTCGTCTCGCGGACCACAACCAGGTAGTCGACACCTACCAACATAACTCAGTCCACTTGCCAGTGACTTCGTGGATTTCAGCCATGTTTTGGTCTGGCTGCCCCTAGCTTTCTTCCAAGGTACTACTACACCACAAAACATAGCTCGTTAAGGCAGCCGGCGGTTATGCATACATAACACATGTCCCAACCACCTCAGCTGGCAATAGCCAATCGAGCCTTCTGTATCCGAGCTGAGATTTCCTCAGTCACCAGGCTATCAGCGCTGATGAGACTCCCAAGATAAGTGAAGCAATCAACACGCCCGACTACTTCACTCCCTATCAGTAGTTCAGGTGCCGATGCAACCCAATCTTGAAGCAACATTTTGCATTTCGAGGGTGAGAACCGCATCCCGAACATGCTCGCATTGTTGCTTATGGTAGTCAGAAGACTCTGAATTTTGTCAGCGTCTTCACCGAATAGAACTATGTCATCGGCATATTCTAGATCAGTAAGCGATTTTCCTGGTAGAAGGTCAACCCCTGAAAAATCTGACGAGCTTAATGTCAACTCGAAGAGAATTTCTACAACAAAGTTGAACAAGAATGGAGAGAGTGAACAGCCCTGACGGACACCACTTGATGTAGAAAATTCAGATGACAGTTCGCCATATGCTCTAACGCGACCATTAGTGTTCGAGTAGTGTGCTTGTATAAGGTTAATGTACTTCTTTGGTATACACCTTTCAATGACAGACACTGCCACAGAACTTCACGATCCACAGAGTCAAATGCGGCTTTTAGATCCAGGAACACGACTATTGTCGGACGTCTAAATGTATGTCTGTGTTCCAGGACTTGTCGTAGTGTGAAGATGTGGTCTATACAACCACGTCCAGGGCGAAGACCAGCCAGCTTTTCTCTAGTCTGTTCTCCACGAGATCTAGTTAGACGTCTAAGTGTAATGGAGGCTAACAATTTAGAAACTATATTAGTTAGACTTATTCCTCTGTGATTATCACAAGAAGACTTTTGTCCTTTCTCGTAGGTTGGGACAATTAGCGACTGAGACCAGTCAGATGGGATTACGTCCATTTCCCAGATTCTACCTAGGATCTCGGTCAGTCTAACTGTTAAAACTGGACCACCATCCTTAAATATCTCAGGGGTCAGTCTATCAGGACCTGCAGCTCGCCCTCGCTTCAGATTTCCTAACGCTTTCTCAACTTCGTAAAGCTTATGGGGACTTACGTCGATTTGGCATTCAGGATAACTGGAGATCGTGGGTAACTGAAGAGTGGCTCGAGGCCAGTTGAACTGATCCCTAAAGTGTTCTGCCCATCGATCCAGTCTCCTGGATTGAGAATGAATAATAGTCCCGTCATTTTCTGAGATAGTCTCACTTACACTAGGATTCCTAATACCAGTTTCCTTGATAAGTCGGAAAAGTTGTCTACTGTTGCCTATCGCCGCCGCCTTTTCCACCGCATTCGCTTTCGCCACCCACCACTGTTCGCGGTCGTTACGTAGGCTTTTTATCAGCCTTTGCTTAAGCTGACTTCGCTCTTCATCATGTTCAGAGTCAGGTGGGATGCGTTTTCGAGCATCCATCAGTTCGGTGGATGCTACTGAAATCCATGGCTTCTTACTGGGCATATGGTTAACCTTACTAGCAGATATCACTGCTGTTTCCACAGCCCTATTGATATCATTCCAACCTGCTTCCGGATGGGAATCGCTTACATGTTTGCCTAACTCTCTTACTAGTTGCTCCTGAAATATATTCTTAGCTTTATTATCATTAAGTAGAACCCTAAGAGCTTTCCTTACTGTGTCTTTCTTACGTCCAGTAAGCCTCAAACAAATGTGCGCTCGCACTAGGACATGATCTGAATCTAAACATGTGCCCCAAAACGAGCGACAGTCCTCTATCGAACCCCTCCATCGCTGTCTGATGGCGATAAGATCTAACGTTGAGATGACTTTGGAGGTCGACAGATATTTTTCCTTATGCCTAGAGTTACTGTTTGCTAGAAATAGGCGGTTATCTGAGCAAAGTTGCAACAGACGGTCGCCATTGTCCTTTCTTTGAGCTGCGAGACCACAACATCTACCTAGATGTCTTTCATTTTCACTTAGTCTACCTGCTTGAGAATAAATTATTATTATTATTATTATTAGAATCACCAGCCATTATTACTACATCAGAGCGCCTAGCTTTTTGGAATGGGTTCGAAAGCTTTCTGTAGAACTCATCTTTCACCTTGTCCGACCTGCAGTCAGTGTCGGCATAGGCAGATACGACGAACAGGCAACGGCGAGTGTCCCATCTTTCCGAGTCCTTACTGTCCCGTTTAGTCGGACAGCGCACAAGCGACTATCTACTGGGATTCATTCAAGGAGAGACTGTTCAGCTCTACGACTCAATGCTATGCCTACGCCAGCAAGACCCCTGGAAGCAGCATCAGGACTACCGGATACACGAAGAGTAAATCAAGCTACTTCTTTATTTTGAAGTAAACACAGTAGTAGTAGGTTAAGATCAAATTCATACAGACCACTGAAATTAAAGACAATTGTCGTAAAATGACCCACAAATTAATGAGTATAGCAGTGAAGAATAAAGAATCCTCAAGTGTGTCAAGTAGGTAGGAGTTGAAATAAGAAGGTAGGTGTCTCTACATTGAAACTGAAAGTTCCATTAAATGGGTAAAGTTTGTAAAAGCTACTTATAATTGTATTTTTCACAGCCCATCTTCTTTTGTCCTTTCAAATGCCAACCTCTAAGTGCCTGAGTCATCATGTTGCAGGTATTTTAGGCAGAATATAGATCCCAGCAAATATTTGGAAATATGGATCTCAGAAGTGACAAGCGTGTAACAGCAACCTCATTATCACTGATCAATCACCTCATCCATCAAAAAGAGCCGAAACCAAACAAAATGTTCTGCGCCACAAAGATGGGTGGATTGAGGCGGTCACCCCAACTTCCAGTGTTTGCTGGACAGTAGCCTCACCTTCCCTCTTTTACTGTTGTTAGGTCACTTAAAATGACGTTTCACTTGAGGTTCTATATTTCAAATCCTGTTAAGAAGCACTATTTCCAAAGTTACATTCTACAAACAGTAACAACGGGAAAGACTAGTTATAAAATGTACTATCCGAGGAAATGTAAATCTGTGAAGAAACTTCGCACGTTATTGGTTGGCTGAAATTTGGGCGAATACGGAGAATGTGTGCACCTGCAGCAGCGCAAACGATTTTTAGTCATATCATTTGAAGTCTCCTGCCGATGGAAATAATAATTATGCAGGCCTCAACCAGGTAGTCTACACCTATTAACATGGTTCAGTCCATATATAAGCGGAATCATAGAATGGTGACACGTTTTCGTTTGGTCGACCTTAAATTTCTTCCAGCCCACTATAATAGATCAGACAACACCACTCACCGACCTAGTTGGTTCACACGAGCATGAAACATTTCAGTCGATGAAGACTCACTGCTTCATGATTAAATGTGTCATTCCTACCTAGTACCCATAAGGTTTGTACATATTCACATGACCTAGTTCACTTGTCGATGGCTTGATAAACTGGTGTGATGTCTTGATTTAACCGCCCTTAGCTCATGTATGTGCTCACTAGGAATTCCTACTTACAGTATTTTAGATGCTACTGATGAGTACGATACATAATCACTACATGAAAGCTTAAAGTCACTCAGACTTTCGCGGAATCATATTCTATGATTACTAAAGTTACAGTAATACTTCTAAATAAATTTGAAAGCATCATATGAGAGTAGCTCAAACAAGCCAAGAACAATAATAAAACGTCTTTGGTGTAATAAGAGCGGCAGTTTCAGGTTGAGCCGATCGATAGATCTGTTTTCAGTCACGAAGGCCAATTTTATTTCACAAGCTTTATATCGACAAGTTCAAGCATCAGTAGCCCACTTTTTAGGTACTGCTAAGGCAACCATCAAAACGAAGAAAAATATCACAATACATCAAAAGGATTGCACAAATGAAGTAAAATTATGAAAATGTGAAAGCGAAGAAAAATTATTTACAAAACGGATCTATAATGAAACCAGGTCAAAAGCAAAAGAAGCAGGCTCAAAGAAATCAATTTGTTTCTACTTGCTCGTAAATGTATTGGATATTGGATATGCTGATCGCCACTCACTAAAACTGAGGTCAAAAATAGCGCACATTTCATGCGTTTAAGGTCACATCAAGGTTGTTGTATAGTTGTCTTGATAGACTACTATGAAAGTTCTTGGCAGGGAGCTGAATAAAAACTCATCTGGATATATAACTCTTATTGCAGAAAATGAAGAGGATGTGTGGTTAACGTATAACTTAGTGCAGGTTGGAGATAAAATGCGATGTTCCACTGTCAGAAAGGTTCAAAATGAATCTGCAACTGGTAGTGTACAGACAAAGCAAGTGAGAACTAATCTGACAATAGAGGTAGAAAAGATCGATTTCGATTTACAGGCAAGTACCTAAAGTATTCCTCACTACTATATATCTACTTCTAAGTTTCTATTAGTTTTTATCAGTAACACGGAAAGTCAAGATTCTCAAAATATGAATTATAAAATATATCTGTTAACGTTTAGACTTGTTAGCTAAGGGTTTCGAAGGATATTGTATTGTGATTGATGTGCTTGATTACGTACTTAGGGAATAGATACATCATGAAATCTATTATTCCTTGGTGCAGGTAATAGTTGGTCACTAGTCCTTTCTTCATTATAGTTCTTAGTGAACATGTTAGTGACAGAAAAATTAAAAAAAAAAGCGATAATTACTATTCCGGTTCCAAACTTACGGAAGCTTGTGCACAGCATATAACAATGATAATCAGATAATTCTAACATTATAATGCTGGAAATATTCAAAGACAAAATTCATAAACCGCCAAGTCAGTTAGCAGAATCATTATCGTATATACTTTCTATCTAATCAAATCTGGTTTAATCACTCCAGACAAGTCCCTTCACCAATTAATAAACACATTTTGTTATAACTCCGAGGAAAATTGTTTGTCAGCTAACCTCCCAATTTTAAGATTCCTAATGGCAAATAAAGTAATGTGTGATTAAAAAAAGCGTCTTACTGGGTAGATATCAGAAAGAGTCGTCATATTAGATGATCATATTGTAAAACTCAAGTTAAAATACTTTCATTACCGAGTTGGTCTCAAGTAGTTGGTCATAATTGTAATTGAGACTGTATTCATAAAGTGAAACATTTTGGTAATGATTAATAAGGCAGTGCTTTGAAAACAAGTCAACTATGAGTAAAATACTCGAATCTTATGGAATTAGTTGACGATCGATCCCCGAGAGTGTACCATTTTCGTATTATCACCAAAATGCGCATTGTGTGTTGTGTTTCGCCTGTTACCCCCAATGGAGCATAGGCCGCCCACCAGTTTTCTCCAACCAACTCTGTCCTGGGCTTCACTCTCCAGTTCTGTCCAATGTTTGTTCATTCCTCTCATATCTTTCTCTATTTCTCGGCGTAGTGTGTTCCTTGGCCTTCCTCTTTTCCTTTTGCCTTGAGGGTTCCATGTGAGGGCTTGTCTAGTGACGCAGTTGGGTGCTTTTCGTAGTGTATGTCCTATCCATTTCCACCGCTTCTTCCTGATTTCCTCCTCCATTGGAATCTAACTTGTTCTCTCCCACAGTTCGTTGTTGCTGATGGTGTCTGGCCAACGTATACGAAGTATTTTGCGTAGACAACTGTTAATAAACACTTGTATCTTCTGGATGATGGCTTTGGTAGTTCTCCATGTTTCCGCTCCATACAGTAGAACTGTCTTGACATTTGTATTGAAAATCCTTATTTTGGTTTTGGTTGAAAGTTGTTTGGAGTTCCAGATATTTTTCAACTGTAGAAATGCAGCCCTCGCTTTGCCAATCCGCGCCCTCACATCTGCATCGGATCCACCTTTCTCGTCGATGATGCTGCCAAGATATGTGAAGGTGTTAACGTCCTCCAAGGTATCTCCATCAAGCGTGATTCGGTTGGTGCATGTTGTGTTGCATCGGAGAATTTTGCTTTTTCCTTTATGTATGTTGAGACCTACTGCTGCAGAGGCTGCTGCTACACTGGTCGTCTTCTCTTGCATTTGTTGTTGAGTGTGCGATAGAAGAGCCAGGTCATCTGCGAAGTCCAGATCGTCCAGCTGCGTCCTAACTGTCCAGTTGATACCGTGCTTCCCTCCAGATGTTGACGTCTTCATAATCCAGTCGATGACCAGGAGAAAGAGAAAGGGTGAGAGTAAGCAACCTTGCCTGACACCGGTCTTCACCTCGAAAGAGTCGGTTAGCAGTCCTCCGTGCACGATTTTGCAGTTGAATCCATCATAAGAATTCCGTATGATGTTGACTATTTTCTCAGGCACACCGTAGTGTCGAAGAAGCCTCCACAGTGTTTTCCTATCTACGCTATCAAATGCTTTCTCGTAGTCGATGAAGTTGATGTAGAGTGGTGAGTTCCATT
>CALYCR020000205.1:0-14924 GCA_944470395.2 Schistosoma turkestanicum | reverse complement strand
TCCGTTGGCCCGACACCATCAGCAACAATCTACTATGGGAAAGAACAAACAGGATTCCAGAGGAGATGGAAATCAGGAAGAAGCGCTCGCAGTGGATAGAACAAACAATGCAGAAAGCACCCAACTGCGTCCTAACTTGGAACCCTCAAGATAAAAGGAAAAGGAGGCCAAAGAACACATTACGCCGAGAAATAGAGAAAGATATGAGAAGAATGAACAAAAACTGGAAAGGACTGGAAACGGTAGTCCAGGACAGAGTAGGTTGGAGAATACTGGTCGGCGGCCTATGCTCCAATGGGAATAACAGGCGTAAGTAACTGATTAAGTAATATTTTATTTAATCAGGTTATTTCGTGTAAGTTACTTACTAATGAACACGTGTTAGGCATAATAATGCCAGATAAATATTAATACTCAAGATGTTATTGGTTGAAAATAGTATAGGCTGTCTAAGGCAATGGTTATTTATTGTCTACTTACTTACATATTCCTGTCACTCCCATTGGAAAATAGGCCGCTGACCAGTATTCTCCTGCCTACTGTGTCCTGGGCCTGCCTTTTTATTTCTGTCTAAATTTTGTTCATTCTTCTCATGTCTATTCCCATTTCTCGAACTAATGTGTCCTTTGGTCCTCCTCTTTTCCACTGACCTTGAGGGTTCCAAGTGAGGGTTTGTCTTCTGATGCAGCTTGGTGCTTTCCTCAATCTGTGTCCTGTCCACCTTCAGCGAATCTTCCTTATTTCTTTGTCTGTTGGAATCTGGTTTGTTCTCTCCCATAGTTGGTTGTTGTTGGTGATGTCTAGTACAACGCATCCAAAAGTATTTTGCGTAAATAACTGTTAATGAATACTTGTATCATCTGTATGGTAGTTTTCGTAGTTCTCCAAGTAGAATAGAACTATCTTGAAATTTCTATTGAAAAGTATGACTTCGGTGTTGGTTGACAGTTGTTTTGAGTTCCATAGGTTTTTCAATGGAAAAATGCTGTTCTTACACTTCACCAATCCGGCTCTTCACATCTGGATCAAATCAAACGTGCCCATTAATGCTGCTGCCTAGTTATATAGAGTGTGCGCACTGATGATGAGTCCCGTACCAGGACGAAACAGCCGTCCAGTGCAACTAGGTTTGGGATGGTGTCCTAACAATGATTGATTCTTAATCTCACTGAAAATTAATAATCTTTATCATTCTGTTGTATCGTTTTTATGCATTCACTATTACAAAACTGTTTTATGCTTATATATTTTTCTCCAATTATCTCAATCCTAATAGGGATGCTTTACTTCAACCTTGTTCATTTACAAAAAATCCTATGTTTCAAAGTATCACATCAATAGAAGATTATCAATCAACACTCAAGCATACTCATCAATTCGATCTTTCTTCAACATTTATCTATTCTCTTGCTCAAGCTGGTACAATCAATGTTAATACAATACATCATAGTTTAACTGGTGGTCGACCATTTTGTTTTGTTTTCACCGGTCCATATGTACAAATGTCTTCTACTGGGGAAAAAGAAAATTTATGGTTAGATGATAAAACTTTATTTACACGGATATTTGCTACAGAGAGTTGGGAATCATGTACTCGATGGATAAAAAGGTAAGCTTGTTACATTTGCATTTTTGTAAGAAAAATGTAATATTCATTTTTTTTATTGATCAATGAATGAGAAAGTAGCTTCAAGGCGAACTGTCAACATATGTTGCATAATCATAAATGACTCACTAACTAACTGACTGACCAGTCATAGTATTCCTTTCCTTTCTGATTCACAAATCATGTGAACGTCAATATCTTCCTACACACACAATTTTTTTACCACTCATGTTATATATTAACCAATAGCAATTGAGAATGATTGACTACAGCTAGTTGGTTAATTTGAAGTGTCGTTATTTGATTGGTTAATTTTACATAACTTTCGTATTAGTAATCTGATTGATTGTCAAGCCCGACATTTTGTGTTACAATAGTGAATATCACATGGTTGGATTTAAGCCCGTGTGTTGTGTAGTAGTTTTAACTGAAGCAATGGATTTATGAATTTAATTGTCCAATTTTAATGAGTTAAGGATTATTGTTATTATGTTTGCATGATATGACAATGTCCACTGTTGTAAACAATCCGTTGCATAACATCAAACCTAATGATACTGTATTTCAACCGACAACAACTACCATAGAGTCGAATAACGAATCGAAACAAAATCATATGAGTCTTAGCACTAATGATATTTTTCATATGGATAAGAAGAAAACAAAATCTACTACTAACGGAATGGCATATTCTTCACTAGTCCTTATGTCATCTTATGATAGTTGTCGCGGATTATTCAATGATGAACTTCATCAATATGGTAGTCAATCATTACCATCAACTAGTACTCGTTCGTATGCAAAACAATTGATTGATTTATTCCCTGTATTTGGTGGTAAACGTAAAACTATTAGTTATTTTCAAAAAACATCCTCATCAATTACATTGACAGAAGCATCACGTAAACATTATAATGATTTATGGGTTGGTTCATTAAAGTGAGCAATTTCGTTTCAGTGTTGTTTTTTTGTTAAACAAATTCATTTTTTACGATGATCAATTTGGATTGAATATAGTTGTTATCTTGTTGTATTTTGTGTTCAATATTAAATTGAATAAAATTAAACCGATTTAATCAATCATTTTAAAACCTATGATTCAATATTCAATCAGTATGTAATTTTTCACTTGATGATTTCATTGGTGATTTGTCAGTTTTTTTAGAGTAAGAGATTAGATTATGAATTTTGGGTGGATTGGATTTAGGCAGTTTCAAATTTCGGTTATGATCAGTTTGGTCTCGTGTGTTGTTACGGGTTTGAGAGAGGATTATCACTTCCCGACTGTTCACACCGTGGGAAGGGGTTTCTTGGGGAACGTGAAATGAAAGTTGGATTAGTGCTGGTCTTATCGACCTGAGAGCGTAACCACAGAGCCCGAGGGACAAGTGCTTGAAGCCGGTCACGAAGTCTTTTTACGGGAAGATTGTTTAGTGCTTGCTGCTCTCTTCAAGTTGCCTTACCGCCGGAGACGGAAATCCCTGGTTATCCGAGGGGAGCAATTTACTGCCATCATACATTTTTACAGTCAGCAGTATGACTTCGCCCTCAGACCCTGATTTGTTGGTTTTAGTCTCACCTACAAGAACATATGTTACAGCCAATATATCTCGGTTGGGTCATCACGGTAGGCAAGATTGACCACCACGTCAAGGTAGCAGCTACGGCCGGGCGTTTCAATTTATAAGTTAGCTCTCAGTCAGCAATTATGTGTTTGCTGAAAATAAATATTCAAAAAAAAACAATTTTACATTTTTTTCACAGTAGTACTGAAAACATGTATGCACAATTCTGATTTTTTATATCAGTAATTATGTAGTCTGTTAATAACATTTAATGACATTATTCAGTACAGAAGTATCTGTGTAATTTTCAACCAAGTCCAAATGTATTCTTTAAAGTCTTTTTATCAATCCTGCGGGATGCAAGAGTCTTGGGTGCGCACTACCACTGATGAGTCCCATACCAGGACGAAACGGCCGTCCAATGCTTCCAGGTTTCTAATGATGGTCTAGCATTGATCGATTCATGATTTCAAAAACTAATTTTTTTTACCAGTAAGAAATAAATAAACGTTCAGTTTGAACTGAATTCTCATCACTTATGATATCAATTAGAATAAAGAACTTTTTCCGTTTGCATTTTCATTGTTTCAAAGGCAACATGAACTGATGTACTTACGTACGAAGTTCTACGTTGCAACTGACTGACTGAATGCAAAAAAACACTGTGAAAATATTCATGTATTCCTACTGAACTTTATATATTTGATTAAGTGGGTTAAATTAACAGCTCTTTGATTTATCATGTCATATTTACAATGCTATTCAGTTCAGTGTATTCATCCTCATTACTTACTTACTTACGCCAATTATCCATAGTGAAGCATAGGTTGCTTACCAGCATTCTCCAACCTACTCTGTCTTGAGGTTTCTTTTTTAGTTGTACTCAATCGTTTCTCATTATTTATCATTATACTGTCGATAAATGATAAACGGCATCGGTTCAATACTTTGTTGTAGACTAATTTTTATTCACCAATGACCTTGACTTTTCTTGAGTTAGGGGCGGCCAGATCAAAACATGGCAGAAATCCATGAAGTGATTGACGAGTGGACTTAGCCATGTCGGTAATTGTCGACTACCTGGTTGGGGTCCGCGAGATAATAATAATCGATGGTTAGGGACCCTGTATGAGATGGCTCAAAATTGTTCGCAATGGCGCCGGTGCATTTATTCTTTGTGTTCTCTCAAATCCTAATCTTCTAGATTCTTCAACACCTCTACTTTTGACTTTCTAAACTTTTCGCACTGAATAATACTTCTTGAATAATATCTTCTAATCCTAACCTCTCCGATTACTTCTAATTCCCTTACTACCTCTTCTACTATTGGATTTGAATTGACAATTATATCTCTGTGCTGATGTGGTATGGCGACATGAACTGATGTACTTACGTACGAAGTTCTACGTTGCATCTAACTGACTGACTGACATGACTTGAATTTTCTTGACAATATTTTCATAGATTGAAAATTTATACATTCTATTTTTAAACTTATTATATTCTATCAATAAATTGTGAAGTATATTTATAGTATAAAATTAAGAAATAATACAATGATGCTGTCTTCATTTACAAGACTAATTTGATGTTTGAAATTTCCCCAGCTAGTTCTTACAATCTATTTTTATGTAATGACATTTAAGCCTTGGTTGTACTCTGTGAAACTTCATCATTTGAGGTGTTTTGGACATGTGTTGAGAATAGCCAACCACCGATTGCCTCGATGAGTTATGTTTAGTGGTGTAGGAGTAGGTTGGAAGAAAGCTAAGTGCGGCCACATGGCACAAACCCATGAAGTCACTGACAAGTGGACTGAATCATGTTGATAAGTGTAGACTATTTGGTTGAGGTTCACGAGGCGATAGTAATCCATGGTTAGAGACTTTGGAAGACATGGTTAAAATTTGTTTTCTATGGCGTCGGTGCATCCACTCGTTGTGTTCTGTGAAATTGTAATCTAACCTTTCTCTATTCTTCTCGAATAATATCTCTCCGAATACTGCTAGTAATTCTACCACTATGGTATTTGAATTGACAATTGCGTCTCTGTGCTCACTCGTTATGGCAGCTTGAACTGATGTACATACGTACGAAGTTCTATGTTGTAGCTGACTGTGCTCTTTTTGTTTGTATCAAAATCGATTCAAAGTAGTTTGATATGGTCGTATTTTTCCCTAGATGTCACCAATATTAATTGAGTTGATTGTTCTAACCACCGTCTGCCGCGACGAGCTATGTTTTGTGGAGTAGGTTGGAAGAAAGCTAGAGGCGGCCAGACCAAAACATGGTAGAAATCCATGAAGTCACTGACAAGTGGACTGAGTCATGTTGGTAGATGTAGGCTGCTACCTAGTTGGGTTCAGCGAGATAAAAGTCACTAATGGTTAGAGAGCTTTAACGACATGGCTCAAAATCGTTTGCAATGGCGCAGGTGCATCCATTCGTTGTGCTCTCTCAAATCCTAATCTTCTGGATTCGTCAGCACCTCTACCTTTGTCTTTCTAATCTTATCTCACTGAATCATACTTGAATAATATCTTCAAACCCTAGTCTTCTTCATTACCATTAATACCTCTACTATCTTTATCACTATGGGATTTGGTTTGACATTTGCGTCTCTGTGCTCATATGGTATGGCAACATGAACTTATGTACATACGTACGAAGTTCTTACGTTGCAACTGACTGACTGAGTTGATTGTTCTGAACCGAACTTTGTAAAATATTCCTGCTACTCAATCCCATATCGATAATTTCACTGTAATTATTTTTCTGAGCAAAAGAAACAATGCCTAAATAAAATTTAATTTTTTTTACAGTTGTAAATTTATCCTCATTCAATGAGACTTCATAGGAAGAATTTCTAGGATGACATCACATGACCTCTGGTTCATTATTTGTCAAGTTTTTTGTTTGAATACAAACTAAGCTTGTCATCTTGAAAAAGATGTGATGTTGCTCAAAATTCAAGTAGAATTTGATATCATGACACCAATAATATAACTATTCAATTATCAATTTGATTAGAAAAAAGATTGATCAATCGTAAACTTATAAATTTTGTACACTTTTTTGTTGAACACGAAAACTCGTTTATATTCAATGTGGCATATAAACCTAATGTCAGTAGCACTTCTACTATCGCTACCGCCTTATGAGATTTGAACTGACAGTTTCATTTCTGTGCTGACGCGGGTATGACAACCTGAACTTATGTAATCCTGTTCGAAGAGTTGTATGTTGTAATTGACTGATAAACTTAGTATTCTATCTGTTTCAGATAGAAAATCGATTGACCTAAATATGAATTATTCAGGGTCTATATTCTATTTACTAAGATAGTTTTGATATAATTAGTCCATATGGCTTATTGACGAAAATGTTAGCAATGTGAAATGAAACGTAATAATATTTTATTTGAATTCTATTGAAAATTATGAAAAGGTTGATGAATGCCCACACTGGGTAGGACGAAATGGCCGTCCAATGCTTCCAAATTCCTAATAGCGGCCTAACATAGATTGATTCCTAAAGACACTTACACATAGTTTAGTGATTCATCTGAAAACGAAGACATAAACACACATACTTCAGATATTGTTAACTCCAAGTTTGCAAGCGTAAGCTTGCTTTGTTAGACGGTTAGTGTAGGATCCAAACTGAGGTTTGGATTGAAGAATAACTGTCTAGGTAGGTTAGATACGCGTCTTCACCAGTTGAAATCAAAACGAGTGACTCGGGCAAATAACTGTTCTAACATTCATCATAAATATAAATTTACATCGTTACCTAAACAATATTACCACTCAGTTATCCCATCAACAGTTGTTCAACAGCAACCAATAAACAATGATATTCTATCCGGCGTAGGTAGATCACATTTGTTGGAAAGAAAATATTTGGTTGCTTTATAACACAGTGTTTCCAATTCTGGAAGAGTGCTTCAATTCACAATCAAAATGCACAATTCCAGTCCACGCAAGCAACATAATCAAAAGAGGAACAGATCAGTGTGGCTGTTGCCATAACTAAGTATCAGCTTAAACAACATGAATGCAGTTCAGAAAGAAACATAGAAACTCAGTAAAGGCAAAAGAAATAGAAACTATAATAAAATACAAATATTATCATCTCAAAAATGGAATCGAACAGATTAACAAAATGTACAACTGAAGGAATCAATAAGGACAAATTACAAATGTATACAACACGGAGAGATTTTCACAAACAAAGCCTTCCAAGAATGGATCTTACAGTTAGTAAATTAACTAAGGAAAGAATCGTTCATTTTAATAGCTTACTGTTATTGAAGAAAGTTTTAAAGAGTTGAATAAGTCACTCTGCTGTATTTATTTGTATTTCAAATCCAAGGCCATTGTTCAAAAGAGTTGTTGCTTTTTTTTGAGATTGTTAAAAAATGATTTAAAAAGCTGGATGCACTGGACGGCCGTTTCGTCCTGGTATGGGACTCATCAGTAGCAGTGCGCATCCACGACTCCTACACCCCACAGGATTCGAACCCAGGACTTTCGGTATTGTAGGCGAGGAGGAGTCCCATACGAGGACGAAACGGCCATCTTTCAGTGCTTCCAGGTTTCTAATGGTGGTCTAACATTGTTCGATTCATGGTTTCAAAAAAACTTAACAATCTTCACAACCCTGTAATGCGATTTAAAAAGCATTAAATAGGTCACTTGTTATTTTGTGCAGAGATTCTGTTTCTTTTATTCTCCGTTATTTACTTCCATTATCAATGTTTGGTATTTTTTTTGTTACATTTTTTCTTGACCTTAGCTAACCACCTACTTTGATTTGAGAGGTTGTTTCCGCATTGTCTATAATATTGATGTATAAAATAATTCATGATCTCATGGTCACCAACAAATATTGTCTTCCTGTGTAGGATTTTTTTCTAGATATAAATATTTAGTCTATTTTATAATGGTTAACATTCCACTGTAGAGATAATTATACATACAAAATTTATAGATTAGCCTGATAGATTAGTCTGATACGGCTGAGAGTGGGGAGAACCCTGCCTCCATTTCATAGTGCTCTCATATTGCCACGCGTATATAGCTATTATTAAGGAAACCTTAGTCACAGCATTATAGCGGCAGGTATGTCTCCCTCTGTATTCAGAGGATGAGAAGCGGATGTTCAGCGCTTAAACCATGTTGACAGTGGGGACGGAAAACCCTGATTCTCAAGCACCACGGGATATGAGCTTCAGGATCCTGAACAAAAAACAAATGGCGTATTGGTTTATTGTTGGTTACTGACTACAATCGGACTGTATCTCCTAACGTTGCTCTATTACCTGATGGGTTAAACCTTTAGAACAACACCACTTGCATCGGTTTGGGTAGCCGGGAAGTATTCCAATTCACACGAGTTCATTGGTTTGTGTGGTGCATGCAGTTTTAAAAATTGTTGAAATCATGAATCGACCGATGTTAGACCACCATTAGAAACCGATAAGCACAGGATGGCTGTTTCGTCCTTGTATGAGACTACTTATCAGTGGCAGTGCGCATCCATCACTCTGGCTACCTGTTGCAACATTTGAACACAGGAACTCTTAGTTTGGCTCGCGAACGCGTTTATTAATATACGTGAATCTGGATTATTTAGTTAATAAACACTGTAGATTTGGAATTAATACTCATTTAACAGAATATTCGGAAATGAAACTTAAGAACAACTTAAATGTGTTGTTTTTTGTAACACCTCTTATAATGAACTGAGCGGTCAATTCAGAATGAAGCTATTAATATGTTATGTTCGTCACTAGGTACGCTTGAGGCTATTACGAGTTCACCTTAGTCGATAAACGCAAACGAGACAATGAACCAGCCTCCAGGTAGACTACCTTGAATCCCAAGCTCTAAAAAAGAAGTCTCGGTAAGCGTAGAAAGTATATTCTACAAACACCCGGCAATCACAGTAGAATCAAGCATACAACTCTCGTTTATTTATGCATCATAGAAACGTCCTTGAGACAGTTAAGAAAATAGCACACTAAAATGCAAAACAGCCAATCACAGCCATGGATTTTCCTGGTTGGAAATGAAATCTCAAGGCCAACCGATCATCCCATGCTCGCAAAGATAAAATCTAAAATTAAGGCATTTCTCAAGCGAGTTCTGGGGATCTAACATCCCCAACATAATATTAGCACAGAGAGTTTCATTTCGTTTTATTGCTTTCAACCTAAGACCTTACTGATCGAATACATAAATATAATTCACAATACTACTGCTACTACTGTGGTGCGAGCTACTTATAAGTAGTATGTGACGTGAGTGTCAACGTAATGTCTGGCAGCAGAAGATGGGGGAAGATCAAGAAAGGAAGAGTTAGAACACAATGGAATTTGTATCAAACGCATGAATAGTGACAATGGATTGATGTTTTGCAACAGGAACAGTCCAGTTCGATATGATGAACTGATATTTTGCAAATGAACGATTTACGATATGGTTTTCCTATTTTACTGAGTAACTTTGTAATTCTCGTTAAATACAATTCGGTTGCCCTACCTGTGTTCTCTTTCACTACACTACTACTGTAGTGAATGAGAACACAGGTTGGGGCAACCGAATTGTATTTAACGAAAATTACAGAGTTACTCAGTAAAATCGGAAAACCATATCGTAAATCGTTCATTTGCAAAATATCAGTTCATCATATCGAACTGGACTGTTTCTGTTGCCAAACATCAATCCATTGTCACTATTCATGCGTTTGATACAAATTCCATTGTTTTCTAACTCTTCCTTTCTTGATCTTCCCCCCGTATTATGCTACCAGACTTTACGTTGACACTCTCGTTATATACTACTTATAAGTAGTTCGCACCACAGCACCACACTACTACTACTACTATTGTGTTCGATAACAGAACAAATGAAAATATTCCTGTGGTATATTTACAAGGTAGTTCGTTTAACTGTTGAACAGATTATAACATTATATCTCCTCAATTATGATTGAGTACAAACCTCAACGTCAACTCAATAATACAAATAAAACATTGAGTTAGTCAATCCTTAAATATTCCGCCATTTTTTTTAATTTCACTGCTCAATTTATTTTATTTTGCGTAAGAATTAATGACCAACGAAAATTCGTAATTTAATACTGTATTATATTACTTACTGGTGACAATCATGTAGGTCGAACTGTTGCACATTTTGTTATTAAATAAATCTTTTGTTGTGTTGTTCCAACCGATCAACCGGATAGATGGTGAATTTCGAATTCCACTCTAATGTTTGCGCTATGGCCACATGTTCACCAATAATATTAATATGCTATTTTTGGGTAGAGAGTATTTAGTTAGAACCTGAATATTGTAGCTCGTTGATAAATATTATTTACAGTAAAATCATGGATTGATCGTTTCTCGACCACTACTACAAACCTTCAAGCACTAGATGACCGTTTCGTCCTGGTGTATGGGACTTATCATCTCCAGTGCGTATCCATAACTCCTATCCACAAGATTCGAACCCAGGACCTTCAGTCTTGCACGAGAACACCTAAACTCTGGACCACTGAGTTGTCATACAACAATGTTGATGTATAACTCGGATCAATCTAAGGATTTTGCGCAACCTTCGGTAGTTACTGCCTACAAGCGTATGGGCTAAACTCTACTGATCACATTTTCTTAATAGAACTTCGAAAAGTTCACGAATCATTGTTAGACCACTATTAGAAATCTGGGGACACTGAACGGCTATTTCGTCCAGACATGGGACTCATCAGAAGTGCGCAGTCATGACTCCTGATACCCAGGATCTTCGGTAGATGAGCACTGATGACGAGTCCTATACCAGGACGAAAGTTGTCCAGTGCTTGTAGGCCTAACATTGGTCGATTTTATGGATTTCGCAAAGTAGTAATACAACAATCTCCACAAACCTATCATGTAAAATAATAATTTGTATTAATTACTTATGAACACCTTTTTTTAATGATATTTTTCATGTATTGATTTCTGTTTGAATATTATGCACATATTTTATTGGTCAGTAGTCGATTTATGAATAATTACCTTTGTCTGTTTCTTGTCTTGAGGTCATTCTTATGAATAGTTTAAATGCTTGTTTCTTCATGATAGGTTTGTTGCAAACGAAATTTATTTGTGCCAAATACTATTTTGAAAATGTTTGTTATTTTTTGGTGGGTTTTCAACATAGTGCAGTGTTTCGAAACACGTATGAACAGAAATTCTGTATCTTACACAAGTCTTCTGCTTTCATTGACCATGTTTTACAGGTATAGAATAATAGAGAGTGGTCATTGAAAAGTTTACTCGCTTCTTGATTGGAGTTATGGAGAGTAGTGTTTTTACACATTTAAAATTATCAATCAATCATCGTTAGACCATCATTAGAAATTTGGAAGCACTGGACAGACGACTCGTCCTGGTATGGGACTCACCAGCAGTGCGCATCCATGACTCCTGTACCTCGCAGGATTTGAAACCGGGGCCTTCAGCCTTGTGCGTGAACACCTAATCTCTGGACCACTGGGCCTGCATCCAACGGTGTTAATGTCTAACTTTGATTGATCAAGAGATTTGCGCGACCTCATCTATTTGCCTTTGGTAGTTACTGACGTCACCAGTAGAGGTCAACCCTGTCGGGTTGTGTCATATGTGATGTAAGCAAGATGCTTATCCATTACGCATTTAAAATCATCAATCAATCAATCTTTGTTAGACCACCATTAGAAACCTGCAAGCACTGAAAGACGGCCGTTTCGTCCTGGTATGGGACCGTTCATCAGTGGCAGTGCGCATCCATGACTCTTGCTACTACTCGCACGGTTCGTACCCGGGATCTGCAGTCTTACGTGCGAACGCCTAATCTCTGTACCACTGAGCCGTTATCTAATGGTGTTAATATCTAACTTTGATCAGTTTACGCTATTGCGCAATCTCATACATTTTCTTTGGTGAGCACTGCTTGATAGCCGAACAAGGTTAGACTTCCCTGGTCACGACTTCTTACTATAACTCAGAAAAGATTCCTGACGTAGCGAGTAACTAGGACTGAACGACCGTTCACTGGTTCCTGGTTTGTTCAGGTGTAGAATCCTAACTCGCAATCTCTTTAAAATGTCGATTGTAATATTTTATTTTTGAAAATCTGTACATTGTACATTTTTCTCAATTTGATCTTCCCTCTAATTCATTTTCATTTGTTATAGCTTATTTCTCTCTTTATTTACATTTCTATAATATCGGTTTAAATTCTAAAAAAACAGTTCTGAACTTTTAGTATTCAACTACCTTATTTCAATTTCGATAAGACATTACAACAGTTAAGGCATAGAGAATTGATATCCGTTCAATGTTTTAGTGTTATTAAATAGAAATATATACATATATCACTTACTTACTTACAAGTAATTCTTGTTTCGTTATGATTAATTCTTCTGACGATTCCTGTGGTGATCATGTCATTTTGGTTTTTACGTTTCATGCTATTGTAAAATACCATACCATCACAATATACACGCAATCAATGATTGTTCCATGCTTACATTTGTTGATCAATGTTCACTTATTTCACTGACCTTGAAGTTCAAATTGCATATGGATGATTACAGTTAAACTGGTATAGACCCGTAGTGTATATACACTTACATACCGGCACACAGACACACACACACACACGCATACATGTAATCATTGATGAACATGTTTGAATAGTAGCCACCAGGCCATCGATATATTTATATTTTTGCAAAATGTTTGAATTACATCCATTATTTATCTGTGTATACAGCTAGTACCGTTATTGTTATTGTAAACCGGTAAAAAATTTCAGTGAAACACATAGTTAGTTCATCTTTTAAAACGTTTTTGTTTTTTCAAATGAAGTTAGTGGGATCATTTGTTTTTACATATGGAAATCATGAATCAATTCATTGTTAGACTATCATTAGAAAACTGGAAGCATTGAAAGCTAGACTGTTTCGTCTAGGTGTATGGGACTCATCAGTGGCAATGTGCATCCATGACTCCTGATGCTGCTCGAAGCATTCGAACCAATGAACTTTAGTCTTGCGCGTGAACGCTTAATTTTTTGCACGACTAAGCTTGCTGGCATCTAATGATGTTACTGTATAACTCCTATTAATCTAGGGATTTTGTGCAACCTGACCCATCTGTCTTTGGTAGTTTACTGCCTACATACCAAACAGTGTTGAATAATTGTACTGGTCACGTCTTCTCACTGGAACTGCGAGAATTTCTTCACACAACTAGTCATCAGTGAGAACGTTGTAGGATTTTTTATTGTAGAGATAAGAAAACATAGTTCTTACATGAATTGCTGTTTGTCATAAACTATTCGTGCGTATATTTTTCTTTAAATATGTATATCTGAGATTTTTTATACGAAACTAGTTAAAATGAAGACTCAGAATAGTGCACGTTATTAAATAATGCAATCCTTTTTCTGAAAAATGAAACCTACACTTGTTTATTACAATAAAATTACTCTATACATACATGTTTATTGTAATTAGAAATCATGATGTAACTAGATTGAGAAAGTCAATTGAATGTAGTGTTTGGCTTTTACACTACAATAAACTTTCATCAAAACTGTATTGCCAATTAAAGTTATGGAGATTAGTGTTATTTTACACATTTGAAATCATCAATCAATTCATTGTTAGACCACCATTAGAAACCTGGAAGCACTGTTTAGACGGCCGTTTCGTCCTGGTATGTGTTACGCCTGCACGTAAACACGTCATTTTGATATGCTTGAATGCTATTACAAGTTTACCTTAGTCGGAAAAACGAGAGCGAGGATCCGGCGACACGACATGCTACTCACATCCGATTATCCCAACCCCCATATTGAGTAAAAGAAGGCAAGACTTGATATGAAGTAGAATTTGTATTCTATAAGCATCCAGAAAGTACGAGGTCCAAATCCTACAGAGAATCAGGATCCCCGGACTAGGGATCCGGGAGCGGGTCCTGGTCCTGGTCATAAAACGTTTCAGATAATGCGTATTTATACATTTTGGTCGAATAGAAAACAGCATCGAAGTGTGTGACATTGACAGTTAAGACGACCAATAGCAAGCAACATTTGAAGCGACATTGATAGTCAGGACAACCATAAAATTGACCAGTAGGAATTAACCAATAGGAATTGACCAATAATTGTCTTAGGATATTGGATGAATATCCTAACAGTATGGGACTCATCGATGGCAGTGCGCATCCACGACTCCTACAACTCACAGGATTCGAACCCAGGACCTTGGGTGTTGTGCGTGAATGCCTAATCTCTGGACCGCTCAGTCGGCATCAAGCGGTGTTAATGTCTAACTGTATTTTGAGAATTGAATTTACGACTGATTCCATGAAGCATTTAATTTGGAAAACGAGTTTAAAGACTTCAGTGGGGTTATTTATGCGTCTAATTATTCATTCTTATGTAATAAGCAACCAGGTTTGTGATCTGTAACATATTAGCTTAAGGATATACGCGAATATCTGCGGTTCATATTGAAATTACGTTTAAAAATCAATAATGTCATTGGTACTTACATGAATAAACAAACAAACAAACTTAGAACATGGCATAAAACTGTGTCAGGGACAAGTTTTCATTATTCACTGTAGGGAAGACAATTTGAAGAGAAAAAATGCAATAAAACAAGAGAACTAATGAGACTATGAAGAAGCTGAAGAATAGTAAAAGTAAATT
>CALYCR020000204.1:0-14923 GCA_944470395.2 Schistosoma turkestanicum | reverse complement strand
CCCATTTTGTTATATTTACTTTTATAAGGTTTTAGTGAATACGCTTTTATGAAAAGAACACGAAAAGAAACACTCATTATTATAACCGATTGTATTGTCATTGTTTTACTGAACCTCTTTGTTAATGACTACCGCTGTTAGCGTAAACTTTCGGTTTGTGTTGTTGCCATTTTGACTCTTACGTCTCTGCAATTTCGCCCCTCTTTTCTGGCACGATTTCGATATTCTCTCGATACCACGAAATTGCCAGAAAATGTATTCTTTCGTATGGATTATGTCATATTCTCTGTGATGGGCATGTATTAGTCAGATCGACTCGACACGCCACTAAAAGTTCATAAATGTTTTAGTCTGACGAGCAACGAAGTGGGTTGAAGTGTAAATCTCACGATGTTAGACTTCAGCACATACGACTATACTCTCTGGCTTAATGGCGAATAAGAGGTGATATAATGTTGACATATTCATTATTGGGCACTCCACTCCAGCGAAAGCATCCTATCGTTGTTCTCCAAGTAACCCTAGAAAAAGTGCATTATAACCGGTTAACTCTCATGTACGGCCCCGCCTTTCCTCCTGAAACACTCTCTCAGAAGAAGTGGCTACAGCTCCTTCAGTGCATATCCTCAAAAGAAGGCTTGACAAACATCTACACTCCGATTACTATCTTCCGTTTGATATAGCTATGCCTTATACATGTGTCCAAAACTGTCTGCTGTTACAATAGTGAAAGACGTTTTTTACCATCACAGCGTTCCCGGATTATTCTTCTTCTGTATATCAAAAGTGACATGGTATTTGTATCGTAAAATAAAGCTGTTTACCTATTTGTCATAAGAATACAATTTATATACGTTATCATCTAAGAGAAAACAATTTCCAGAACTCCTGTAAGTTTCAGGTTGTGACAAATAATGTTCTGAGAAAATTGAGTAACAATTTTATTGTTACCCAACTAGTTTGTTGTTATCATTATCGCTATCCCATGGAACCACATAATTCTATACTGCCTATTGCTATGATTTCTTCTTTATCCTTACACTTGTGTCACCTCACACTTTGCACTAGAGACTAAATAATTGGTTTATTTTATTTATGAAACTTTCGTCTTCTCGGCATTAAATTTTTTTGTTTATTATTGTGCGCATTGCAGCGAACTGATTTGGATCTTTATAATGTGATATCCGCTGGTATCCATAACCCCTAGTGCGCAGAGACAAACCCATTCACTCGAATTACAAGACATACAAATCTAAAAATAATTGGCAAACTGAGTAGAATTGTTGGTCGTGTTACCACATTGTCACCTACTAAACACCACTATATACCGAACCTAAACAAAAAGAAGTAAGCGAAAAGGAATCAATCCATTGAAAGTAGTGTGTCAAGAAAGCATTGGATCTTGGATGTAATAACAATACCTTTACATTCATCAATCTATACTAACACTCGTCTGGCGCTCTTGTCAAGCGTCAAGGATGTTGTGGAATACGTTTCCTCGAATTACACAGATCATGTGTATTGATAGTCCCGTGACATCTGTATTTTAAAGAGACATTTTGTCAGTTTTTTACAAGAATATCACCTATTTCTGTTATCGCCCGCGAGAAAACAATTTCTGGAACCCTTGTAAGTCTCAGGTTGTGATATACATAGTCCTGGTAAAATTAAGCAACCATTTTATAGCGAAAACAAGTCATTAATTTGAATATATATTCCGCATTGATTTTTTGTACTTATTATCACTGAACTGATGACATTCTATTTGAATGTCATAAATACCGGGTTTCTTGTCTCAAGTTCTTGTACTCTTATATTACTGACCATTATATATCACTCAGATTATTACTTCGTCGTGAAGACTCAGGTATATTGGTGGCATATTTTGACAGATTAGTCACTATCATGTTGACATTACAAAGAATGCATATCAAACCACGAAAAGCGCTTTGCCAAACAAGTGTAAACAAAATGTAAAAACTCAATATTAGATAAGATTTGGACACACTCGAGCCTTGTAATTTCTAAAGTATGAACGTGGCTAACTGACTGTTAAACAACACGTCATTCCCTATAAAAAAATTATAAATCAACAGCACCTGCAAATTAACAACGGAATAATATTCAATGACCCTATTGTAATATCATGGCTGAATTCTGACGAAGGCGTGTTTAGGAGTGTTTTCACGGACAAACCGACCTCGCTATCGTTAATTACCTATTATTTACTATCTATATTATCCAAGTCATGTTAACCACAGATCGAACTAACCTCTCGTAAATGACATCAACAAAAAACCAGTAGCTATCAAAACTCTCCATTTCACAGAGGTTATTCTTCGAAGGCGTGAGCCAAAAGTTCCATTTTATATAATTGTCCCCACTTTTAAATGACAGTGACATTAGTTCATTTGTTGTTTAGATTACTATTACTAAGCCCTTTGCACTGTAACTAATCTCATGACTACTGCAGTTTGAGTTTCACTGTCTGAGGATTCAATTTTCTTGTCACGAGCACTCCAAATACTTTGTATAACGCAGTCCCGTCCTCTGTGTGGTACCACAAAACTTCCACTTTGTAATAGTTGATGAAAGAACAACTAACTAGTTTAAACGTTTTTTTTAATCAGCCAGGATTTACATAAGTACCTGAGTGTTACTCTTTCACTTCTTGGATGAACTTAGCATTCTGGTCTTATTGGTGTTAATATCTAAAGGTCGAAGACGTATGTAGGTTTAGCTTATGACTGGTTCATTTGACATATTCCTTTATTTTTCCCATGAATAGGAAAATCTTGATTCACTACGAGTGCTTTCTAATCACTCTGTTGTCATATGTAATCTTGAATTTTAAGATCTGGCTAACTATATGATAAAAGAATCTAAATCTATTACATACTACTCTTCAAAGTACAGTAATATTTTAAAATTTTTCTAATTAACTTCCGTGTGTGATTGTAAAATAGCTACTTTTAATCATTCATAACTGCAAAAACGATTACCTGTGTACGTTCATATGCCTCACACCATAATTGGTAGCCACGATATCCGTCTCGAAACTTTTCTGGTTTCATATATTGTTAAGAGAGAAAATCGTGCATGGAATATGACAGCTTCTAAGCCCTGAAGAACTAAAAGTAGTTTTGAATGTAAACAGCCAAAAGGAAAAACAAGTTTTACCAATAATAAATAACTCAGCTACCTCAATGCTACGTCTCAGCCTGTAGATGCGGTAACATTTAACCTCTACAATGTTTGTTAATTTTGTAATCCTTTATTATAAGTGGCTGTGGTATCTAAATTTCTGGATATCACTTACTCTGTGTTTATGACATGCAACATGTTAAGTTTATTCTCCATAGCCGTGGTTTATAACGTATATGGCTTCGTATTCGATAATTTCTTTGGGCTGCGTAAATATTTGCCTCTGTATCATTGCATTCACTACTTTCGTTGATCGAAAATGTTTTGGACAGTGTGAGTCTGCCATCTTGATTTCCATTGACTACGTAGTAATCGGCCTTTCAAAGTAATCATCTGTCCACACGGCTTCAGAATGCCTTGATACTTTCTGTCATTTCAGCGGATACCTCAAGTCACAGGTAAGGTGAATAGGGGATTAATGTAGGGTTATTTGTTTTAAGTGGTGAAGATTAGAGGTATGAATACTGACAGTCTACTAATAATAATTGCTTTAAATTCTGGTTAAAAGGAATAAACCAAAGCCGTGCAATCTGTTAATAAGGAGCTTAAAGAGTATGAGTCAATGCATGTATTTCTTTTTCAGGTTTGATTTTTGTCTGAAGCATTATTCTTCACCGTCTTGTTTTCCGATTCGTACTATCATATAATACTCCCATTTATATAGGTCGATCATTGGTAGTTCTTCTCTGTGTAAAGAAGCTGTGTTTGCCGAAGTCAAAGCTTGTTGTTAACGTCTATGGGGATCTAGTGACATCATCGCCTGTAAGGTAAGCTTCCTCGTATGCTTATTCTTTAAGCACTATCTTTGTATCGTAATCAGGATACCTGGAACGTGAAAAATCTGTATTTATTTAGTTTCTTTGATTAATGAAGTATATAAAGCGGTTTTATTCTCCTTTTGAAATAAAAACCCTAGCGTACATCACTTTCAATCCATTATACTTATTCTATTTACTTCCAACATTTACTTTGGGAAAGCATTCTATTATAAGATGTGAGATTTTATTAACTGACATTACTAACTTGCTACAAAAAACTACCTTTCTTAACAGTGGTGTTAAAACCAATTACTCAGCCCCAAGTTAATCATATTTGGATCGCAACGGATGTTTATGAAACCTAAGCTTTCAAAACTGACGACTAATAATTATAATTGAATATTTCTGGCGGAAAAGGCTCTCATTAATTGCGTTTCGTTAGATATAAAATGAACGAAATCCGTCAAATTGTCATTTTCTTGTCACCATCTCTCATATGCGTTTTTATTTCAGTAATCAATATTTCAAGCAGACAGACACAGATACAACGCAGAACTTCGTACGTAAGTACATCAGTTCAGGTTGCCATACCACATCAGCACAGAGACGCAACTGTCAGTTCAAATCCAAGAGTGATAGCGATAATAGAAGTATTAGCAGTAATGGAGAAGATTAAGGAGCGAAGATATGATTCGAGAAGTATAATTCAGTGAGATAAATTTAGAAGGAGAAAGATGGAGATTATGAGGGATTCAGGTTTTTTCTAAGAGCATGTCTATGATAAAATTAAACAAGAATGGAGAGAGTGGACATCCCTGACGGACATCACTTAAACTAGAGAATTCCCATGACAGTTCGCCATAAGCTATCACTCAACCTGTAGTGTTCGAGTATAAGGGTTGTATAAGGTTAATGTACTTCTTTGGTACACCTTTCAATGACAGACACTGCCACAGAACCACGCCTGAATGTGTGTCTGTGTTCCAGGACCTGTCGTAGTGTGAAGATGTGGTCTATACGTCTACATCCAGGTCTGAAACCAACCTGGTTTTCTCTAGTCTGCTCTTCACGAGCTCTAGTTAGGCGCCTAGGTATAATCTAAGCTAACAATTTAGAAACTATTTTAGTTAGACTGATTCCCCTGTGATTGTCACAAGAAGACTTTTTTCCTTTCTTATTGTTACGCTTGCACGTAACACGTCATTTTGATATACTTGAACTATTGCAAGTTTACCTAGTCGGAAAACGAGAGCGAGGATCGAGAATATTTGACGGTGTTAATGCCTAACTTTCATCAATCTGAGGTTTTCGTGCAGGGCGTTTGCGTGTGAAACCGAAAGTCCTGGTTTAGATTTCTGCGAGAGTTGTGGATGTTCACTTCTGAAGAGCCCCATACTAGCAAGAAACGGTCTTCTAGGGCTTCCGGGTTTCTAATGGTGGTCTAACAATGACCGAATCATGATTGACGTTAAAAGAGTTGTGAAACAAATTTTGCTAATTAAATTTTTACATCTAATGGCATATGGTTCTCCATAACTTTATTATTTCACAAAGCAGAGTTTGCATAAATAACTTTCATGGTAATGTTACGCATGCACGTAAACACATCATTTGATATGCTTGAACTATTACAAGTCTACCTTTTTCAGTAAACGAAAGCGAGGATCCGGCGATACGACAGGTTGCTCTAGTCCGAGTGTCCCAAACCCCATTGAGCAGGAGAAGATTTGATATGATATGCTTGAATATTTCAATCATTTAATCCCTTTTATAAGTTTAGATAGCACAATGAGCAGATGGAATTGATTTGAAAAATGTGATCTATTCGCGTTATTCGTTTCGAGCAGTTTAGTCACACATACTTATCAGGGAATTTTATACAAAAATTAATAAAGGTCAATAACTAATTTTCATTTTCGTGTCTTACGTAAATCAGCTGTTAACACTATTCTAAGAGATAACGATTTTTCTTATTTTTATTCATACCCATTAGTTTACCAAGTCTCATCAGTTTCAAATAACCTGATTGCCAAACAATGAGTATCTCTCATTCGTCATCACCTAATTTTGAGGAAAATCCACATTTCAAGATTACTGATCGGCAGCATCCAGTATCTGGTGTAGAATACCTACAAGGAAATAATAATTGTTTTGAGGAGGAAGAAGAATGGCAATCGGTAGTTACATTCAATCATTTTTTATCATTTTCATTTTTTGTTTGATTCATCCTTTATCTAGATCATAAAAATCTTCATTTTGATGTTTTTTAAGGAAAGTTAGTAAAAACAGCTGATTTCAAAACTTGAGATTATTTTTTTAGAAAGAAATGGAGCTAAATATTTTCACTTATTGGCATTTCTGGTTTTTTGTACGACACAACACATAGATGTTTTAATCTTTCTCAGGGACTTATATGGCAACTGGTATTTTCCTTGCTATGACCATACTTTCCGTATTTAAAAGCACCGTTCTGTGACACAAGGTATTGCAATGTTGATACCTTAACAATATCACACATACACTTTGATATTTGTTTAACTTCATCATTTAGTTTTATGTTAGGCGAATTATGTTTCATAACTGAATAAAGTCATAATATAAGTTTTTTCCTCACGGTCTATCTCATCGTTTTGTTGTCAGAGTTGGTTAACAAATGTCAGATCCTCATTATAGTATAAGGTTACGATCCTCAGTTATCACAGTTTTATGACATCTCAAATTCTTATATCTGTAGCCACGGTATGCTGTTATGTTGGTAGTTAACTTGACAACAAGCTTAAGATCGATTACAGTTAGTTAGCTCTAGTATGGCCAAGAGTAGGAGAGTCCGTTCTCCAACTTCAAATGCTCTCATAAGGCCATGCGTATATAGCTACCGCCAGGGAAGTCATACTCATTGCCTTCTCGTGGCGGGAATGCTTTTTATGAAATCGAGAGGAAAAAAATCGAATGTCTGGTGGAGGCTTAAACCCGGCCGGCGGGCACGGAGAATCCACCTAGGGGAGTTGTGGGGAACCTTGATTCCAAACCAATGGTGCACATAGACCCCGGGATCCCGATAAAGTAAATGGCGTATGAACTCATTGTTGGTCACCAGCTAGCATGAGACTGCATCTACTGACGTTGCCCCGCTACCTTATGGATTATACCTCTAAGTCCAAGGCTCAGAGAGTGGCTCCCTAAGAAAACTGCCTGCTTCATTTTAGGCACTTGAACAGTATCTCAGCCCACACACAAATTGATTGATTTTTTTGGCGCCCCTTTGTACCAATAATTATGTTTAAATGATAAGTAACGATACATTAGGGATATAATTCAGTAACTAAGTAAAGATCCATTTAATGCCCACTTAATTTTCAAAATGTGTAACAGTGTTAGTCTAGGTAGAAAAAGTAACATTAACCCAAAATGTAAACAGGCCAAATGTATTCATTAACTAACTCAATAGTGATTATTTAAATCGTTTCCATAAGGGAGATACTCTTGCCAAATTCTTAAATACTGTCTAAAAATGGAATACTAACAGTGAGTTTTTTACGCTTATCATTAGTGTCGATTAGTTTCATCACGTATGATGGATATATGTCTTTTAAAAATATCTTTCATTGCCCGACTATCTGCCTAGTTAAATCTCATAATTTCTGTTACACTTCAGATTTCTTATACTGTTGATCTGATTCTTACTGTCAAATCTTCTATCGTGTATGAAATTCCTTAGGTTTATGCTATTTTCTACTGACTGATCGGATTTCTAATCTGTTGTAGATTTTACAACCGATCATAAATCATATTAATAAACAGAACACCAGATTCTTTCAGTTTTCCTCTCAATTATTTTCTCTCTATGTTTACTTTTAGAAGTTGGATGTCTGGCGCGAAAAGCGTCGTCAAGCCTTACGCACTGAAGCAACTAAGTTCGCTTTACTACAAGAGCGTGAAAGTAGAGAGAACGAAAGGCGAAAAGAAGAAGTAAAAGATCGCTTACGCAAAGCCAAGTATGTAAAATGAGTAACTGTACGTTCACTTAAAATATTTTCCAATCCAAACGAGCAAACAATCGAAAGTAATCGGGAATTAAGTAGTCCATGAAAAATTCTTTATTAGAACTGGACCTCTCGAGTATTTTTATAAGCTTCTATCAAAAGTTTATGATTTATGAAGTTTTTCTGGATACAGTAATAATAATACAATAGCGACATGTTGTAGTTAAGTAGATACTTTAAAATACCTAAAAAATTAGTTAATTTAAAGTGATAAGTTTATAAAATAAAGTTAGCGTTTGATAAGATTTGGAGTTATAATCGTTGCAGAAAAGTGTTGAGCTAGTTCCTTTTGTACAGTCGGTTTGTAATTGTCAACTGCCAAAGTTAGATCTTTTGTCCCGTCTGGGTTGTTGAAATTTTTGTGACATACATATGTGATGAAGATACTGTGTTTGATAGGTTTCATCACATCATGTGGATGATCGTTGATAAAATGCTCTTCAGTGCGATATTGAACATTAGCAGTGTTATACTTCATGCTATTTTCTGCTGTTCATCTTGCGATCAATGATCCAAATTGTTTCATGTTCATTCCTCCTATTATTGTAGTTATCTAATATCGAACATCATATATATTTAGGAATTGAAACCTTGATGATGCAATTGACTGTTTTCATTATTTTTATTTTGATTCTAGAAGCCAACGTAATCTAATTTCCAATGAGCATGTTTCCCCCTTGGATTTAGCTCCATCACCAAAAATAAACAGTCCTGGTGTCGCGTTATTAACAGGCGGCGATTTCGATTCACCCACTATCAGTCATTTTGAAAAATTTCAAGCGGATACAGTTCCAGCATCACAATCGGTTCCGATGAATAAATTCCAGTTCACAGAGAGTTCAGATCTTTTTAAATCAAACGACTCCGGAACCGATGTAAACGCCTATTCCAATCGTTCCACACCTGTATCTGAAAATAAAACAAAGGCCCAAGTAAGTAGTGTTTTAAGAGTAGTCTTTTTATTCCTTCCTATGATGTTTCCTCCTCTGTAAGTATTTTAAAATTTGATTATTTCAAATATTATTGAAAATCGATCTTATTGTTTGACTAGGAGAGTCTGTTTATACGTCAATCTGATATATATATTTAGTGACAAATTAGTGACATATTTTTCTGTCAGGCTGTTTAAATTCACAACAATTTTATCTGGTCGCATTTTTTTTTTCATTTGAGGAATGTTAAAAATTGCGAATATTTTAACCCGATTTCGAAATAGAAGTAGTTTAAGATAGTTGATTACATCACTACATTTTGATATCGTACTAAAAGGTGCGGTCTAACTAAATCCATGTGATATACTTACACTGTACTTTTCAAATAATATAACTTTGTATTTAATTGTTGATGTATTTTATCTGAAGATGAAATATTATTGTATAAATCAATTTTATTACTAAGAAATAAGAGAGGATACAAGTAATGAAAACGATTGACAACCTATGAAATGAAATTGTTAGATCAAAGTTTTTTTTGAACAGATAAGAGGCAATAAACATTTATTTTGTTAGCTTCCCAAAACACTAAAGTAGGCTCAATGATTTTAAGGCCGTTTGTTGATTAGTTCTGTGATGATGGTTGTTTATCCTTTATCATTACCTGAGTTTGATATAAAAAGAAAACTATTCCAGATTGTTTTGTCGAAGTAATTTAATTATGGAAATAGCTTTTTAGATCGGTCTTCAACAATGTTCATTAGACCAGAAACATCGCGCGAAATCTGTTCTTTACTACAACATATAAACAATAGCGTTGTCGTGTTATACCTGTTAGTCCACATATTGAATGAAATAACTGATATTTTAGATAACTAAACGGCTTAAAAACTACTAGACAATCAAAACTTCAGTAAATGCCAGTAATATACTGTGGGTTTTTTTTTATGTGGTTGAATATTTCCAAGAAACTATTTATAAGGTCTATGTAAAATTCAGATTTTAGCTCTGTATATGAAAAGTTATCATGTATATGTACTCAGATGTGTAAAGGTTCCAATCTTAAAACTATAATCAACTTTTTCTCATTTTGTATATCCTTCGGTAATTTTTATTTTGTCTAATAGCAAAAGTGACAACAAGTTCGATAGCTTATCGAAATGTTTCAAACAATGGAAACAGATTGAAATTTCTTACAGATAAGAGTTTATCAATATTTAAATTAATAATTATCATATTTATTTTGTCTGTAGAATAATAATAATAATACGGACAAAATAATCGATGTTTCTTCTTCAAATGATAATTCTGTCGAAAATTTTACCAAATGTAATCCAATTGAAATTGTTCGTGACTCCTTGTCGAAACCAGCTGCTAGTAAAGCAGATAACTACAACCTTGAAGTCACTCCGGAAACAAAATTATCTTTTGATATGAGCTCTAAACTGAAAGACTATTCACAATGCAAATTACGCTTGTCATCAAGACCTGGAGTATCAGAAATTCATTGGGGACTAACAATAAAAGCACAAGGTCCTTCAAATACTTCCCCTTTTTTTATTGAACGCGTTAAAATTGGTAGGTTTTTACAATTCACATGTTTTCATATATATATATATATAACAACGTTTTTCCATTCCTATTTATTTTTTTTCTTGGTAATAGTATATGATTGAAAAAGAAATCAAGAGTAGATTCAACAAATAACTAGCTTCACTTATCCTTATATTTCCTCGATAAAAACTTTATCATAAATTTTATTCGTCAATAATTCCTTTACTTGAAATAATTTATATACCTATTTTTACTCTGGAAATATGCCTCAAGAATCGAATATCTATTTGATATATACTAATGTTCAGTATTTGTATATTACTTGAAAATTTCTAACTTTCATCTTTTGTTAGTGATTTGTCGTTGGATAGTTGTAATAAATGAATTGATTTTCGATCGTATATAATTACTCATTTGAATTGCCCTACATCTTTGATTAGGCTAGTGAACATCTAGCTCTCATACATAAAATCTTTAATATTTGGAAATTTTTCTTAGTATATATGTTATAAGGATTGATAATGAAACACAGGACTCTCGTTCAATCTTTAGTAACTTAAATTTTGTTACAGTAGTTAACTGATAACTTTTAGACACCGAGAAACGCGATGTTGATATTTCAGTATTAGCCACTAATGAACAATCGCATAAATTTGTAGTAAACTAACAATCAAATTGTCAATAAAATTAGTACATGGATTGCTAAGACCGTTAAGCAAAAATGAGAACAAAATGTAGTAACTTTAAATGCCTTAAATAGAGTTAGTCACACGCAATATGTAATGTGATGCATGTGTACATCTGTTCGAAATCCCATTCTTGATTAATACAGCAACATGAAACTGTCAAAGCAACGCACTTATTCTAATGCTGAAATATACCGGCCTTAACTTGGTGTTCATTCTTTCTGCGTAAATAGTGTTAGCACCAGCATCAACCTCTAAATGTTTGTAAATCAACGATATTTAGAATAAAATTTCACCGCATTCTGAACTTATTATACAAGAATCTTCTAAAAAACTAATCTTCTGTGAGTCCATTTGTATTGGTAGGTGGAATCTTCCTATTGATAGTTAGAGCTGCAATTGATCAGTCTGTTTTAGCTTATGTGCATCCTGTGCGGATTACCTGTAAATAGTTATTAGGTCACAAGCATTATAAGCAGAGATGGATTAGTGACCAGCAATGGAACCTAGGACGCGCTTATCTTCCTATTTGAAAGTTTTCAGGTGGATGTACCTGCATCCCAGATTTGAAATTCACCCTTACACTCAAACCTAGAACCATTCGCTTCAAATGCTATCACGTTATTCAATTAGCTACTGAGTTAAGACAGCCACTGGCCTGTGCTGTAAGGTGGAGTTCAATTCATTTGTAATGGTAGTTTGAATCTTCCCAGTGACAGGACTGCACTTGTTCTACTGATATCGACAATCTGTCTCTGCTTATAATCTGTTGTGAGGTTTCTTCAGCACTTCATGATTTATTTTCATCCTCGTTTCGTATTTCTAGTGTCACAATAGGTACTCCCTCCCACCTTCTTAGTCACTAACACAACATTTCAGACTTTTTTTCCAGTTATAATTCTTCAGTTTGTTTCTTAGGTTTGTTCTTTTGGTGCGTGTATCAAAAGAACTAGGTTATTTTATAATGCGATCAAGAAAAATATCTGTATCTTACTAGTATAGGGGGTTTGATGAAGATTGCAGGATTTTCGTAGTTTAAATCATGAATCGATCTTAGCTAGACCATCATTAAAGGCCTGAAAGCACTGAAAGGTCGTTTAGTTCTAAGCATCGACATCATTGGATGCCGGCTTAGTAGTCTAAACGTTAAGCTTCCGCGCGCGATTCCTAATCCCTGGGTTCGATCCCCGGATGCAAGGTCATGAACGCACGCTTGCTGAGGACTTGCATTCTAGAAAGAAACGGCTGTCTAATGTTTCCAATCATGACCTAGCTGAGATCAATCTAAATCTCAGTTTCGACGATAAGAATTATTCTGTTATTTTTGTGCGACACCAAAGCTCAGACATTTGATAACTGTAAAATCATATTTGATATAATGCTCCTCAGGTAAATCAG
Organism: Schistosoma turkestanicum; assembly: GCA_944470395.2. NCBI lineage: Eukaryota > Metazoa > Platyhelminthes > Trematoda > Strigeidida > Schistosomatidae > Schistosoma > Schistosoma turkestanicum. Next base: position 2,348 of record CALYCR020000204.1, on the reverse strand, counting down.
TTTTCCGTAGTTCATTGATAATTCAAGCTTGTTTATTCGGCATTTCTCAAACTATTTGTTTACATTTGTTTCATTGACATACAACTAGGTAGTTCAGCAGATATCTGTGAATTTCAGAAAGGTGATATATTAGCTTCTATTGATGGCGTAAACTTGGGTATAAGCCGAAAGAACACTGACAGTATCAGTAATCAAATTACGAAGTTAGGCGATCTAGAAAACCTGCTGGCTCAGTTAGTTTTGGCTAACAAACCGATTACTGTTCAAGTCTTCAGAAAAACGGATGAACTTGGTAAGAGCTAGTATTTTTCATTATACGAATCACATTGTAATTCATTTACCAATTTGAACCACATTCTTTGTCTGATAATGAATGGTTTTGCCCGGTTTCTGAAACCGAAGTATGTAGAGTGAGGTTTGGACCTGCAGGTGACCGAGTAAAACCCGGATCCCTTATCCTTTGGAATTATATATATATATATATATATATATATATATATATATATATATATATATGGCTGTAGCTGCTAACTTGACGTGGTGCTCGGGCTTGCTTTTCGTGATGACTCAACCGAGCTTTATTGGCTGGAACGCCTATTCCTTTAGATCAAACCATGCCAGGCAGGTTGGTTGGGGGACCAAAAGCAGCAGCTTAAGTTCTGAGGGCAAATTTGTACTGCTGACTGTAGAGGAGTGTGACAGCAGTGTTTCCCTCGAACAACCAGCATCTGCAGCGATGCTGCCTTCTGACAACGGAAGGAAGAGGTTAGAAAATTTCTATCCTAAAAATGTCACACCTCACCTTGCCTCGCCTCTCATTCCCTTATCATCTAGCGCCGCCAACGCAAACGATTCGACTGCACGAAACGTTATCCCTAATCTCCTGAAACGCAGCTCTAAACTAAATATTAGGACCTTGTGCCAAACAGGACAACAGGCTTCCTCAGATAAGACTTTAAAGCTTTGCGCCACTAATGTACTCTGTGTCTCCGAAACGTACATACAGAATCCGAGTAGAGACATTCATATGACCTCACTTCGTCAAGATAAAAAACCAACTCGACTTACACTTCGTGTATCTGGAAGCCCCACTTCTGCTTCCTGTGGCCTAACTGTTGGGGGTAAAGCATTGAGTTTTAAAGCAGATCTAGTTCTCCTAGGCTGGATTCCAGTAGACACTCGCTTATTCGCTGTTCGACTGAATGAGACAGTAAGGATTCGGATATATTGAGACACTCCGTTGCCTCTTCGTTGTTTCTGCCTATGCCCCGACTGAGTGCAGTTTAGATGAAGTAAAAGATGGATTTTACGGTAAGCTATCTAACCTTCTGGAGCGCATGTTTAGACGCAGATCATGCTCCAGTACGAAAGCGTATTTGTCTGCGACTTACTGGACGGAATAAAGACATAGCAAGGAAACCCACTATAGTTCTACTTAACTATAAAAAAGCCACGAGAGCATTTTAGCAATGACTAGAAAAATAGACAACCTTGTGAGAGTTACCCACCCCAAGGCAGCTTGGGATATTATCCAGGAAGCTGTGGGGACAGCAATGATATCTGCCAATAATCTAAATCAGTGGATTTTCGTGACTTCTACTGAACTGATAGATGTTTGGAAACTTATCGTGTATGGCTCTGAATCACGAAAAGCAGGGTCAGCTTAAACCAAGGCTGATAAAAAGCTTACTCAATGACTGCCAACGGTAGTGTTTAGAGAAAATAAAAGAGACAGAAAAGGTGGCGGTGATTGGGTAACAGCAGGCAACTGTTCAGACTTATCAAAGAAACTAATATTAGAATTCCGGCCTCTAGCGAGTCTCCCTCAGAAAATGATGGGTCTGTTATGCACTCTCATTTCAAGAGACTGGATCGATGGACAGAACAATACGGGGAACAGTTCAACTGGTCTTCAGCCACACTTAGGTGGTCCACCATCCCCAATCAACCTCCAACTCTTAATGCGGTTGAAAAGGCTATAGGTAATCTAGGACGAGTGAGAGCAGCAGGCGCTGAAAGATCACCCGCTGAGATTTTTAAGGATGGTGGCCCAGTTTTAGCAGCAAGATCGACTGAGATTCCAGGTAGGATATGGGAACTGGATTTGATCCCATCTGATTGGTCTCAATCACTGGTCGTCCCGGTCTATAAGAAAGGATAGAATTCTTCGCGTGACAGTCACCGAGGAATCAGTTTAAGTAATACAACGTCTAAAATAATAGCTTCAATAATAGTTCAATGGACAACTAGAGCTCGTGAGAGGAGCACACTGGAGAAAACTAGGCTGGTTGCCACAACCTGAAATGGATGTATAGATCAAATATTCACATTTGGTCAAGTCATAGAAC
>CALYCR020000203.1:0-20061 GCA_944470395.2 Schistosoma turkestanicum | reverse complement strand
ATTATCATTGCCTTCAATAAAAACTAATCATTATCTGTCTTATTATTTAACAACAGATCACTTTATATGCTGAATTATGTTGAAATAACTCACTTTTATTTGCTTGTGTTATATAAATAGAAGGCTGAAAAGTTGTATCTACCAACGAATACAGTCATCATGTCAGTCATTTCATAAATTTGTTTGAATCGATAAAATCTTTGCATATTAAAGGTGAGTACAACCATTTTTGTGAATCATTTTTTCAATGCATTAATTGAACGTTCATATCTTTTTTAGTAATGAGTTGATTTTTGAATTAGGTTTATAGAAGTTAAACAAATGTACATTAGTTAAATGTGAAATATGGAGAAGGCGAAAAATCTACACATCAAAACAAAGCTAACTCTATCAATGCTGAAAATCGGTTTCAATTAAACAACTTTAGAAATAATCTCAATGTCAAACTTGACACATTCTCTTCAGAATAGGTCAGATAGATAAAATTGCAATTTGTATTATTATGGTGAATGTGAAATAATTTGAGAAATCTTTACTTCAACTGTCATAAAGTGATCCAGGTGGTTATTGAATGAAACGTTTCGGCTAAACGTTCAGGCTAAAATCATACATTACACGTTTATTTACTGACCGTGCTTTATAAGCGAAAAACTAGTTACTTTAATTGACCAGACTGTGATGGTTGTTTGTGTATTTAAGTTACAATCGTTTTAACTGATAATACTTGTGGTAAAGTGATAATACCATAATAAAATCTAATAATGAACGGATTTGCTTACTTACTCCAGTAACTCTTTGTAGAGAATCGATTCTTCTGATCCTGCCTTATATTCATTTTGTCATGAGGTTTTCAAGATGAGACTTCCCTAGTGACACATCTCGTTGTTTTCCCACAATGTACATTCTCTCCAACTCTGGTGTTTCTACTAATTTCTCCTTCAGCTCGTTTGTTCTCTGCCACTGATCAACAGATTCAGGGTATTTAGCTCAAAAACATTTTTCTAAATACTTGTGCATTTATTGTAGTGGTTGAAGGATCAAAACTGAGGTTTGAACTGAAGAATAACTGTCTAGGTAATTTAGATACGCACCTTGACCAGTTCAAATCAAAACAAGTGATTTGGTTAAATGACAGTTCTAATATTCATCACAAACATAAATATAAATCATTACCTAAACAAATATTACCAATCAGTTATTCCATCAACAATTGTTCAGTTAATCAAATCAACAGAAACGAATAGATGTTATTCTATTCTTCCTGGATAGATCAGATTCCTGCAATGGCTTATTTTTTGAGAGAACAAAATAGGCGGTTGTCTCACTTGACAAAGTCACTTCGTCAGAAGGAAAGGAATCAGATTTGACTGAAATATTCACATTCCGCAGAAGCATACAACTACAAATTTTGGTCGTTTTAACATTGTGTGCACTTAGATAATGTGACTTGTAGAATGTAGAGTTATCGCACAATTGTCTCATTCGATACTACATAAAATGATCACGTTCATTTGACTTCCGCCACGTATTATGTGATGTCGCATGCCTAACATTATTTTGACGATGCTGATATCGATCGCATGCAAATGACATTAACGTATATCAGTATATTGAGCTAAATTGTTTGTAGAACTGTTTACAATGATACGGCTCATTCATTCACATTCTGAAACATTCCATTTCATTAAGCAGATAAAATAAGATGCCTTAATATGGCTTGTTCACCTTTATGTTGGTCAAATATGTTGTGTGTTGTTAATCATTCATTCAAATGGCATATATGTATGATCAGTTGAATAGAAAACTAGAAAAATTATAAACAACTGTCTTATTGACTATTTTCAACATTGATAACTATGCAAAGGAAAAGCCAAAGTTCATAATTCATAATCATGGATTTCCGGAACATACAGATTTTAGTACAAATTATATTTCACATGAGTTTATCGTTTTAGAGGGAGCGTCACAAACTAAATAAACTGCAGTGGTGTACTTTTACAAAGAGAACACAATCGCTGAAATGGAAACATTTGTTATTCTATTTCCATCTAACAATAATTGTTCTATTGTACTCATTTTTTTTAACTGTACTGAAGACGAAAACGCGCGCGCCAAGTGTGTAATTCACAGTCCGCAATTCTGCTCGGTGGTCGTTGGCTGCGTCTTTATTACGGTCTTGATATTATTTCGATATCACGAGACCACGAATCAATACACCTCTTCATCCAGTTATTGTCTTCTTACTGATTTCTGGATCTATCGGGATTTTACTAGGAAATCTCGCTAATAATAGTATCAGTCAAACTATAAACCAAGGCAGCTATAGTTTAAACAAAACAATAGCCGAACACGATACCGGTGTTTGAATGAATGAGCATGAATTCATAGTTGTAGCACGGATCACTTAGATGCAGAGAATGCTAGCGCTTCAACTGAAAGAAACGTCCATCGCGAAAATTTGCATAAAATGCGAACTGACATTCATCAACATACATAGAATAATAACATGAGAACTCTTGATAAAAATACGAAATCTTTTTCAATCTAATGAAAAAAATCACATCATAAAAAAGATGCACACTCTAAATATGTTTGAAGGAAATTCATCTCTGCTCAAGCAAACACGTACTTCAGAAGGAAATGGTCATAAAGATAAGCCGTTTGAATGAATCATTAACAATACACAACATATTTCACTAACGTGAAAAGCAATCACGCCATATGATACATAGTAACCTTCAAGTCCATCGTTCTTCACACTGGTTACTATGAATGGTTTAGCACGATTTATCTGTTTCTGTTGTTCAATATTTCTAATTTTAGTCATAGTATTGTAAAGTACATTTTATTATGATTTCAAACTATTGATTAATTTAAAAAGATAGGAATGATTTCGATTCAGTAGAATGTTACTTACTTACCAACTTTCGCCTATTATACACCTTGAAGCATAGGCTGATGACCACTTTTCTCCAATCAACTCCATCCTGAGCTCCCTTTCTAGTCCTTTCCAATTTTCGTTCATTCTCATATCTGTATTTCTGGGTGTAATGTTTACCTTGTCCATCCACTTTTCCTTTAACCTTGATCGTTACCATTTTCGCTGTTCTTCAATGTTGCTGACTACTTTACCTTCCTTGCTTTTCACCAGTCGTTCTGGCTTAAGACAATTTCCAGAGAACTTCTTGTAGTATAGTACATTCGTCTCGAGTTTCCTTCCCTTGCAGTCTTTTCCACCGTCATTGCGAGATCTTTGACACGTTTTCATTTGTCGGCTCTGATGCTCTACTTTACTTTCCCTTTTGCTCCTCTGTATTCAGCTTGTGCCTTGTTTGACTGATATTTGTTGCGTACTTCCTGTTATTCTTTCCGTGAATTCTGTGAATAGTAGCGACAGAGATCCATTCCTTGTGATGGTACTTCCGGTTGCCCAGAATATAGTGAAATGTGGGAGTGATTGGGTATTTGATCATATTCAAATTCTTCTCCATGGTTACTTCCTCACTGTTGCAAGGCCTTGAACCTTTTGCTGGGGGCTATCTTTGTTTCGTTGAGTTTTGCAGTATCCTGAAGAAACGCCGTGATTAACTTTTGTGTCGACTGCCCCGTTATCTAGTGTTTCTTGAGTTTCAGTTTCACTTTTGCAACCAGCAAGTGGTAATCTGATGCTATTTGTCTCCTCCCTTCGTTCTCACTTCTCCCACGGTCCGTCTGAAATTTGTATTGTTGCAGATATGGTCGATTCGGCTCTGAGTACTGTGATCTGGTGAAATATATGAAGTTTTGTGTGTGCGTTTGTGTGTAGATGTTGTGCCTCTGATGGCCAGCTTGTCGAAAGCACATAGGTTTGCGAATCTCTCCTTCCATTCTCACAGTACACATTGTAGAATACTTTTTGAATGTTTTGTTTTTTAGAAAATCCCTCCATGTTTACATATTTTTGTTATGACATGACGGACTTTTTCTGTTGACATTTTTGTTATTTTATTTGATTCCAATTTGAGATTTTATCATTGTATATTGTTATTATTTCTATATTTTGTACTTATATTGAAGTTTTTGTGTTTGATTTTGATCTGTATATATGTTGTTTAAATTTGATCTTTAATATGGCTACAGCCATATTTGGATTGATCCGGTAGCAGTTGGACTTAACGTCACTTATTCATCTTTGTTAGATACCCTTCGGAGTAATTTTTACCTGGAAGGTGAATCAATTCCAGGTATTGCTTTGTATTTTCATTTTTTAATTAATAAAAACCGTTTTCTCCTAGAATTTTTGCTTTTTCTGGACCTTGAATTGGGAGATACGCGTTTGGAGTGCACTTATTGGAACCCATTGGAACTGCCACCGTTGAAATCCATTTACAGTCTGGAATTGACTCGACCTTTGATTAGGAGACCAATTATAGTCGGATTATTCAGAATAATAAAGAAACATTTGGAAATTTATTCGTTTATAACACTATCTTTCTTGAAAGAAGAATCTTGGATTACTTATCGTATTTTTGTATTCGAACTGTAATTTGGAAGACGATTTTTTGATTTTGGATATTTATCATCTGTGGAATTCCTATATTTTGTATTTGTTATTTATCTTCCGTTGAACTTCACTTATAATGTCCAATCGCAAGAAAACAAACACGAGGAGGGTGGAAGAGCTTGAAGGATCCCGAAATGCTAGGCAAGTCGTTAATGATGATTGTTTAATGGGTTGTTACTATGTTAAAAATGATGTTATGTCTGATACTTATTATTGTAAGTCACATTTGGCAGGCATTAAGGAACAAGGCTTAAATGAGAGTTCTAAGATACCAGAGACGGATCAGATACTTAAGACACCGATAGTAGGCTTAGAACTACCTAAGGTCGAACTTACATTTTTTGATGGAAAGTCTCGCGACTATTTTAGATTTATGCGTCAAATTGAGACGTTTATAGAACCAAGAATAAAAGATGATAATGTGCGCTTATTATATTTAATTCACTACTGTAAGGGAAGGGCAAAAAATGCGATTGAAGGCTGTCTTATAATGGATCCACAGGCGGGATATAAGAGAGCTAAGGTTATTTTAAAACAGCTCTTTGGGCAGTCACATGTAATAGCCCGTGAAACCTTAGAGGACTTATTTAGAACCGGGAATGCGGATTTTAATGATCCTGAATTATTGACGAATTTGGCGATTAAAATGCAGAATGTGGCTTTAACCTTAGAACAGTTAAATTGTACAGCCGAACTTAATTCTATGGTTACTTTAGAGGGAATAGTTAGAATTCTGCCCCGGTCTATGCAAGCTCAATGGGCGGAATTAGCGGTAAAATGGATTGCAGAAGTTAGAGAGCCTACCTTTACTGAACTTACTGAGTTTGTATTATCTCGAGCAAGAATAGCTGATAGTAGATTCGGTCGGCTGGCTAATCGACCAAAATTAGGAAGAGATGTAAAAATGAACTGTCACCTTCAATCGAAACCAGCAGCCATACCGAATACTAGATATAACTGTAGCATTTGTACTGGTGATCACTTGGTGACTAAATGCCCTTAGTTTTTAGAGCTTACTGTTCAAGATAGATGGAAGCAGGTCAGAAAAAAGGGGATGTGTTTCGCCTGTCTGAAGCAAGGGCATAAGGCCAGTGACTGTAAATCGGCAATGCGTTGTGGTATCGACAAGTGTTTTGTTGCACGAAGACTCGACCAACAAAAGGGTGGATGATAAACGTGAATCCCAGCACTGTTGCGGACTCACTAGGTCACTGAGCAGACAGGTATGCTTAGGATTGGTCCCAGTACGTGTGAAATCGGAAACAGCAGAGATAATAGGATATGCTCTTTTAGACAACGGCTCTGATTCTACGTTGATAACGTCAACTTGTGCAAAGGCGCTTGGATTGCCGAAAAACTGTGAGTAACGCACACGATTCGGAGGATCAGATACGTAAACTGTATGATGTAGAATTTGCTGATGTCTATTCTAGTGACAAGTCAGTGTCAGTAGAAGACCAGATAGCTTTAGAGATGGTAGAAAGAGGTACTCACTTCGTTGATGGCCACTTCGTAGTCCCAATTCCATGGAAACTGGACCCCTCCACGAAGGGGACTAACTATGAGGTAGCTAATAGTAGGTTACCGAGTTTAAAGCGAAGATTGATGAGAGACGATAGGTTACACGACAGGTACGCCAAATGTTTGGAGGATAATGTCTTTAAAGGCTATGCGCAAAGGGTACCTGAGTTGCACCTAAGGTCGGACTATCGTCCTCGGTGGTATTTACCCCATCATCCCGTGTTAAAACCCAAAAAACCAGACAAGCTGAGGGTGGTCCTGGACTGTGCTGCTAAATTTGCTGGAACCTCTTTAAATGATATGATCTACCAAGGGACGGACAGCACTGCTGATCTGGTAAGCATACAATTACGTTTTCGCAAGGAAGCAGTAGCAGTATAGGCAGATGTAGAAGAAATGTTTATGCAAGTAAAGGTACCCGAAGGTGACCGTGGAGCGTTAAGATATCTATGGTGGGAAGGTGGGAACACATCTAAAGAGCCTTCTGAATTTCAAATGACTTCTCATCCATTCGGAGCTACGTCATCCCCGTTTTGTGCGAACTTTGCTATGAATAAAACAGCCCTAAGCTTCTCGAGTGATTATGAGCAGTACGTTATTGACGCGGTTAAAAATACCTTTTACGTTGATGACTGCCTGATATCCTTTTCGAGTTGCGACCAAGCGAAGAGATTTGTCACGCAGATAAACGAGTTCTTACGCAGAGGTGGATTTAACTTAAAAAAGTGGGTTACCAACTCAGAAGAAGTGAGGTCTATATTACCGGATAGGGGTGTCAAGGGATCATTGTTAGGAATATCAGCGGATTGTACCGTCACTCATTGAACGCTTGGTATAGAATGGGATGTCGTAAATGACGTATTAAAGTTCCACTTTGACGCACCAGATAAACCAGTGACGAGGAGAGGAATCTTGTCTGTTGTTTCGTCTCTGTTCGATCCGTTGGGTCTGATCGCTCCAGTGTGTCTCAAAGCTAAGCTACTTCTGCAAGGATTATGTAAATCCCAAATAGGATGGGATCAACCTCTCAACGAACCATATGTGTCCAAATGGTTAGATTGGTTAAGTTTCATGCGTCAGATGGGTCATGTCACAGTTACCCGAGGTATTAAGAATAGAATCGACGAAGCTGAGGCGAAAGTGGAGTTGCACCTATTCAGTGATGCTTTAGAGATTGGTTATGGGGCGGTTGCTTACGCTCGGGTAAGCTATGCGAAGGTACAACCCTATTGTGTCCTGTTATACAACAAGTCTAGGGTGGCACCTATTAAACAAGTCACGATACCGAGGTAAGAAATGGCGGCAGCAGGTAATACGGAAAAGTCTGCCTAACTTCTTCTGTGGAGTGAGTTTTCATACGGATTCCATGATAGTATTATACCATAATAAAAATGCTGAAAAGCGGTACACCAGCTACATAGCTAACCGTCTTGCTGTTGTTCATCAGTATACCAGTATTGAGCAATGGAGTTATGTAAGCTCGTCACAGAATCCGGCAGATTGGACTTCAAGAGGCATACAAAGGATGAATGATCTAGAGACTTGGTGTACTTGCTGTACAATGACTCAAGTACCACCACTTACTGCCCGGGACCTACTATGGACCAAGTCGAGTTCAGAAAAGCTACGGTCAATTTGAGTAGCATGGCAAACACTCCGGCACTCATCTTGTCTTATTACTCGGAATGGATGAAATTGGTTAGGGCTGTAGCGTGGCTCAGAAGGTTCATAGACTTCTGGATAATACTTCACTCGCCGAGTATTGAAGGCTCTGTCACGACAGGTTGCCTAAAGGTCAAGGAGCTTGAGTCAGCCAAACGGAAGGTCCTGATGGTTGTTCGAAAGGAGGCATACGGAGAATTACTGAACGAATCCAACGTTAGTCGTAACGAAGTGAGTAATAAACGTCTGAGAGGTTTAGCACCAATAATGATTGATGGGTTACTCTGCGTCGGAGGCCGCCTAATGTACTCCGAACTCCCGAGCGAGTCGAAACATCCTGTAATTTTGCCTGGTCGACATGGGGTAACCGAATTGATAATCAGACACTATCACAAGGAAGAAGGACATATGGGAACTTCGCATGTGTTAGCTGCGATCCGCAAGTACTATTGGATAGTTAAGGGCACCAGCACGGTTAAAAGAGTAATAGGAAAGTGTGAAACTTGACGAAGGTTCACTTTGTGTCCAGGGAACCAACAGATGGCGCCACTCCCAGTTTATAGAGTGCAGAAGGGTTGGTATAGTTTCGCGACGACAGGTGTGGACTTCTTCGGACCTCTTCTGGTCCAGGGGGGTAGGTCACTAGAAAAAAGATATGGTTGTGTGTTTACCTACCTGCAGACAAGAGCAGTACATATTGAGATGGCATACAGTCTGAATACCGATTCATTTATAATGGCTTTAATACGTTTTATCGGAAGAAGAGGGAGACCGACAGATGTGTTTAGTGACAACGGATCAAACTTCGTGAGGGGGTTCACTGAAGTAAAGAGCTTCGTGCAACAGGGGAATTATCAGAAAATTAGTAAGGAATTATCGTCAAGACAAATTCCATGGCATTTCAACCCTCCACTAGCCAGCCATAGAGGTGGAGTCTGGGAACGAATGATTAGATCTATACGAAGGCTGCTATTATTGATCACCAGGGAACAAGTGTTAACAGATGAAACCTTAGGTACGTATCTGATTGAAATTGAGAGAATTCTAAACGATAAGGACGGAAAGGTCAGAACAATAGTCGTTCGTACTAATAACGGGGTAGCGAGAAGAGACATACGAAAGGTGTGTCTCCTAGAAGGTTCCAACTAGATAGGTTATATCCACTTCGAAAACGGGTAGGCGTACTGCTGTAAGTCCTATTCGTTATTTCGATGTGGATAAGGGGATGAGTGGGAACCCTAAATCGAAGTGTCATTAACGCTTGCTTATTTGCATGGAGGAATTTTGCGGGCCGGTGTAGAATCCATTTTGAATGTATTGTTTTTTGGAAAATCCCTCCATGTTTACATATTTTTGTTATGACATGACGGACTTTTTCTGTTGACATTTCTGTTATTTTATTTGATTCCAATTTGAGATTTTATCATTGTATATTGTTATTATTTCTATATTTTGTGAAATATTTTCGCAGTTGCATCAACGTCTGCTTTGATTGCCTCTGCTGGAATGTTTTCTGGTCCCGCTGAATGCAGCCGTTATTTTGTCTGATGAACATGCTGATCTTTTCGACTTTAGGTCAGTCAACATCGATTGAGAGGTCCGTAGATCCGTCTTTGATGTTAGGTGTGTTCAGTGGAGTTGGTCACTTCAAGAGTTCCCTGAATGATCTACCCACCTTTTTCGCTGTTCTTCAATGTTGCTGACTACTTTACCTTCCTTGCTTTTCACCAGTCGTTCTGGCTTAAGACAATTTCCAGAGAACTTCTTTTAGTATAGTACATTCGTCTCGAGTTTCCTTCCCTTGCAGTCTTTTCCACCGTCATTGCGAGATCTTTGACACGTTTTCATTTGTCGGCTCTGATGCTCTACTTTACTTTCCCTTTTGCTCCTCTGTATTCAGCTTGTGCCTTGTTTGACTGATATTTGTTGCGTACTTCCTGTTATTCTTTCCGTGAATTCTGTGAATAGTAGCGACAGAGATCCATTCCTTGTGATGGTACTTCCGGTTGCCCAGAATATAGTGAAATGTGGGAGTGATTGGGTATTTGATCATATTCAAATTCTTCTCCATGGTTACTTCCTCACTGTTGCAAGGCCTTGAACCTTTTGCTGGGGGCTATCTTTGTTTCGTTGAGTTTTGCAGTATCCTGAAGAAACGCCGTGATTAACTTTTGTGTCGACTGCCCCGTTATCTAGTGTTTCTTGAGTTTCAGTTTCACTTTTGCAACCAGCAAGTGGTAATCTGATGCTATTTGTCTCCTCCCTTCGTTCTCACTTCTCCCACGGTCCGTCTGAAATTTGTATTGTTGCAGATATGGTCGATTCGGCTCTGAGTACTGTGATCTGGTGAAATATATGAAGTTTTGTGTGTGCGTTTGTGTGTAGATGTTGTGCCTCTGATGGCCAGCTTGTCGAAAGCACATAGGTTTGCGAATCTCTCCTTCCATTCTCACAGTACACATTGTAGAATACTTTTTGAATGTTTTGTTTTTTAGAAAATCCCTCCATGTTTACATATTTTTGTTATGACATGACGGACTTTTTCTGTTGACATTTTTGTTATTTTATTTGATTCCAATTTGAGATTTTATCATTGTATATTGTTATTATTTCTATATTTTGTACTTATATTGAAGTTTTTGTGTTTGATTTTGATCTGTATATATGTTGTTTAAATTTGATCTTTAATATGGCTACAGCCATATTTGGATTGATCCGGTAGCAGTTGGACTTAACGTCACTTATTCATCTTTGTTAGATACCCTTCGGAGTAATTTTTACCTGGAAGGTGAATCAATTCCAGGTATTGCTTTGTATTTTCATTTTTTAATTAATAAAAACCGTTTTCTCCTAGAATTTTTGCTTTTTCTGGACCTTGAATTGGGAGATACGCGTTCGGAGTGCACTTATTGGAACCCATTGGAACTGCCACCGTAGAAATCCATCTACACACATCATCCCATGATATCTTCATTTCCAGTGTTGTCCATTCTCACCTCGGCATTTACGTGTGTCATCAGAATGATCAAATCTTTTAATGAGCATCACTCGGCGACTGACTGGGCAGAGCAATGAACCACGGTGTCAAAAACAAACGCACAAAATCGATCTGCAACACTCAGCACAAGACACGAAGATAATAACCTCAATGAGTGAACTCACTTCACAGGCAAAAAACCTGCAGAGGCCAGTTCCTACAGAACTACCCAAATGTGTTTGAACAACTTGTTTGAAAATCCGACAACGGCTGTTGTGGAGAAGTCACATCAGTTGATGAAACAAACCATCAAGTGCCCCTATAACAACGTTGGCGGACTAAGGTGAAGAATGTTATAAATCAGGAATATGTGCTCTCAGATGGATCTGAATATCATAATTCTAACTGAAACATGGTTAACCCTTGCTATTGCAGAAGATGAAGTGATCTTGCATGGCATAAAACTCTTCCGAAGCTATCAGCTACACTAAACAGGAGTCGAAGTGGCTATATACATAAACAGCCACTTGAAAGATGAGCGGCTTTGCGACACCCAACTAACTGAGGTGACAGAATCATGTTGGTGTTTTTCAACACTAATGGCATGAAATATAAGATTGGAGGGATTCACCCACCTCCCTCAGAAAGACAAACTAACTGAGGTAATACTTCAGCTGCCACTCCTGAAGTTTTTTCAAATACTCTTAGTTGCAGATTTCAATACGGCATCTCTAAATCTAAGCAATAAGAGGACAACTCCCACTGGTTGGTTCCAAAAATGACTTGGAGCAGCCATTAGAAGCCCTGAGCTTACTGAGCACAAATGCTGTGCCTATAGATGGACTATAGAATCAATGTCCACAAACCCGGATTATTTTTTAACGAATGATCAGCTCCTGGTTCAGGATGTTCAAGTCCATACACCAATAGGAATTAGTGACCATGGCACAGTCCTGTTTAACATGGTCATAAGCGAACACTCACAAAGGACGAACACGAGCCATATCTTTGCTAAACTATGGCAAATTATACAAGAATGAGAGAGATCCTCCTACGTGCGCCACGGCCACTGGAATGGTGTAGGCTGACAGTAGATGATCACTGGCAAATAGTGAGAGACATCATGGAGGATGATGTCCTTACCAAAGTACCTCAGTCACACCACACTCCCGGAACTAGAACATGAGTTAGGCGCGGCATGAAAAGCCAGCTACATTCAATAAAGAGAACCTGGCACAAGTGGAAGGTCTCTTTCTCTCTCTTTCCATTGAGGAACAGATGCAATACCAAAGTTCGAAGTGACCGATTCCAGTTGAAGCTAGCTGCCAAAATACTGGCAAACCCGGAGTATCAAATGCTCAGAATACTATCGCCGCTCGTATTATTTCTCGACTTTACAAAAGCCTTCGACAAAGCATCCCACGCACGCCTAATCGCGAAGGTTGTGGAAATGGGCTACACTGACCCACTGGTATCTTGGCTTAGAAACCATCTTGAGAATAGTAAGTCTCGTGCCAAGGTAAATAGAGTGCTGGAGAGCATCCACACTCACCACTACTCTTCTCGAGGCAATCCTCGAAAAACTGTTCATCAAAGAGCAAATACTCAGGTTCGTGCACACTTTTACTCAATGAGAGTCGTTGCAACTTGGAATGCTTCCCCAGCCGAGGTGATCACAGTCCCTCAGTGGACAGCTTTATGAAGAGACTTGATAATCATATACTCACATACGGATTATCATCTCCCTGCTAAAACGGCTGTGCCTGATGCATGTCTTGAGACCTACTAGTTGTTATCATTGCCTTCTCCTCAGATCACTGAGTTAATCTATGTCGCCTATTATCTCTGTTTTCTCTGGACTGCTTACACTTCGCTCCTCTCTCACAATCTTTTCTACCAATTAATAAACTTAATTCACTTATATATTACTTAATTCTGAAATCCACTTGTTATTAACATCAGAATTTCTTCCCTAATATTCTCCATATTGCAACTAACTGACCACTTCTGTGGTGATATGACAGCTGATGGTATCCAGAAACACTAATGCCCTGAAACAAAAGTTTCCATTCAAACCACGGGACATACAAACTCACAACCAACTGCCAAATGACAAGAATGAAACAGTCGAGTGGCTAGACTTCCAAACGCTCGGAATCGTAACGAAAGAACAAGAATCGAGCGCAAAGAAATCGATTGGTTTATGCTAGCATGTGAAAAAGATTTTGAAGATATTGTATTCATTTGTAGGTGCAAAACATTGGATGACGTTCATTGTAATGTCCTCTTTCTTTCTTTTGATGGATGGTTTGATGGTCATGGGTTAATGAAATTCCCATCCTATTAGTGGCTTTTGTACCTGTTTGAACAGCAAAGGTGCAATTTCCTGTGTGTGTGAAGCATTTTCTTGTTCATTGACAGAGCAGCTCCCCTGAAGCTAGTTTTAGCTGTCCAACTTGCGTCCAGTGCATTTCACTGATTTCAAGCACCTCCAAGGTGTATCTTTTAATTTCTGTAGCAACTAGAAATAGTCTTCCGGTCTCCCACAATGGTCACAAGTTCAATTAACCTAAAAGAATTGTTTCTGTGGTTGGAAAAAAGGGCTTTGGACCGATGATTTCGAACGGAACTAGGCTTTAATCATGTGACGTAATGACTCTTCTGAAATAAGACCTTCCGTTTACCAGGGCAGAGATAAAATAATTTTAATAATGATTTCCGGTTAGCGTCGTCCCTTATTCCGCGTATGGACTGAAAGTAACCACAGAGGGTGTCCAGGCGCAGTTAGAATATTTTTGACAAAAATACACTATCATATCTAATCTAAAGAAAATAATCACATCATAAAAAGTATACAAAATTTATATATATTTGAAGAAAATACATCTTTGCTCAAGCAAACACATACATAAGAAACCTGGTCATAAAGATATGTCATTTATATAAATGAAATGGAATGATTCAGAATGTGAATGAATGAGCCGTATCATTGTAAACAGTTCTACAAACAATTTAGCTCAATAGACTGATATACGGTAATGTCATTTGCATGCGATCGATGTGAGCATCGTCAAAATAATGTTTGGCATGCGACAACACATAATACGTGGCGGAAGTTAAATGAACGTGATCATTTTATGTGGTATTGAATGAGACAATTGTGCGATAACCGTAATAAAGACGCAGCCAACAACCACCGAGTACAAATGCGGACTGTGAATTACACACTTGGCGCGCTCGTTATCGTCTCCAGTACAGTTAAACAAAATGAGTACAATAGAACAATTATTGTAAGATGGAAGTACAATAATAAATGTTTCCATTTCAGCGATTGTGTTCTCTTTGTAAAAGAATACCACTACAGTTTATTTAGTTTGTGACGCTCCCTCTAAAACGATAAACTCATGTGAAATCTAATTTGTACTAAAATCTGTATCTTCCGGAAATCCATGATTATGAATTATGAACTTTGGCTTTTCCTTTGCATAGTTATCAATGTTGAAAATAGTCAATAAGACAGTTGTTTATAATTTTTCTAGTTTTCTATTCAACTGATCATACATATATGCCATTGGAATGAATGATTAACAACACACAACATATTTGACCAACATAAAGGTGAACAAGCCATATCATTGTAAACAGTTCTACAAACAATTTAGCTCAATAGACTGATATACGGTAATGTCATTTGCATGCGATCGATATCAGCATCGTCAAAATAATGTTTGGCATGCGACAACACATAATACGTGGCGGAAGTTAAATGAACTTGATCATTTTATGTGGTATTGAATGAGACAATTGTGCGATGACTCTACATTCTAAAAGTCACATTATCTAAATGCACACAATGTTAAAAAGACCAAAACTTCTAGTTGTATCCTTCTGCAGAATGTAAATAGTTTGGTGAATTGTGATTACCTTCCTTCTGACGAAGTGACTTTGTCAAGTTAGACAACCATTTACATTGTTCTAATAAACATTTATGCCATTTACAATGTACATTAACTTCTTCTATTCAGTAGGTGAGGTGTTTGATGGATCAATCAATGATGTGACAATGATTGTTTGTTGTGTTCCACTTTGTGTAGAATCAATTGAAATGTGATGAACTGAATATTAGTGACCTATGTTGTTCAATCTTAGTCTTTCCAGCACAGTCATATGAAGCATTAGTGTGGTTTTAACATACTTGAGAGCGAGACCAAGATTATTGCTTATCTCGACTGAGAGAGGTCGAATGAATATTTGTATTCAAATACTGTGTGCGCATTTTTCAATTTCCGCATACATCGATTGCTCGAGTTTCCTAAGTTCTTTGTAATAACACCTAGATGTACTTTAGTGCTACTTGCGTGTTGTCGATATCAGCATCATCAAGATTATCTGAAAGAGGATAAAATTAAGTTATTTTATTTGAATAAATGAGCAAACAGAGAATTGCTTGCTTATTGACCAGAGATCAGTGATGTGTCTGCTGCATAGCATGGTACTTCAACAGAAAACCGTTCTTCACGGCACGTAAGTAAGAACATGAACACGACAGACATGAATATAGATCTGACATTGGAAATCGATAAATGTGACAAATAAATACATTAATTATGTTTCAAATTTATTCATACTGATTAATAGTCAGATTCGTTTATGTATTGATTGACCTGTCATCTTCATGAGAATACAAATTCACTGTAAACTGAATGACATATAATTACAATACACTGAAAATTACTGAATGAAATTCACACAATAAATTGATTGGAAACTTAACCTACTGGAAAGCATATTAATACATTCTGACAGATGATTACTATTTTCTCTCCATTATCCTTCATATAATTAGATAGTGGATATTGGTCTGTCAAATTTAAAAAAGACTATTTTGCTCGTATATCGTGGGACACCCGAGTGAGCAACGCTGTTATTAGGAATCGGGTGCTAGGTAAGAATGGCAGTTCAATAGACGCAGTAGTGACACTTCATCAGTTTAGGTGGTTGGGACATGTGTTGCGTATGCCTAACCACCGACTGCCTCGAAGAGCTTTGTTCTGTAGTGTAGGAGTAGGTTGGAAGAAAGTTAGGGGTGGCCAAACCAAAACATGGCAGAAATCCATGAAGTCATTGACGAGTGGACTGAGCCATGTCAGTAATTGTCGACTACCTGGTTGGGGTCCGCGAGATGATAATATTAGATGGTAAGACACCCTGAATGACATGGCTCAAAACCGTTTGCAATGGCGCCGGTGCATTTATGCTTTGTGTTCTCTCAAATCCTAATCTTCTGGATTCTTCAACACCTCTAGTTTTCACTTTCTAAACTTTTCTCATTTAATCATACTTCTTGAATAATATCCTCTAATCCTAACCTCTCCGATTACTTCTAATACCTTTTCTACCTCTTCTACTATTGGATTTGAATTGACATTTATATCTCTGTGCTGAAGTGGTATGGCGACATGAACTGACTTACTTACGTACGAAGTTCTACGTTGCATCTGACTGACTGACTGACACTAGTTCCAGTAAGCGTTGCATGAATTTGTTTTATCTGTGCTAGATGACTGTGAATGTCTGAGTAAACAACCAAATTCATTGTGTTCATTTTGTTTACAAA
The DNA here is from genome assembly GCA_944470395.2 of Schistosoma turkestanicum. Classification (NCBI taxonomy): domain Eukaryota; kingdom Metazoa; phylum Platyhelminthes; class Trematoda; order Strigeidida; family Schistosomatidae; genus Schistosoma; species Schistosoma turkestanicum. Next base: position 3,741 of record CALYCR020000203.1, on the reverse strand, counting down.
AATAAACAAGATTTTGTGTCATAATCTAATTAGATTTCACTTAGACGAATGTAATCTCGTGATCAAACACCAACTCAATGAACTAATTCTATCTACTTTGCTTTCTTTTCATCCAGTAGAACACAGCCATTGTTTGTAGATCTTACACATTGTTGAAATTCACATACTCTCTCATATTAGAACAATCTGAGTTTGCGTAGCATAGTTTCTGATACACATCAACGCAGCGGATTCTCATCTGAAATAAAGTACAACCTCTGTGAGCATTCCAACTCATGATCTTTATTTACATTGTCAGATCTGTTAACGAGTTTGTGTATGCCGTGAACTACCATCGTGGTCTGCTCTTGCATGCCTGGTGATGTCCTGGCTGCCTCACTTACCGACCGCGGTTTATCGTGCCTGATGCGAATTAGGTAGTTAAATTTGACCAATGCTCTTTGACGATGAGAGGAGGATGTCTTCGGTAAATTGTGCCGAGTCTAGAGTTAGCCACAATGGAGGGGGTTTCCTTTTCGAGATATTTTGGTCATTGAAAAAACGGCATATTTTTGTCGGGATATTGCACATTCCTATCTCACTACATTAATGAATACTTTGAAAACATGATAAGATGTATTTTTCAACACTATGACTAAAATTAGAAATATTGAACAACAGAAACAGATTAATCGTGCTAAACCAATAATAGTAACCTATGTGAAGAACAATCGACTTGAAAGTTACTATGTATCATATGGCATGATCGATTTTAACGTTAGTGAAGTATGTTGTGTATTGTTATTGATTCATTCAAACGGCATATCTTTATGACCATTGTTTTCTGATGTACGTGTTTGCTTGAGCAAAGATGAATTTCCTTCAAACATATTTAGTGTGCATCTTTTCTCTGAAATGATTTTTTCATTAGATTAGAAAAGATTTTGTATTTTTATCAAAAGTTCTTATGTTATTATTCTATGTATGTTGATGAATGTGAGTTCCGCATTTTATGCAAATTTTTGTGATTGATTTTTCTTTCAGTTAAAGCACAAGCATACCGAGCATCTATGGATTCATTCTCCTTCATTCAAACTCCGTTATCGTGTTCGGCTATTTTCTTGTTTAAACTACAGCTGCCTTGGTTTTATAGTTTTGAATGAAACTATTATTAGCGTGATTACCTGGTAAAATCATACATATATGCCATTGGAATGAATGATTAACAACACACAACATATTTGACCAACATAAAAGTGAACAAGCCATATCAAGGCATCTTATGTTATCTGCTCAATGAAATGGAATGTTTCAGAATGTGAATGAGCCGTATCATTGTAAACAGTTCTACAAATATTTTGGGGCAACAATTTAATGTTCTTTAGTGCTACATGTGTGGCGTTGAATTCAGCATCATCAACATAAAGTTTGGCATGAGACAACACATAATACGTGGCGGAAGTTAAATGAACTTGATCATTTTATGTAGTATTGAATGAGACAATTGTGCGATGACTCTACATTCTAAAAGTCACATTATCTAAATGCACACAATGTTAAAAAAAGACCAAAACTTCTAGTTGTATGCTTCTGCAGAATGTAAATAGTTTGGTGAATTGTGATTACCTTCCTTCTGACGAAGTGACTTTGTCAAGTTAGACAACCATTTACATTGTTCTCCCAAACATTGATGCTTTTCAATCATGTAAAATATCTTCTCATTAGTATATAAGTTGCTTGATGAATTGATCAATGATGCGACAACCATTTTTCATTGTAATCCCGCACCTGGTCAATCATTGTGAATATGGTGTACTGGATATTGGTAAATTATATGTTTCTTTCTAAACTTTATGTGACGTTGGTTTTTTCTGAATGTGTCAAATTTCGGGTCATCATCGTTGCATCGATTTTCTGTCGCACATGGGGTAGTCTAGTTTTTTTACTGAAATCATAAATAGATTAGTTTCACTTTAGGAGTTGTGAATGCACATTGCTAATGACTCCCACACTTTAAAGTAACGATCATCCATTGGTTTGATATTGATGAGTTCATGATTCTTTTTAAACTCTACAATATTCACTACTCCATATTAACCGTCCTTGTTGTATAGATAACTCTGTCAGTTGTTTCAATGCACTTGAGTGAGTCGCATCAGCAGATAACTGTGGATTATAATTCAATAATTGTGTTTGTTAGTTTGTTTGTTCACTTAACCTTCAAGTCCATTATTCTTAACGTCGGTTACTATTAATGTTTTAATCTGATTTATCTGTTTCTGTTGTTCAATATTTCTAATTTTAGTCATAGTGTTGTATAATACATTTTATTATGATTTCAAACTATTCATTGGTTTAATGAGATTGAAATGATTGTGATTCAGTAGAATGGTAAGATTACCAATCAACACACGATTTCATCAATTTCATTAATCAATAATTTTAGACTATCCAATCAGATATAAATATTTTTTATGTAGTAAAATTTATTGAAATTACATTGGTGCATATTAATATATAAATAACATTTCATGATGGTACATTTAATCAGGAGTTGTGGTGAGTGTTCACTTAGACGTTTCGATAAGTCAGTGTAGTATATTATAACTTGATTTCGACTAATTGATATTGTACTATTCATTTCAGATATTTCAATTGAGAATAATAATAACAACATGCAATCCAAACGTTTGATATTATTTCATTTAATTGGTATTTCATTTCTAACTTACTCGGAATGCGGAAATTTTTGTGATGAACTGAGTAAGATCGGCTTCGTTTCGTATAAGGATAGTGTTTTTGCGAACGAAACGTATATGCAGGTAAGAAAAGGGTTAGAAAACTAATGATAGATAACTAGCTTGATCATTACTACTATTCTCAAATAATAAGTCTCAATCAGAATCCTCCGAATGGTAATGCAAACTTTCAAGAAAGGAAGGGGGGTTCTGTGGTAAGTAATCCATTTTGTTTAACGGAACTGGAACGCATAATTGTGCACTTTTTTTTTAATTTAAGGATTTCACTCCATCATTCAATATTGAATTCTTCGGTGAGTATTACAATACGATCAGAATATATCAAGAAGGTAAGAAATTATATGTCCAGTGAATGAAGTTGCTTAGCACCATTGGTACTTATTAATAATTTCCAAATATTCTCGAACGTTTGTCGTTGATACATAACTGAAAAATATATCGACTTCCCTAATTTTATTTATTGTCAACAGGCCATTTTTATTTAAATAAAATAACAGTTGATTACAAACAAGGAATTGCTGCCTATGGAGAGAAACTACGCAAATTTAATATACACATTGCAAATGAAGGTGAGTTATTCTACAGAGAACAAAATTACTTTTTTGTGTACACTATATTGATATATTAATCGTAAACGCCATTGAATGCTAATTCAGTAGTCAAGAGATTAAGCGTTGAAAGGGTTCTATTTTCGCTTTCGGAGTCGCGGATGCGCATTGCTCATGATGCCAGTTCTAGGATGAAATGTTGATCTGGTACTTTCAAGTTTCCAAAGGTCTTCTAACGTTGATCAATTCATGATTTCAATAAAACTCAACAAGCTTCACAACCCAACACTGACAAAATGTTGACGTTTACCGATTCGAACGAGTCAACCAATAAGTAGAAATTATTTCGTTCAGTTCAAAATTTTGTGTTAGCTGAAAAATTGTGTAAAGGTACTATGTAGCACATAATGTTGAATAAAGTGCATATTACTTGAACTAAACAAAAATAACATAGA
>CALYCR020000202.1:0-14902 GCA_944470395.2 Schistosoma turkestanicum | reverse complement strand
GAAAATAATGGAGGACAATCACGAAGTGATCAAGCCAATAATCAACGGAAACATAAAGCTATAAGTCAGTCAGTCAGTCAGTCAGATGCAACGTAGAACTTCGTACGTAAGTACATCAGTTCATGTTGCCATACCACATCAGCACAGAGAAGTAATCGTCAATTCAAATCCAATAGTAGAAGAGGTAGTAAGGGAATTAGAAGTAATCGGAGAGGTTAGGATTAGAAGATACTATTCAAGAGGTATGATTCTGTGAGAAAAGTTTAGAGAGTCGAAACTAGAGGGGTTGAAGAATCCAGAAGATTAGGATTTGAGAGAACACAAAGAATAAATGCACCGGCGCCATTGCGAACGATTTTGAGCCATGTCATTCAAGGTCTCTAACCATCGGTAAGTATCATCTCGCGGACCCCAACCAGGTAGTCGACAATTACCGACATGGCTCAGTCCACTAGTCAATGACTTCATGGATTTCTGCCATGTTTTGGTCTGGCCGCCCCTAGCTTTCTTCCAACCTATTCCTACACTACAAAACAAGGCTCGACGAGGCAGTCGGTGGTTAGGCATACGCAACACATGTCCTAACCACCTCAACTGGTGAAGTTTCAAAAAGCTATAAGTCACATACAAAATAATTCAATATTTAATATAAATAGCTTGTCTGCAGAAATTTATTACCAGGTGTATAAACTACAGCCTGAAAATTTTTCTCTTGTAAATATAATATTTGCTCAACCATTCGTTTGGCTTCTCGCTCATAATTATGAATCTTATCAATACACTGAGAATTGAAATATTTCATGTCCTCAATCTCATTTTCCAATCTTCTGAATTCTCCTTTTAAACCTACTTGCATAATTAGGATAACATAATAGAACCTCGAAGTTTTTCTTCATAATCTTGACGAAGAATCATCATATGATGATTAATCTCATTGTTTTCACGTATTAATTTCCCATTTTCTGCTTTGTATGGAGCAATATAATCTTCAACTGTAGATCGTATTTGAATCTGAGAAGAAAGTTCGCTCCTAACTTTTCTTAAATTCTCCGTTGTCCAAACAAGGTCATAAAATAAACGTTCCACTAAGGGTAAAGTGTCCAATCCTAATGGTTGTTTATATCCTAGTTGATCAAGTCTCCTTCTTAACTTTGTAAATTTTTCCTGTGCTGTTACATAGGTGCCAGTCATTGTCTATTTAATAGAGAATAAAAATATTAGGTCAAAAAGAACCCAATAAACATTCTACATGAAGTCACAACATGCTAACTTTAAACAAATGAAGTTTAGACGAGTGATACTATAAGACTGATTAGAAGTGTAATGAATAATAGAGTTTTGATCAATTAAATCACTCATGAAGTCTGTTGTAACTTAGATGATATGGAAATTAAATAAAATGAAGGTCTAAATTGTAATTTTATTAGGCTATTAGCCCCAACATAACAATACATGCATACGAAATTCGCAAGATAAATGTCAGAGTAATAAAATTAGCAACAATATCAACAATAACAATATAATAGGCAAAAACGACTTGACCCAACAGAAATGAATCCACAGAAACAAGGGATCTAAGAGAAAACAATGATTGAATGCGTCTGCATCATTGCAATCGATTCAAAGTAACAGCGCCCGACGTCTCCAACGATTGTTTACGGTGGTTGAACGAATCCCGAGTAGATAGTCTGTACCTACCGCCATAGCTCAGTATGATTACCAGTGAAATCCACTAGGCTGGTGTTCTTCTAATATAGTCCTATACTAGCATATTTTGGGAGACAGTGTATGCGATGTTTCAGCATACATACCAGCCACCGCAACCAAACTAATTTCCCAGCCTAATCAGCTGATTTTCCATACTTAGCATGGTTGAGCAACTAACTGATGATATAAAAGACTGTCTTAAGCACCCATCTACATGAGGAGTGCAATTAAAGTATACATATCAAACGCAATATCTGTGAAAAGCGGTAGTGACCATGACCCAGACATACGTAATGTAGTCACAAGTGAGGTGTGAGAATTTTAATTAAATCAAGTACACCAGAGAAAAAAAATGATGATACGAAGTCTTTAAAAATGCCCGTAATCACAATAATGGTAATATCTAAAAGAGAATGATCAGGAAGCAATCCTCCTTAATATTCTTCCGGTCAAAACTAGGTCTAGGTAAAGTACATCCTGATTTCATGAGGCATAAACTCCTGTTATGAGCTAAGAATACGAGCCGGTATAGATGGAAAGCATACCTAAAGAATTTGACGACAACTCTCACGACAACACGGAATAGACGTAACGCACACGTTCAATGCGTAGATGATATTTCTAGGTCCAATATCTAATACGTTTTTCATGAGCAAATTGGAACTAGTGAATCTCTTTGCGCTCAATTCTTGTTCTTTCTTTTCGGTTTCAAGAGCATGGTAGAGTCCAATGAATGAGGGTCTAGCCACTTGACTGTCTAATTCTAGTCAGTCTTACTTTGTTGATGTGTTTGTATGTCTCGTGTTGAGAACGAAAACGTTAATTTAAGGGCAGTAAGGTTTCTGGATACCAGCATCCATCACATTACCAAACTGGAGATCAGTTAGTTGCAATGTGGGGAATAATAAGGAGAAAATTCTAATGCTAATAAGAAGAAGGTTTCAGAACTGAGCAAATAAGTGGATAATTTAGTTTATTGACTGATAGTGAAGAGCGTGCAGAAGGACCGAACTGTGAGCAAGAGAGAGGGAACAGAGATAATATGAGGGATAGATTAAGTAAGCGTTTTGAGGATATGGCTGGATTAGTTTTGGACCGTTTTTCACTGCCGATTCCCCAATCGACGTAAGCTCTATTCGCTGTTCAGTCGAATCTCCTTTGATTCTAATCAACTGCGCGATCTTTTCGCTGTTTGCGTAGACCGATGAGTCTGTGACAACTTTGTCCAAAAGATCGTTAATGAATATAAGGAAGAGGAGTGGACTTGAGTTGGTCCCCTGTGAAACTCCCGATGCAGATACTCGCCAACTTGCGTGCTCTTTATTTACCTTGGTGCGAAACTTACTATTCTTAAGGTAATTTTCAAATCAAGATAGAAATTGGTCTTGGAAGTCCATTTCCGTTACCTTCGTGATTAAAAGTGCTTGGGGTAATGTTTCACAGGCTTTTCAAAGTCTAGAAATATCATATGCACCTGTATTTTTCTGTCCAGGCAGGATATCCAACTGTCCCATGCTATGAGAAGTTTGGACGCGCAAGAGCTGCCTTTCCGAAATCATCGTTGAATTTCATGAAATATTTTATTCTTATCCATGTACTCGGTCATCTGCTCGTTCACCAGCCCTTCCATTACCTTCGATAGTTTCTGTAATGCTTCTCTGTAACTGTTCGAAATCTTACTAACTGACATAATTCAGATATTCCAGTACGACCCCGAATACTGTTCTCAAATCTCCAATATATCAGAGCGCAACACCGTTAGATGTATTTGTTTATTGGGTTGAGTACAGAAGAGATGAAGCAAGGAAAGAATGGAATAATAAGCTTTATAGATAATGTTTATTTATACAGTTGGGTCGAATAGGAAACAACATTGAAGTCTGTGACATTGAGAGTTAGGACGATCATAATATTGACCAGTAGGAATTTACCAATAGAATTAGACTTCCGAAAACGATTCTCTTGCGATATTAGATGAATATCATAACAATAGTATTGGTAGTAATACGACCGGTCTGTCACTTCAGCTGCAAGGGCATTTCAAGTCGCGACATCTCTCAGTTAGAAAAAGTGTGCAAGAACCTGAGTAAATGCTCTTTGTCGTACAGTTTTCGAGGGTTACCTAGAAGAGCGTGGTGTGACGTTTTGTCGAAATGTTTATGTTGGCGTACTTAATCTGGTGTAGGAAATACCATTTCAATTCTGATTTTCATGTAACTCAAAGGTTATCATCTCAGGTTTTCGAATCTGCCTACGTAGGTTTCGTCCATTAATCCATTTGACTGCCCGTCTCAAAAGAAATAGGATAAATTATTTGTCAGTAGCCTAAAGTTTTCCTGGCATAAAGTAAGGAATTATGTAAGCCATTACAGCATTCCCTATTCATCGTGAGGTTGTGATAAGGCTCTCTCCAGTAGAAAAATCCAGATCGCACTTTGAGAAGACACACGGGTGCAGGGATATCGTAAGTTGTTGATGTAGCGTGACGCACAATACACATGGCGCGACATTCCGACTGGTTAAGCTTGATTTAATTGTCCACTGTCAGTTCCAGATTCACTGTCAAGCCCTTTTGAAGTTCATTAAAACCCTATTCGCTTCTTATAGGCCTCCACATCTTTACATTGTCTGCGTAATTGAGTGCCGCTGAGCTAATTTTATCTGACAAGTCATTCATGAATATCAAGAAAAAGCCTGAACCTACAATTCTTCCCTGTGAAACTCCTTATGTTTAGACTCGCCAGCTAGCATGCATTCTGATTAGCTTGGTGCGGCGATCTCACTTCTTAAGGTAATTTTAGAGCAAAGATAGAAATGTATCAGTGAGCGTCATCTTCGTACCCTTTTCAATTAGGAGTAAATGAACTAATTTGTCGAGGTCTTCGTGTGGAGTCAAAGAAAATTATATGAACCGGTGTATTTTGGTCTCAGCAGACTGTCAAGCTGTCTCATTCTATGGAAATACTTGATACTCATAACTTGTTGTTACTAGAATCATGTTGAGCTTCATGGGGGATTCTACTTTCATCTATGAAATTCTGCATTCGCTCGTTCAAAAGTCCTTCCATTACATTCGATATTATTGGTAGTAATACTTCTGATCTGTAACAGGCTGCATCTCTCCTATCTCATCCTGTAGCTTGTTTCCATTCAACAAGAAGTTTGTGTGACTTCATTTATTGCCTGAGCAGGTAAATTATCGGTGCTTTAGTACACTGTTTCAAGTGCGCAGATTTTAATTTTCTTAGTAATAAGACAAGAGTAAGCAGAAATATTCCTGCACCATCAGCTAGTACTATGTTTTAGTAGTAGTGTGAACGTGCAGGTACTTGGTAAAACTGTTCCGTAAAGTCGGAGATTTCAGCTATTTGTGACTTGGTAAAATCTTCAATATTCGGACCTTTGATGGAACAAACACGATGGTTTATCTAAGGTCCAATGTGCAGAACAGCATTCTGAATGATATCTCTCGCTGTTAGCCAGTGACCATTTACTGTTAGCTACCACCATTCTCGTAGCCATAGTGCGTTTTGAAGATGCTCTCTCATGTTCTAATAATTTGTGGTAGTGTTTCTTGAGTAACCATGTTAAACATAACTGTGCTATGGTCACTACTTCCTATTGATGTATGGACGTGAACATCCTCGACTAGTCGCCGATGATTTGCTAATAAATAATCCAAGTTTAGAGATTTTCTCTCCTTAGTTTATCCAGTGGCGCTGAGTATTTAACCAAACCCAAAGAGATGTCGTCTCAGTATTAAATCAGTTCTTGAGGGGGTGATTTTTTCATACCAATTAAGAACGAGCGGCTGTTACAGCTTTAAAATGGCTGGTAATATCTATCACTAATCCGACTGCTGTCTGGTGTATTCTGTCGTGTGTAAATCCCTGTTCACTAACTTCGTCGTCTGCAATAACCATTCATAATTATGATCTACAGATGCATCTGTGAGCATGTAATCCTGATCACTTACAGCTTGCAAATTAGTCCTCCAACACTACTACGGAGGCACTAGATAAAATATCCCATCACTTGATGAAACTCTTCAGCGACAAGCACTGCTGGATTTTCAAATAAACTGTTCAAACAGAGTTGGCCAGTAGTGTGGGAACTGGTCTCTGCAGGTGTTTTGTTTGTGTGGCGTATTGAGGCGGCGAGACAATGATCTTCGTATCTTGTCCCATAGGTTATCGGTGGTAGTCGAATGACTCTAGCGTTTGCTTATTTTTGGCACCCCTGTTATTGTCTCACTGATCTACGACAGCTCTAACAACACTTAATATAACCAAATATATCATTCTTCGTGACTTAACAAGCTTGAAGCGCCTCAGTGAACCCCAAAACTACTTTGTTCTTTCGGGTGCCTTTTGATGTTCTGGGAGCTGCTCGTACTGACCACCATTTGTCATGCCGGACTCGGATCATGCAGGACATTTTAACCAAAGGTATCTGAGCAGGTAGAAGGATTTCTTTGGCAACTCATGCCGCGTCGAAGGTTACTCTCATCAGTGAGCTTTTCCCTTAGCTTCGTTCTGACCCTTAAGGAGACGGCAAATTTTCGCCGATGTACTATTTATTACAAGTATTGCGCGGCACATATTCCACTGATGTTTTATCAAAGACAGCACCAATTTCCAGTGGGATGCCTTCCGACACTAAAATGTTGGATAAAATTTGCGAGTTTTCTCTATTATCTCTGTCTCTGATTAGTAGCATTTTTGAAACTGTAATTTCACCTATCTTTTCTGGTTTGATTCATGTGTTCCTCCGACACTACGGAATCGCCAACAAATATATCCTTTACCCTGGATTTATTTATCTTCTCTGTGACGGGTTTGTATTAGGTGGTGATCATAGTCAATCTTGACTCAGTCCCCACTAAAACCAGTAATGCACATTCGACTATCTCTCTCTTTATATATATATATATATATATATATATATATATATATATGTATATATATATATATTTATATAGTTTCAGTTCGAATTGAAATCAAGGAACTGAACACACATTTAAAAATTCCATTGTACAACTTATTGTAGATGAAATATGAAGTTAATCGACGGCTTTTCTATTACCAATCAATCGCATATACATCCGGACCACTGTGTCGGCATGCATTGGTGTTAATGTCAAATGGTGGTCTAATAATGACTCATTCATGATTTCTGTGTGCAAAAACAACGATCTGCATCAGACTGAAATTCAAAATTTGTAGAGTAATTAAACGGTCAGTTGAACAGGTACCTCTTCCCAACTTCCTGCGGATGACTCAGAGATTATCAGTCCGAATCTAGCTTCGATATGCGCCTATTTTTTTATTTCAGTTGTTTCTACGAAATAATTTTTCCTGTTGGCAGTGGGGGGTTCTATTAACATATTTTGAACTCACAAATATCCATAATATTTTATTTAGTGACTGTGTTATCGTTTCATCATTATGTCGTCTCCTATCCATAAGCCGAATCACATCATAATTCACTCACTCTAGAAAACTTTAGTTTTAGATGTATAAGTATGTCTTCTACGTTATAGAAATTCAAGATTGCATTTAATCACCGATGGGGAATTACGAACCTATGAAAATGATATTACTCCCGCTAATTACGTCACTGGTCATCTGACTTGACTATCTTACTACTGGATAAGGCGTTTACGTTTGAGTCATTAGAAACCTCATTCAAATTTCAATGTAATTATCAACACCGTATAGGAACGCAGGTGCATACGACCGAAAAATCCTAAGTAGGAGGAAACACGCGTCTTAGATTTCATTGGTAGCCTCAATACGAAAAAATGTAGGTGTATCAGTCCAATAACATTTTTATCTCTTAGCTGATCAGTTAGTCTTAAGGTTATAATTAAGAACTGCGTTCACCTTCTCGTGGTATACTTTTAAGAAGAAAACACAATTGCCGAAATATAAACATTTATTATTGTACTTAATTCTGACAATAATTTATATATTTCACACCTCTTGTTTATCTGTACTAAAGACTGTCTCTCGCGGGCCAAGGGTGTTATTCCCATTCGGTTCTTTCGCGCATCTCCTGTCTGGATGTTAGCCGCTTGTACGCCCTCTGGCCTCAATATTATTTCGATATCACGAGGCTAGCATTAAATATACTGCTTTATTTAGAATCGTCTCTTATCTGATTCTTAGAGTAACGGGATTAACATTTGTTATCCCGCGAAGTAGCATTATATTTCGATTCGCTATAACCTTGTGAAAACTTTCAAACTACAACTACGCTAAGGTTTCATTGGCCAATAGAGAGTGTGACTACATTTTCAGTTGATTGTAAGACAGAATTAGTCTGATTTATTATCTTGTGATGACTGAGAACGTATAATTGTTCTTATCGACATTTCATTTACTCTCAGTGGATTATTTTCATTTAGTTAGTTAAACTAGTATTACTAACATGAGGAAAATCCACTGTAGCGATTCAATTGTAAGACACGTTCATGAAGTGTTTTTAACTGTATTCACACTCCACACTCATGGTTGATGATATGGTTTCGTAAGCATACTACCTCAAATATTATAGATTTATCAAGTTTTGCTGACTAAAGAAAAGTGATGATGACCTTGAGTGTAATACTTTTCCTACAAATATCTTACTGACCACTTTTCTCTTTTCTGTAGAAATATAATGTTTTATCTTGTTTATTTAATTAGCTTGTTATTTAAATACTTCTCTAAAGTATAAATATCATCTTCACTTTGATGAATACAAAAATTAGGAATTATTTCATGTGTTTTACCAAATCTGAAGCAATGGATTCCTAAAATTCTCTTCTGCTTCGCCTTGAAAGAATTAATCATTTCCATTAGTTAACACTACGTAGTGCCTGACCGTAGCTGCTACCCTGACGTGGCGGTCGGGCTTGCCTATCGTGATGACCCAACCGAGCTATATGGACTCAAACCTATGTTTCTGAATAGTCTACCATGCCAGGCAGGTCGACTGGAGAACGATGAGACTAAAAGCAGCAACTCAACTTCTGAGTGAGAAGTCGTACTAGTGACTGCAGAGAGGTGTGACAACAATAAGGTGTTTCCCTCGGACAACCAACCATTACCAAGGATTTCGCTGGTTGGAAACGTAATCTGAAGGTCAATCGATCAGTCTATGAATAAAATCCATAATTAAGACATTTGTCAAGCGAGTTCTGGGGATCTATCCTCCCTAACAAATTGTCTTTCTATTATTTCATGATGGTTGCGTGAAAAACGTCTGATTCGATCTGGTATATATATACATATATATATGCCAACAAACTCTGATTACATCTTACGAGTTATATGTTCCATCAGTAAAGGTTTACATATGATAACTAGGTAAAATGAAATCTTAGGGGATGCTCTATTGTTTATCTCCTTTTTCTCAAGACATTGTGAAGATAATTTATAGCCCAAATAGATGATTTCGATAGAGTTTTATTCTTTAAGCAATCCAATCAACACTTTTTTTATTTTGGTTAACTCATAGAAAACTGTATCTTATTACAAAGTAGTCAAGAAGTGTATTTCGAATATGGGCGGTGAAAAACAATTCAGCAAACATACAAAAACAATCAACTATCTTTGTTTCTGACAAAGTGATGTAATTTACCAATTACAATACTTTCACTTCCATTGTGGTACGCGCTACTTATAAGTAGTATATGACGCGAATAAAAACGTAATGTCTGGCAGCAGAAGATGGGGGAAGATCAAGAAAGGAAGAGCGGGAACACAATGGAATTTGTATGAAACGCATGAATAGTGACAATGGATTGATGTTTTGCAACAGGAACAGTCCAGTTCGATATGATGGATTGATATTTTGCAAATTAACGATTTACGATATGGTTTTCCTATTTTACTGAGTAACTCTGTAATTTTCGTTAGATACAATTCGGTTGCCCCACCTGCGTTCTCGTTCATTACACCATAAGTAAAACTACCTCATCTGGGCGATAAGCACAAAACCATGGTAAAATTGCAATTTTCGATAGTTATTCAAAATTGGAAAGCTCAAAAACTTGTACCATGAAAAAAAGTGAATGTATTATTTAATACAGATAGTTTTTATTTAAAATACAATCATTGTGATGATGACTATTTATTTGTTGTGTTTGAAACTGAATTGAATTGAATTATGTTATGTTTCACGTAGGTGGCCAAGTTTGCTCAATTCTTCCCTAAAAACAAAAAGACTTATGTGAATCATCTCAAAATTAAAGTAAAGTCGTAAGCAATATCATTTAATGTCCACAATTAATATGGAATCTTTAAAGGTTAAAGTGTCAGAGAGTGAAAACCTATCCCCTTTAGATAAGAGATAAGAGAGAAATAATCCTGCTTTTTAAATCTAATTGCTAAAAAGGTATTCAGAATAGAAATTATTTGACTGGGTCAGTTTACTGAAGTTTTAATCACGAGTAACAAGAACTAACCAACGCAAGGAATAGTTCAGATTTCGACCTGTGTAAATTGCCAGCTCATGTATATTAATACCGTAACTGATGGTTTGTCAAGGATTGTACTGAAACTGAAATTCCCATTGGAAGGGCATCTAACACGATTCAATCAGTACTAGTGTGGTGCGCGCTACTTATAAGTAGTATATGACGCAAGTGTAAACGTAATGTCTGGCAGCAGAAGATGGGGGAAGACCAAGAGAAAGGAAGAGTGGAAACACAATGGAATTTGTATGAAACGCATGAATAGTGAAATGTCAGACAATGGATTGAAGATTAGCAAATTAACCGTTTACGTTATGGTTTTCCTATTTTACTGAGTAACTCTGTAATTTTCGTTAAATACAATTCGGTTGCCCTCACCTGTGTTCTCCTTCACTACACTAGTAATATCAAGAATAGTAAGAGATGATACAACTACTAACTGTACCTCATCACCGGGTCATTCGCTGTTTCCAGAAAGTTTGACAAAGAATCAGTGAAAAGGTATTTAAATATTTTCAACGGCTTAACGCATTAGCATACTTTTTTTTTTTCCTTACAAGCATTAATTTGAATGAAAAATTCAGGGGTTTTATTCCCATTGTCAAAAGAGGAAAGTGATACAGTGAATAAACTAAAACAAAATCACACTTTCTCCTCTATTTCCATATCAAATCAAGCAGAAGTAAACTTTTATCTGAAAAAGGACAATTCTTCGTTTTTAAGTCCCCTGTCTGCTTATAAATACTCATGAACTATGAGCAATGAAGCTTCCTGCGAGGTGCAGGAGTCGTGGATGCGCACTGCCACTGATGAGTCCCATACCAGAACGAAACGGCCATCTTTCAGTACTTCCAGGTTTCTAATGGTGGTCTAACAATGATTGATTGATGATTTCAAATGTGTAAAAAACACAAACCTCCAAAAACTCTGTCTGAGAATAAAATAAACTTTAAAAATAATGAAATGCACATCAACTTAGTTACATCGAGAATTCACCTTAAATATTCAGTGAATTGATCGTCTACTTCAACTTCACAATCCCATTTATCGTCCCAAACATGTAGATCGGAAATCTCTTCTTCTGATGTTGTCCAAGCTAATTGAAACAAAATACAATTAAATTGTACAACGTCATACAGTATTGATCCAATGAATATAAACATACATATCAATATAATTATGGCTACGTTAAATTCATCTTCATGTTTTCGGCTCTTATTTTCTTTCATTCCGTTTCCTTTTGGTGTATTACTCCTACACCATTTACTACAACTTAGTTAATCTAACTAATTAAAGAATTTTGAGCATCTAGTATGATGATAAAATTGTTATGCTCGTCAACTGATATGCTTGAAACAATTACGAATTCACCTTCGTCGGTAAACGAGAACGAAGACAAATGATCTAGTGACATGATAGGCTACTCTAATCCGAGGGTCCTAAGGCCCCACTAAGTAGAGGAAGAAGTCTTGACAAGACGTAGAAAGTGTAATCTACAATCAAGCAGAAAATTCGAGGTTGACAAACACACAAATCGAGTTTATTTATACATCATAAAAACGTCCTTGGGAGAGCCACAAAAACAGTGTACTAAAATAATACGTCAACCAATAACAGTCAAGGATTGGTGTTCCTTTTATTTGTTCGTAGACTCTGTTGTTGAACTGAAGATACGTTGTTAAGCATAGGTCGATGAGTTCAAGCAAACTTTGACTCCGAAGCTTTGTCAAAGTTTGCTTGAACTCATCGACCTATGCTTAACAACGTATCTTCAGTTCAACAACAGAGTCTACGAACAAATAAAAGGAACACCAATGGGATCACCAATATCAGGACTCATCGCCGAAGCGGTAATGCAGAGACTGGAAGCGTCGATTCTGCCAGTGATCAAGCCAAAATTGTGGGTTCGCTATGTAGACGACACATTCGTTATTATCAAAAGGAATGAGCTGGAGAAAATCTACAATCAGATAAACAACGTCTTTGAGGACATCAAATTCACGATGGAAAAGGAATCAAACAACAGCCTACCATTCCTGGATGAACTAATCACCAGAAATAACTCAGGAAAACTGGAAACTCAAGTATTTCGGAAGCCAACCCACACACACACGTAATTCTCAACTACGACAGCAACAACCCAAGAACCCACAAGATTAACTGCATACAAACACTGTTAAAGAGAGCGAAGACACACTGCAGCACATACGAAACATTAAAAAACGAGGAACAACACCTGATGACTATCTTCCAAAAGAACGTCTATCCACGCAACTTCATCAAAAAACATCAACAGAAGCGAAATCAAGCACAGGAACCGATAAACGGATCATCCTACCATACATAAAAGACATATCGGAGCATACAGCATGACTACTGAAACCATTTGGAATAGGTGTAGCACACAAACCAACAGAATCACTTCAATCAATCCTATGTAGACCAAAGGACAAAATGACAAAGGAAGAAAAACCAAATATCATCTACAAAATAAATTGCTCAGACTGTGAAAAACACTACATAGGACAAAGTGGACGACCTCTTCAGCTTCGTTTACGTGAACACCAATTAGCAGTCAAACGCCATGACAACGCTTCGCTTATATCAATTCACACCGACAACTATGGACACACATTCGTTTGGAACAATGTGGAAATACTGGATAGGGGGAGGACAAAGTACACTACAGAACTTTTAGAAGCTTGGCACTCAGGTCAATCAGCAATCAACAAACACATCGACATTGACCCAATTTATCAACCAATCAGGAGAATCATAGGTGACACTGGATCAAGAAACAGATCAAAAGAGGGAGGCAATCAAAACATAGTTGCAAACAACGACAGGTTTAAGGTCAACAACAACCAATCAAGATCGAAGTTAACAGAACAAGCTACAGGTCAAACGTGGAGAAATTCGAATGCTTCACTTCTATCTGAAGTTCGTGCTGATGATGTTGTTCAGTAGAAGAACAATGAAAGATCCACAACCAAAACAACCAGCTCAGAGAACGAAACACCACCACAATCATCCACCTGAGCTGCAAGTTTTCTCCACCATCTCAAAATGGTATCTATGCATGTTGTTCATGTAATTCCAAGTTTCGAATCAAATGACCGGCAAATGATTTCCAAGATATTTTTAAATATTAATATCAGTTGGGGCCAATGAGTTAACACAGCTATATAAGTGTTATCTAAAATGAAAGCCGTAACCAGTAGAATCCTACCTTGTCGGGTGTAGGCAGTTACCTACCGAAGACAATTAATGAGGTTACGCAAAATCCTCAGATTAATCGAAGTTAGACAATGACATCATGGGATGCCGGCTCAGTGGTTCACAGGTTAAGCATCCTAGCGCAAGACCGAAGGTCTTGGGCTCGACACCTGTGAGTAACGAGAGTCGTGGATGCGCACTGCTGATGAGCCCTTACTAAGACGAAACAGCCGTCCAGTAATTACACGTTTCTAATGATGATCTAACGATGATTGACTCACGATTTCAATGTAAAATGAAATAACCCGTGTGCCAATATGCTACAGTGATAAATATTTAGGCTAATGATTCTTCAGTAAAACTATTAGGTTTGTTAGGATAATCACCAACTATCCTACGAAGAATCACTTTGTAAGTGTAAATTCTATAGGTCGATTCCTATTGGTCAATATTATGCTCGTCCTAGCTATCAATGTCACGCACTTCAATGTTGCTTCTTATTGGTTGTCCTGACAATCAATGTCACTTCAACTGTTTTTTCAATTGGTCGCCTTAACTGTCAATGTCACAGACTTCGAACGCATCACCTGTAACGTTTTATGACCTGGACCCGGATCCTGATCCTCAGTCCAGGATCTTATCCTTGTTCTGAACTCGGAGCTCGTACTTTCTGCATGTTTGTAGGATATAAGTTCTACTTCATATCAGGTCTTCTTCTTTCATTCAATAGGGGTTGGGACACTCGGATTAGAGTAGCATGTCGTGTCGCCGGCCGGATCCTCGAACCTCGCTCTCGTTTTCCGACTACGGTAAACGCGTAATAGTTCAAGCATATCAAATTGACATGTTTACGTGCATGCGTAACAAGGTTGTATATACAACATATCTATTTTCAACAATGAGATAAAAATAAAGTAAGCTCAATAAATGTATTTACATGAACTCAAGGAAAAAAAATCAATATATTAGTGTAAATGAATATAATTGAATAAATAGGACATACTTTCTTTTTCAAATTCTTCAAATTCCTTGTCATCTTTTAAAATGCCTAAAGCTTCTTCAACTTGTTCAGGATCTTGAGATTGTTCGCTCGACTAAATTGAAACAATATTTAGGAAAAAAAAGGAAAATATATCTCAAAACAAGTAAAACTACTCATATAGTACAATTCTCTATGAGATTTCACTTTAAAAAATAATATTTCAACGTGACAGTGTTATTCGTTCAATAAAAGACTACTTATAGTAAAAATAATCTGCAATGTGTTAATATTAATTGAACAGTGTTAATAATGTTGCTTTTAAAAAATCCCATAACAAACTTTCCAACTTTATTATAAAACAATGCATTCATAGAACATTATGACTTACCTATTGAAAACAAAGTGTTAATTTTAACTTTCAGTAAAGATAACACTCAATAAAGATGACAATGCATTTAGTTGACAAATCGAAAACAGAACAAAACATACATTTTGAATACGCAGTAGATAGTCACAATGAGACAAAATCTACGAAA
>CALYCR020000201.1:0-14934 GCA_944470395.2 Schistosoma turkestanicum | reverse complement strand
TTCAACCTTTGCGGGTATAACTGAAGCTTCAGTAGTTCAGTAGTAAGAATACAACAGAGATATATGCTCAATAAAGGTGATAGAGTTGAATTAGTCATTCGGAGAAGTTGCATAAATTGTAGAAATCAATGAGTCATTTGTTAGAAAACAAAAAGGAGTAGAGGAAGGTGTATGAGAGGAGACCGTGTAAGTAGAGGCTTCTTGACCTCCGTGGGGTGTTTTCTGATTGGCTGAAATTTATCAATGTCACATGAGGTCCGTTCAAAAGTCATCCATGAATTATTGTCTCGCCTTTTTCAATTTATTTATTTTAAAACAAGTCAGATATTCCTTTAGAACAACTGTTCGTTATTTATTTTGCCTTTAGATTTCGACCAGTAAATCTGTATAAATCACAATTTACGATCTACTCGACTCTGAAATTGTGCCATCGGTCATTGACTTATCAGTTTCAGTGGTTAGATGTTAGCCGCTGTAACCGATGATCTTGGGTAGTGACTCACTAGCTTAGTGAATGTGAGGCTGATATTCATAATAATGAGAAGAATGGTGTTACGCCTGCACGTAAACACGTCAACTTGATATACTTGAACTATTACGAGTCACCTTAAGTCGGAAAATGAGAGCGAGGATCGAGGATCCAGTGACACGACATGCTACTCTAATCCGATTGTCCCAACCCCCATATTTAGTGAAAATAAGGAAACATGATATGAAGTAGAATCTGTATTCTACAAGCATCCAGAAAGTACGAGGTCCGAGTCCAGAAGATAATCAGGATACCGGACTAGGGATCCGGGACAGGGTCCTGGTCATAAAACGTTACAGATAATGCGTATTTATATATTTTATTCGAATAGAAAACAACATCGAAGTCTGTGACATTGACAGTTAAGACGACCAATGGGAAGCAACGTTTGAAGTGACATTGATAAGAAACGACATTAGAGCACGTGACATTGATATCTAGGACGACCATAAAGTTGACCAGTAGGTATTAACCAATAGGAATTGTCCAATAATTCTCTTAGGATATTGGATGAATATCCTAACACGTGGAGAGGATTTCAATGGAGTAGTCGCTGCTAGGAGGTAGTTATTCCTACTTTTCCTATCTTACAAAAATAAAATACATACTTTAGATTTCACTGTCAACTATCATCCAAAATATAAACTTTCACGTTGTACAGTGTTACAAATCTAAACGTGATAGATGAAAGCTCCTCAAACTGGCTATCTGCTGCTGAATAATATGTACAAATACTCAGATACATATATACTCCATCCCCCCAGGAAAATGAAACCATTTCTTGACCAATAAAATATACTCATCTATTGGACCACTTTCTGAAGGTCATCATCAAATGGCCTTCTCATTTGGCCACTTCTGATTGGCTAACTATTTAACCAACGAATAATTAGTCGATCAAATGATTCATTTCCTCAAAGAGACTTCTCTGTTCACATATGAATATTAACCATAAGAATATGAAATTCAACTTATTGAATAACTGTGACTAACTTTTCAGGTTAGTTTTTTTAGAACACCACTGTTAGGATATTCATCTAATATCCTAAGAGAATTATTGGTCAAATCCTATTGGTTAATTCCTACTGGTCATTTTTATGGTCGTCCTAGTTATCAATGTCATGAACTCCAGTATTGTTTCTTATTGGTTGTCCTGACTATCAATGTCACTTCAAATGTTGCTTCCTATTGGTCGTCTTCACTGTCAATGTCACAGACTTCGATGCTGTTTCCTGTTCGACCAAAATGTATAAATACGCATTATCTGTTACTTTTTTGGACCCTGTCCCGGATCCCTAGTCCGGGATCTCGATTTTCTTCTGGACTCGGACCTCGTACTTTCTGGATGCTTGTAGAATACACGTTCTACTTCATATCAAGTCTTCTTCTTTCACTCAGTGGGGTTCGGGACACTCAGATTAGGGTAGCCTGTCGTGTCACCGGACCCTCGATCTTCTCTCTCGTTTTCCGACTAAGAGTAACTCGTAATAATTCAAGCATATCAAAATTAACATGTTTAAGTTCATGCGTAACAACCAGTGCCAATCTTTTTCTTTTATCTCTAATTCTTTCCGCTTGCCTTGTTTTTTCTTTTACACCATCTCTAAAGACACAAATAACCGATATCCTAACCATGAATCTTCGTATTGAACCGAGTACAATTAAAGAAGACATGCAATTTCCATGGATTTCTGATTCAGGCATAGCAAATAATATTCAGCAAATTATCAATGAATTTATTGAAGAACACAAATTAAAGGTAGATATCTCATACAGAAATTAGTTTAAACAGAAATAATTTTCCAATTTTTTACTATTTTAGTCATACAACATGTCTAATAGTTATTGTATTTATATTTTTACGGAAAAGTAAGCGTACATATTAGAAGTTGAGCCATTGTTATGAGTTGGGATTATCGACTCACAGAGATAGTCTCAGGAAATTGTTGGGGATGTTAGATCCCCAAAACTAGCTTGATAAATGCCTTATTTTAGATTTCACGGTTGCGAGCATGGGCTGGTCAGTTGACCTTGAGATTTCATTTTCTAACAGGAAAGTTCATGGCTGTGATTGGCTGCTGTGTATTTTAGTGTGCTATTTTCTTAACTGTCCCAAGGACGTTTCTATGATGTATAAATAAACGAGAGTTTTATGCTTGATTGTATTGTGATTACTGGTTGTTTGTAGAATATACTTCCTACGCTTACAAAGCCTTCTGTCTTCAGCTTGGGATTCAAGGTAGCCTATCTAGACGCTGGTAATTGTCTCGTTCGCGTTTATCGACTAAGGTGAACTCGTAATAGCTTCAAGCGTACCTAGTGACGAACATATCAGAAATGAATTCATTTCTTGGCCAATGATATGCATTCGTCCTTCATGCGACTTTCTAATAGTCAACAAATGGTTTATTCATTTGTCACTTGATTGGCTCATTATTTCGTTAACAATATTTTGATCAATACGCTTAGTTATTGAAGACTTTAATTGGGGAAAACTCAAGATAGTTTACTATGGCTCAATTGCATTTACTCCTTATTTTAAACTGGATCTGGAATTTCAATATTCATTCAGACATATAATACTGAGTCTTTAATATTATTATTATAGAGTTGTGAAGATTGCTAGGTTTCATTGAAACCATGAATCGATCAATAATGGAGAAACAATATAAACTTGGGGGTTATTGAACGGTCATTTCGTTCTAGTATAGGACTTCAAAGCAGTGTGAACCGACGACCTCACAGGGAGGAGTCAAACCTAAGAGTTAAGATCTCGTACACGAAATCTTTACCTCTATACCACTAAACCGCGGTACCCGACGTTGTTAATCTCTTCAATCAATCCACGATAAAGTATAATCTCATCGATTTTCTTTGGGTGGATAATCGCCTCACACACGACAACGTTGAATTACACTCGTCATGGCATCGATTTCTGCATGCACAGGTCGTGGATGTGCACTTCTGATTAGTCAAGTACTAGGATGAAACAGGCATTCAGTGTTCTCAGGTTTCTAATAGTAGTCTACCATTGGTAAACTGATGATTTATGTCAAATATCTTAATTAATAATATTTTATTGTACATACTGTAACTCAGTTGCAAAGGTAAAAGAGAATAGATATTATTTATCAAACTTCTACACATTACTGTACATTAACGAATTAGGTTTTACGATGTAGGAATAGGTTGGAAGAAAGCTAGGGGTGGCCAAACCAAAACATGGCACAAATCCATGAAGTCATTGACAAGTAGTGAGCTAAGTCATGTCAGTAGGTGTAGACTACTACCTGGTTGGGGTCTGTGCGAAAATAATATTCAATGGTTAGAGACTTTGAATGACATGGCTCAAAACCGTTTGCAATGGCGCAAGTGCATTTTTATTCTTTATGTTCTCTCAAATCCTAAACTTTCTGAATTCCTCATCAGTTTATTTTTATCTTTTTAAGTTTAAATCACTAGATTCTTCTAATCCTAATCTCTCCGATTACTGTCAATACCTTTATTACTTCTACTATACTATGGGATTTGAATTGCTAATGTGGTATGTCAATTTGAATTGATGTACTTATGTACGAAGTCCTTCATCGCTGCTGACTGATTGATTGATTGAATGTGCATTAGAATACATGTTAGTATATTTTAATGAATGAAGATGTTAAGACAAGATGTAGAATAGCTGATTTATTTAGGGAAAACACCATTCACTCGCTAATTGTATACACTCTGTTTTCACACATTTTAGTCACCGGCAATGTCCCTTCTCCAATATGTTACGAAATAAATCTTCTTCCTTTTAATTTCCCCCGTATTTCACATTCTTAGGAAAACCTCGTTTGTTCGACGGCAGTGTAATAAAAAACCAATTACAGATTCATTATCTGAATGAGTCTTATTTCCCGCGGTTGTTCACGCTGGCAGGCATGAATGAGAATAAGAAGCATATGATCGCGAAGTCAATCGATGCGTGCGCGCGCACACACACACACCCACTCGAATAAAATCAACCAAGATTATAAGCAAATAATAGACAAAGCTCGAAAGACTTATGAACAGTAACTCCAAAGGCTGGACGGACAAGCTTTGTGGTCTCAATATATACTATTACACAAACGACAAACTATATTGAAATTGGATTGATGATTTATGCCGAAAAAAATCTCATCTTAATTTCCCCTTTTTTATTTCTTTTAGCCATTACGTTTATGTATTCTCGGTCCACCGTGTATTGGTAAAACTACACTTGCTAAAGAATTATGTAAAATGTATCGTTTACATCATATACATTTAAAGGGATTATTATATGAATATATACGTAATTTAGTAAGTTAATTTTTTTCAGAAAATTTTTCTCCCACAATGGTTACCAATGTTACTACTACTGTGGTGTACGCTACTTATGTTCACATAAGTAGTATAATATGATATTAAATGGAAATCAAATGTCTGACAGCAAAAGATCGAGAAGGAAATAATGCGAACAGAAGGCGATTTGTAGGTAATGTAAAGTGAACTGAAGTTTGAACAGTCTAAATGAAAGAACACTGAAATCTGAAACAAATAAGGATTAGTTTGCAAATGATGATTTCACGGGAAGGTTTTGTACATATGGTTAACAACTCTGTAATATTCGCTTTATTATAGACGTTGATGTCCTCACCTGATATTAGTTAGGGCTTACCTTGTGATGCAGTCTAACGATTTCTACAATATGTATTCTATCCACCTTCAATGGTTTGCTTAATCTTATTCTCTAAAGGAATCTTACTGTCTTCTCTACTACAGTAGGTTGTTGCTGATGCTGTCTGAACAACGGATCCAGAGTATTTTTCCTCTGTTTATATACACCTGTATCTTTTGAATAATGGTTTTTGTAGTTCTCCATGCTTTCGCTTCATAAAATAGATCAGTCTGGATATTTTTATTGAAGATTGTGACAGCTGCTTTAAGTTACAAATGTTTTTCAGTCGTAGAAATGCCTCATCATATTCACCTAATGTATCAATGATGTTGTCCAGATTAGTAAAATTACCCACATTGGCCAAAGCTTCTTCGACATGTGTGATTTGCTTGTATCGTAACAGAAGGTCTTACTTTTTCCCTTGTGTTTGTTGAGGCCTAGTCCTGCAGAGGATGCTGCTACACTGACCGTCCTTCACCTACATTTGTTACTTGGTATGCGATAGAAGAGCTAGGTCATTTGTCATCTTTTTGCATCCTAGTTCTCCACTGTATTCGTCTTTTCTCCTCAAAGATGTTGAGGCTTTCGTAATCCAGTCAGCCGTTAGAAAGCAGAGAAATAAAGGACGTTAGCAGCCTTGTCTTACTCTAGTCATTCGCTTACAATATGGAACTTCGTATGTACCTACATTAGTTCAACTTTCCATACTTCACTAGTACAGAGATTTAACTGTCAATTCAAATCCTATAGTCTGACCTTAGTCTTCATTTAGAATTAGTCCATCAGCTTTCCTCTAAACTAATCACTTAGTTGCTCACAAATGATCCAGAACTTGAAAATAATGAGTATGATGTACATAGAGAATATAACCACAGAAAAATTGTAGAGACTAGTTAATTTGTAGTTTGATGTTACTGAAAAAAAACGTTTGTTAGATAATTATTTAAAATCAGGAGGGAATAGGAGTACTATTTCGTCACCGTTTATAACTGCTCAATCCAAAACAGCAGCAACAACGACTTCAGGGTGTTTATGACGTTAGATCTCCAGAACTCACTAGATAAAGGTCCTAATTTTGAATTTTGTCGTTTCACTGATTTGCTGATCAGTTGACCCTAAGATTACATTTCCCACTCGGAAAATCCTTGACTGTCATTGGTTGATGTGTTATTTTAGTAAGCTATTTTTGTGACTCTCCCATCGATGTTGCTATCATGTATGAATAAACTCCATTTGTCTACTTGTGAACCTCATATCTTCTGGTTGCTTGTAAAATACACCTTTTCCGCCATTTCAAGACTTCTTCCTCTATTTGGTGGGGCCTTAGGACGCTCGGATTAGAGTAGCCTATCATGTCACTGTATCATCAGTCTTTACTTTCGTGTTCCGA
The DNA here is from genome assembly GCA_944470395.2 of Schistosoma turkestanicum. Lineage (NCBI taxonomy): Eukaryota > Metazoa > Platyhelminthes > Trematoda > Strigeidida > Schistosomatidae > Schistosoma > Schistosoma turkestanicum. The sequence continues at coordinate 8,334 of CALYCR020000201.1, read as the reverse complement.
CTAAGTTCAAGCATATCGTTTGACGAGTATAACACAGGGGGCCTGTTCAGGATCCTTTGGCCTTTGATTGTAAACCATTGGATATCGTTCTGGTGGTTTCGATAGCCAGCTCCTCATTGTGAAGCCTGAATCTTCTCAATTTGACCTGTGCTTAAGTCATGATTACCCATTATTGACGATTCTCACACTAAAATTGTTAGGTTCGCCACTAGGTACGCTTGAAACTATAACGGGTTCACCTTAGTCGATAAACGCTAACGACACAATGAACCACCGTCCAGGTAGGCTACCCTGATCCAACGGCTAACCAAAAGTCTTGATACAGCGTAGCAAGTATATTCTGCAAACACCCAGCAAGCACAATGAATTCAAGCTCATAAATCTCGTTTATTTATACATCATAGAAACGTCCTTGGGACAGTCTCACTGAAATACACAGCAACCGATCTCAGCCAAGGATTTCCCTGGTGGGAAATGAAATCTCAAGGTCAACTGATCAGCCCATGCTCTCAAACGTGAAATCCAAAATTAAGGCATTAATCAAGCGAGTTCTAGGGATCTAACGTTTCCCACGAAAGTGAGACCTCTGTCCGATGATTCCTAGGTTGTCAACGGTTATATACTCAAAGTCAACTAGTTTTATAACAAACGAATTACCAGAAATTTGGATAAACATTAGGAATCACTAATAACAGTCAATGTCATCTAAAGTCCTCGAAGAATTGTTACGCTTGTCTCTAGGTATGCTTAAACTATCACGGGTTCACCTTAGTCGATAAACGAGGAAAAAACAGTGAACCAGCGTCCAGGTAGGCTACTGTGATCCCTTGAGCAAATTGAATCAGAAAGAAGTCTTGATATAGTGTAGAAATTGTATTCTACAAACACCCAGCCAGCACACAATGAATCCAAGCACTCAAATTGCGTTTATTTATACTCTGTATAGAGACGTACACACTAAAATGACACAGTAACCAATCACAGCCAAGGATTTTCCTGGTGGGAAATGTGATCTCAAGGTCAACTGATCGGTCCATCAAATAAATCCAAAATAAAGATATTATTTATCAAGCGAATTCTGGTGATCTAACATCCCCAACAAGAATAGAGACACCTTTTTCTTTCATAAATCCTAATATGTAGATACTTAGTTTCGTAATTGGTCAAAATTTTTAAAACAAACTAAATCTCTTTCAAGTACCAATGTCAACAGTTAACACAACTAAAGTTTCTTCATACTTTTATTTTTTTCTCAATGAAGCTTGAACCAATCAAAGCCTATGAGCATTTGCTATTGATTCGTGAACAAGAACAAAATTTAACAAGTGAAAAATTGTTCAATACTACTAATCAAGAAATAAATGCATCATCAACTAGTGTGAATGATTCAAACAAATTATTATTCCAATCGATGAATAAAATATTGAATTTCAATGGTGATGAACATGAAAGTAAGACGGAAATGTTTGTTTGTTTCACTGATATCTACATATATTTTTGAAACCGTGAATCGATCAATTTTAGACCGCCATTAGAAACTTGGAAGCACTCAAAGGCCGTTTCGTCCTGGTATGGGACTCCTCAGCAGTGCACATCCACGACTCCTGCACCCCTCAGGATTCGAACCCACTACCTTCGGTATTGTGCGCGAACCCCGTAACCGTTAGACCACTGAGCCGGTATCTACAGTGTTAATGTCCAACTTGATCAAATTCACGGAGTCGCGCAACCTCATACACGGTAGACACTGCCTACACTCGAACAGGGTTGAACTTCACTGATCACGACTTTCCCCCAGAACTCGGAGAAGATTCCTCATGAAGCTAGTCACTAGTGAGCACAGGTAATTTGCATTACAGGGTTGTGAAGATTGTTAAGTTACACATTTTTGAAACCATGAATCGATCAATGTTAGACCCACCATTAGAAACCTGCAAGAAGCACTGGACGACCGTTTAGTCTTGGTATGGGACTCCTCAGCAGCGCGCGGTTGGGGCGTTCAAGCACAATACCGAGGGTCCTGGTTCGATTCCTGCGGAGTGCAGGAGTCGTGGATGCCCAATGCTGAGTAGTCCCATACCAGGACGAAATGTCCGTCCAGTGCTTCTTGCAGGTTTCTAATCGTGGTCTAACACTGATCGATTCATGGTTTCAAACGTGTGTAACTTAACAATCCTCACAACCCCTGTAATCTAATACACAGATATATTGATTTTTTCGCTTACTTATGATTAGTGTTTACTGATTGCGTAATCACTGGATTCTAGTTCTTTCGGCTTTGGTTATTATTATTATTGTGCTAGAATGCTCTCACTACGAATATTTTTCATACAGCCACGTGTATATAGCCACTGTCACTGAAATGCTTGCTACTCAATGTATGCTCATGGAACAGGTGTTGTGTATGAATTTGATAGAATGGATGAGCCGATGTCTCGTTCTTAACCTGGATTACTGGGTACTAGAAATCCATCTTGATTAAAAGCGTTGATGCTCATGGGATGCGTAATCCTGAAGTACAAGCGGTGTATAAACCTTTTATTAGTTAGTTACCTGATATTATAGGACTGCATTTCGTGATGTTGCTCCTTGTGTCAGAATCACTAGAATAGCGGTTGAATACGCCTGAATGACGAACGCACTTGAAGTCTGTTTGAGTCAGAAGGCTGTCTTGATGACTTGCTTACTTACACCTGTTGCTCCAATGAAGCATGGGCAGCTAACAAGCGTTTTTCAAACTGCTATGTCCTAGATCTTTTCCAGTTCTATTCAGCTGCTGTTCGCTCTTTTCATGTCCAGCTGCAATTCAAGGTGTTACATTTTCTTTGGTCTTTCTCTTTTCCTATGGTCTGGAGGATCATTTCTGCAGCAACTTTAATGACTCTCCCAGTCTCCCATAATGTGCACCTATATTAATGATTTCTCTGGTTGTCAGAAGGGGCAGCGGCCTCTTGACTTTCGGAGAAACTCCGCTTTTATCTTCTAAATGAAAACTTAACTCCCAGAAAAGTCTAAATGGTTTGAATTATTTGTTCAGATTATCGTTTTTTTAGCAAGTTGGTTTTTTACAGGATTGGGTCACTAACCCCGTACCCAGCCCTCCTCCTTCATCCTACTCTTGGGGCCGTACGTAACCTCAGAGGGGTTCCAGGCGGAGTTGATAACGTGGCCAGTTTGTCAATCATTTATTCAGCCAGTAAGATACAAATAGAAGGAGTAGATCGTGATTACTCATAAGTAATATAGTTATAAAACCAGAACGTCGCGTCACTATCTTGTAGATAACACCTCTAGGTTAAAGGCTCAGCGGGTAACTGTCTCACTAAATACATCCCGCTTTTGATTTGGGTAGTCGAGCAGTATCCCATTTCACTCAAAAATTCAATCATTTGTATGTTGCATAAATATTTTTCAGTGCCTTTTTTGTACTAATGTTTATATGTTCCGAAAAACGGAACATTCACAATAATTTTATGCAGTCTGTTAAAATCACTTACATCCTTGTCAATAATACTATACTGATCACAGCATGATCATAAAAACTTTCAAACTAAACTGTCTCATGTAAGTCAGTTCAATATTCAATTTGTAATTATGGTCTTTTTAAAAAAATATATACATATATATTACAGGTTATAATCAGTTAACGTGAGTTAAACAACCAAATCAGATTGAATTTTTATGTTCTGTTCAGTTTCAATGTTTGTTCACGTTCGTCTATTTTTCAAAATAATTAAAGCTGATAATGTGTATGATTCTTAATTTGTTTAAAAGTTAAATTTTGGCGCACTTTTTGAACATGGTAATTTTCTACTGGACAGAGTTACTAATCTCATGCCCAATCCTTCGCCTTTACTAAGATTTTGGGCTGGCAGTAAGCTTAGAAAGGTCTCCAGGCAGAGGAGTATGGAACTGTTCAAGATTTTGTTTTATGAAACAAACGACATAGTTTTAGTGTAACTAATCTCATACAGGTAGAAATAGTTCAGTATGAGGAAATGTTAATATGAGACCAGATGATATCAGCTTTTGTTATAGGATAGAATGTGGACATAATTATCATCAACACATAGATTACTCGGTTTGTCAGAGTTAATATTTGAAGATCATCACCCTAGTATTATGTAAATTATACACAACATGACTTATATCCATGATCATTCAGAGTCAAGGATAAAGTTCCGTACACATTTTTGAACTGAGCACTGTTTATAGTTTGTCTGGCAAAAAATTAAGAAACATGGATTAATACAAAGCTTCTTGGTTGACACATTTGAACTGTGCCACTCACCTTTTGTCGTTTCTATTCAGTTCATACAGAAAGTAGCACATGTGAATCTATCAAGATATGTAGATCAAAGTCATTCAATTACATCGTAAAAATTTCGTATGTACGTGTTATGCTCGTCAATTGATGTGGTTGAAGCTATTACGAGTTCACCTTAGTCGGTATACGAGAGCGAAGATAAATGATCCAGTGACACGATAGGGTATTGTGATTCGAGCGTCCCAAGGTCCCACTTGGTAGACGAAGAAGTCTTGACAAGCACCCAGAAAATCAAGGTTCTCAAGTACACAAATCGAGTTAATTTATACAAGACAGAAACGTTCTTGGGCGAGTCACAAAAATAGCGTTCTAAAATAATGCATCAACCAATGACAGTCGAGGATTTTCAGGGCTTGAAATGGAATCTCAAGGTCTCATGATCAGCTCACGTGAAGTAGTTGTTACTCAACTGGTAGGGACATGGGTTGCGTATGTCTAACCACCGACTGCCTCGTCGAGCTATGTTTTGCGATGTAGGAATTGGTGGGAGGAAAGCGAGGGGTGGCCAGACCAAATTATGGCAGAAATCCATGAAGCCACTGACAAATGAATGAACTAACCCATGTTGGTACGTGTAGACTATCAGGTTGGGGTCCTCGAGATGATAGTAATCGATGGTTAGAGACCCTGAATTACATGGCTTAAAACCGTTTGTAATGGCGCAGATGCATTCATTCGTCAAATATCATAAAGAAATTATTTTGTAAATCTAATTCTATTGGTCAATATTTAAGGTCGTCCTAAACTATCAAGTTCACATACTTTGAATGTTGTTTCCTATTGGTTAGCATTCACGGTCAACTTAACTGTTTAAATAAGCATTTGTCTGTAAAGTTTTATGTTCCTTCTGTTTCTCCTGTACAAACCCTCATATTTTCTGGGTACACGCCGAATGCACTTTCTACGCCATATCAAGGCTTCTTTTTTACTTAGTGAGGGCTTGAGACGCTCGGATTAGAGTAGCCTATCATGTCTTGTCTCCTCTCTCATTTACCAACTAAGGTGAACTCGTAATAGTTTCAAGCATATCAATTGACAAGCATAACACACAGTTCCATTGAATATCTCTTAATGAGTAAACAACACTTTGAAAAAACACTTATGATCAGTAGTATAACAGTCTATGAATGGTTTTATTCATGTTCTTTCTCCTTTATTTCTTCCTGTCTTTTCGTAATAACCATAGATGAAATCATTACGGAGGAAAAATTAAATGATTTAGAATATTATCCATTGAGTGCATTACCAACATGGAATTCTGAAGATGAATTAGAAATGCTTGTCAATGATTGTCAAGAACGTTTAGAACAGTTGAAAGAGAATTGTAATGAATTTGGTAAATTGAATAATGAAACGCTGATAAGGTGATTGAAGTTTTTTTTGAAGACAAATTATTGTAAATAGTGTCAATGTTGAATGATTTGTGCCTGTTACCGCTTCACTAACCATGATTCTCTAATCAAATCTGTTTTTGGCTCTCCCTTCCAGGTGTTCCCAAGTGATATTTATTCGTTTAATGTCTGACTTCAGATCTCGGAACGACCGATTCTATCTGATCTTCCTCTTTCCCTTTCGAATTGAGGATTAAATGCTAAGGCTTGCGTTGTGATGCAGTCTGATGGTTTCTAGGATACGTATCCTATGTACTCCCAGTGCTTTTTCCTAATTTCTTCCTCATCTGGCATTCAGTTTGTCCCCTACCACAGTAGGTAATTGCCGACGGTATGTGGTCAACGGATTCGACGTATTTTGGATACTTACTTACTTACTCCTGTTACCCCCAATGGAGCATAAACCGCCGACCAGTATTCTCCAACCTACTCTGTCCTAGGCTTCCCTTTCCAGTTCTGTCCAATTTGTGTTCATTCTTCTCATATCTTTCTCCATTTCTCGGCAGTGTGTTCTTTGACCTTCGTCTTTTCCTTTTACTTTGAGGGTTCCATGTAAGGGCTTTTCTTGTGAAGCAGTTAGGTGCTTTCCGCAGTGTATGTCCTATCCACTTCTACCGCCTCTTCCTGATTTCCTCCTCCACTGGAATCTGGTTTGTTCTCTCCCATAGTAGGTCGCTGCTGATGGTGTCTTACAAACAGATCAGAAGTATTTGCGTAGACAACTGTTAAGGAATACTTGTATCTTTTGGATGATGGCTTTGGTAGTTCTCCAAGTTTCGGCTCCATACAGTAGATTTGTCTTGACATTTGTATTGAAAATCCTGATTTTGGTGTTGATTGTTATTCGTTCAGAGTTCCAGATATTTTTCTATTGTAGAAATGCAGCTATTGCTTTGCCGATCTGTGCCTTTACATCTGCGTCGGATCCGATGGCTAATTGAATTCAGTAACTCAGTTGATAATGCGCTGACACTTGAAGCAAAGGCTACTTGGTACAAGTTCAAGTGTAAACACCAGCATTAGGTTGAAAGAACATTCAGGTGAACAGTCCTAGTTTGGAAGAAACGCGCTTCTTTTATTTTATTATAATCCACTGCCAGTCTCAGGAAGAAGCGGTGGAAGTGGGTAGGACACACTGCGGAAAGCATCCAACAGCGTCACAAGACAAGCCCTCACTTAGAACCTTCAAGGTAAAAGGAAAACAGGAAGTCGAAGACACACATTAGAAAGCGAAGCACAGGACAGAGTAGGTTGGAGAACAGTGGTCGGCTTCCTAAACTCCATTGAGGGTGACAGGCTTAAGTACTGCAAATCTATAATACAAACTTACGATTAAATGGTGATGTCTTGTTAATCCAGTTTGGATCCTTTAATTTCATTGGATACTGATAAACTGCGGTCTTTAGTACCACTAACAAGAATATTTCAATAAGAGCTAACAATTTATTGTCTATTTGAAATATCTGACTTTATTCTGCTTTTATTCTTAATTTATAGATTATTAGTTCAAAAGTTGTTATCTAAACCATGTCAAAATCAAGGCTTTGTATTAGATGGATTCCCTAAAACCCTGGAACAAGCTGAACTCTTATTTAGACGTAAGTTAGTTAATGTAATAGTTTTCTGGAAAGAAATATTCATTCTTATTGGTATATATATCGGGTATAATGAGCCAATCGGAAGTGGTTAAATCATAAGGTCATTTGATGACAATCATAAATGTTCAAAAGGACGAATGAATATCATTGGTTAAGAAATGGATTCGTTTTTTGAGTGGGAGAAATGTGTATATATAAATGAGTATTTATGTGTATCATGCCCAGATAGATTTCCTCTTTCACTCTTGTCTTTTGCTCAAGTAGTCGGCTGGCGTGTATCACATTCAGATCTTGGACACCGTACATCGTGACAATATATGCATCCTTTAAATTTGTTACAGTATATTAATAAACGAAGATTCAAAACAAGCAGTATCGTAGCTGTAAAACTTATAATCGATGAAGAACAAAAAGTCAATAGATCTGTGTCAGTGTGGATGATCCTGAATCCTGTAACTAAATATTCTTGAAACATAGGATACGATAATCACCCATACCTCTTTCACGTAGTCTTGAGAATTTGACTTGGTACTCTTTCAGTATAATTGGCAATCTGGAGTTGGTACTCTGTTAAACAATTACTGATAGGGATATTTATTGCTGGTACATAACTGAAGTTTATTTAACATCAACACCTAGACTTCAGTCATGTATTTATAACTTGCTGCGTACTGTACAATCTAAATTGGTTCCGCGTTCTCTTCACTTGCCTTTCTTCTGGTCTTCAAAGCATTCCCAACACGCCATTCTTTTGATTTCCTAAAATGCTTGTTTCCGAACGAAGCAACCACCACACAATGTTCTTCCACATATGATTGATATAAATTAAACTCGAAGATCCTAGACTTTTTGAGGTGAAATATAACATTCACCCTCCATGAGAGTCTTACTTACTTGCTTACGCCTGTAACCCCAAATGGATCATAGGCAGCCGACCTGTATTCTCCAGCTTATTCTGGCTTAGGCCTTCCTTCCCACTTCTGTTCAACTACTGTTCATTCTTCTCATGTCTCTCTCA
>CALYCR020000200.1:0-14827 GCA_944470395.2 Schistosoma turkestanicum | reverse complement strand
ATTGTGCAGTGAAAGTTTGATAGTAGCTAGAGGTAGCTAGTTAGAGTATCTCCAGAATGTGTGATTTGTTGTATGTAATTTGGTCCCTTCGCATGCCAGGATGAAACGGCCGTCTTTCAGTGCTTCCAGGTTTCTAATGGTGTGATGCAACAATGATTGATTGATGATTTCAGTGTTCAACAAATAATAATCTCCATAGCTCTAATTGAAAAATCATAAAATATGCTCACTAGTGACTAGCTTAGTGAGGAAATTCTTGCAGTTCTAGTGAGAAGATGTGACTAGTGAAGTTCAACCATGTCTGGTGAAAACAGTAACTACCAAAGACTAATAGGTGAGGTCACGCGAAATCCCTAGATCAATCAGAGTTGGACATTAAAACCGTTGGATGCCGACCCAGTGGCCCGGAGGTTTGGCGTCCGCGCGCAAGGCCGTAGGTCCCGGTTCGAATCCTGAGAGGTGCAGGATTCGTGAATGCGTACTGTGATGAGTCCCAAACCAGGACGAAACGGCCTTTGAGTCGTTTAATATTCTGTAATTATTATATCAAGTCTATTTATCTACGTTCGACCTACTATCTCCAATGCTTAACTATTGATTAAAACTTTTCTTATCGTATTTTATTATTCCTATTACTTACTATCAGTACACCAGTCTTCTAACAATCAACTTGTACTTTCACCTATTTTGCGTGGTGACGTAATCTCTATTTCATTGTGACTACTGACTCATAATAAATTGCCTTGACTGGTTTAACAGTTTCATGTATATTAGAGTATGAAGCCTGATGGCGATCTCATTGAAACGAACAATATTGTTTGCTTATATCTGTGTAGTTTGAATTTTCTAAATGTGAATCTCTCATATTATTTAGAACTTGTCAGCTAGATTTATCAGTACCCTAATGAAGAACGTACACTTTATCTTCATTGTATAAGCCGATAATTTTCTAGATCCATTAATTACGTAAACTGTGCTTTAGATGCTTGGTTCTATCCACAGTAGGTTGTTGCTGATGGTGTCTGGCGTGGACAGCTGCTAATAAATACTTGTATATCCCGGATGATGGCTTTCGTGGTTCTTCAAGTTTCTTCTCCATACAGCAAAACCTGCGTGACATTTGTATTGAAAATTCTGACTGGTGCTAGTTGATAGTTGTTTTGAGTTCCAGATATTTTTCGATTGTAGAAATGCAACCCTTGCTTTGCCGATCCGCACCTTCCCATCTACATCAGGTCCAACGTGCCCATCATTGATGCTGCCCAAATATGTAAAGCTGCACCGTCAAGTGTGCTTTGGTTGGGGCACGTTGTGTTGTATCGAAGGGTCTTACCTTTTACTCTGGTTTGTGATGAAACCTAATGCTGTAGAGCCTGTTACTGCTCTGTCTGTCTTCAATTGCTGTGTGTGTTATAGAAGAGCCAGGTCATCTGCGAATTCTAGATCACCCAGCTTCAACCCAACTGTCTACTGTATTCCGTTCTTCCTCTCATGTGTTGACTTCACCATAACCTAGTTGACCACTGGGAAAAACAGAAATGGTGAGAGAAACCAACCTTGCCTGACACCGGTTTTCATTTGGAACTTGTCTGTCAGCTGTTTTCCATACATGATTTTACAGTTTAATCCATTAATAAGAATTTCGTATGATGTCGACTACCTTCTCATGCTCGACGCCATAGAGTTGATGAAGTATCCATAGTGTCATCCTGTCCATCCTGTTGAACGCTTTCTCCTAGTCAGTAAAGCTAATGTAGAGTTATTAATTCCATTCAATTGATTGTTCCACAATGATAGGAACTTCCGTGACCTGGCCGGCAAATGATCGGTCGTTACAGAATCCAGCCTTTTGAGCGTCTACTGAATCTTTCATTCGATTTAACAGCAACCCATGGAAGAAATTTCCTGAGTAATACCTCTGTAGTTTTCATACTTGCTGAGATCGCCTTTCTTCGTTGACTTGATCAGATGTCATTCTTTCCATTCTGTTGGTACTTATTCTTCCTCCCAAACCTTGCTAAAGAGAGCTTGGAACATCTTCGCAGTTACTGTTATGTCTGCATTCACTTCCCCAGCTCGAATGTTGTTTGAGCTTGCTGATTTGCCGCATAAATGGTTGGAACTTATGGTTATGTTTTAATTTTGTTCAACAAACGATAATGATCACATAATGTGAAGTAAAGTTTTCATAGTAGAAAAAGTTAATCAACATAACTTTGTGATTTAAATCAAGAACCTTCTTAGTTTTCAATGTTTGTCTCACTAAAAACCATTGCATCATTTCGACTATTAAGTTTGTCACTAATTTGTAAATTGAACCAGTAAATTTGCAAAACTTTCATTCTATCTTCACACTAACAACTTTTCAATTGATTAAAGACTATTTAAAACACCCATAAGAAAAGTCATATTTGTCATTCTTTTTTTTTCACTCCTACATTGACAAATGTTTGTTTGTTTGTAGTGAAAATGTACGTGACAGTAAAACAAAATTTACAACAATGAATCATCGTCGTCCAATAAAACACGCTTATAATAATTTGTACGAATACTATGATGATATATATATATGTATATATATCTGTCTCAAATGACCATGCCCTATTTTATATTACTGTACAACTTCTTTAACAGTAGTATTAATGTACAATTATCCTATGACTTAGTCATCTTGCCCGTTGAATGCATAGACATTACAACATTACAACAATAAATGTTAAAATTGGTAGAAAAAAAAAAGAATTATGTACTAAATTCGTGGCTACCGGACATTATATATATATGTTGAGAAGCGAGAAAAAAAATAATACAAGTGTGGATAATCCTTCATTTTTAAAAAAATATATATTTACTAGTGGTTTTATTGTATTGTATTTGTCGCCGTAATTTGATATTTTTTGGCAATTTGTCAACATGTTCGAAAAAAAAACAGAATAACAACTGATACAGAGAAACACAAGAAGACAAAAGTACTGTTCATAAAAATAACAAGTAACAACAACAAGATGTATGATATATTTTGTCTAACTATTTATTAAATTAAAACAACTATCTACAGAAAAACAAAAGTGACAATTTTTAAATATGAACGTCAACACAGTTCCGCTGTATGGGGCGGAAACTAGGAGAATCACGAAAGCCTTCATCCATTGGATACAGCTGATTATTAACAGTTGTCTACGTTGTATATTGAGGAACCGTTGGCAAGACGACATCAGTAACAACCTACTGTGGGAGAAAATAAACTAGATTCCAGCAGATAAATAAATTACGTAAAAGTGCTAGAAGTGGATAGGACACACATTGCAGAAATCACTCAGATGGCTAACAAGACAAAGCCACACTTGGAATCTTTAAGGTCAAAGGAAAAGAAGAAGACTAGAGAGACACATGTCGTTGAGAACTTGGAACAGGCATGAAAAGAACAAGAAACGAAGGAGGAGAACAGAGTAGGTTGGAGAAGGCTAGTTGGCAGCCTATACTCAATTATTGGTAATAGGCATAAGTAAGGAAGTAAGTAAATAACTATTTATTAAGAATTTTTGAAAATTTATATTTATATATATTCATTTATCTTTTCGAACAGATTCCATATAAACATAATTTCTTTTTATGCTTTTAAATTATAAATAAATCTCAGCTGGAATTTTGAATAGAATGCATAGTTGATGTTCTTATTCAGCATAGAAATATAATTTAAAAGCTATATAAATTTAATATCGTTTGAAATAGTCTATAGATTGATAGAAACATTGATCATTGAACATTGAAATTCATGTGCAACTGACAAAATTCATGAAACATTTTTATTAGCTAGTGTTAAATGATTAAAAGTCTTTGAAAGGAAACTATGGACCGACGAGCTGTATGACAAATCTTGACAAAACTTGATTCATCACACATGATTTGAACGCGTAGCATTCAGCGCTAATTCAAACGTGAATGGAACAATTCAGTCAGCAACAAAGAATTAACAACATGACATTAAGTTATGAGTTCACTGATAAGTTTAAATGACTTGATGTCACATTAGATCCAGTTATGGATTAAAAGTGGTCATAAAATGGTGACTTTGGATACAAATCTATCTTGTGTAGTTTGAAATCATTCAGATAATCTCTGTTCATACAAAATTAATAATACGTTACACTCACAATTGATGATGACTGTCTTAGATCAGCTAATATTCAAAGTAATACATAGTAGAATCGAGTTACTTGAGACAATGTACTATATATTACAGAGTTCAATCAGTATTATAATATTTAAAATATTTATTTTGATAAAGATTATAAAAAAATTATCCAAATTTCATCCTCAATTGACAAGGGTAATTTTACATTGGTTTTCAGGAGAACCAGACACTGCCCACGTGTTTACATTACAACGTCAACAGTACAGCTCAATCCTCTAGCACAACCACACGGGTACCTGACACACTGGTGGACCGTTCACACCATTTATATAAACCGATACACAAAGGAATTATTTCCGACCCATGATCATGTCAATCAGTTTGTACAATATGAGCAGGTCAATTTGACGCATCCCATTTATATCACTGTCAAACTCATTATTATTAGCAATGATGATATCCAATACAGTACACAAATGACAATGGCCCTCCGGAATATTGCAAGTCAACCACCAGTATCAATGAAATCGGTCACCGAATTGGTATATGGGTTATTAATAAAACTTCTCAAAGTAATACCATATCATACACAATATTCACAATGAACATATGGTCTTACAGGAAACCTTCAGTTCTACATAGCAATACGGTTTAGAGTATATAAGTCGTATGGCATAGGATAGTAGGAATTGTAGCCCATCTTGATGCGAATAGGCTCAAGCACTGTTATTACCCTTTGTCTCATGTCGGGTGATAAGTATTTTGCAATAGCAAAATTTTCATTTTTCTTTTTGACCGTATGAGATTTGAGTTATGGGTAGTATCCTTTTTTTGATAAACATTACGAACAAATATTCATAATTATCTTTTTATCTATTGACCAGCAGTGTGTAATTTTAAACAAATTATGTGAACGATCAATATGAGCATTTTAAAGGTGTTCTAATCAAACAGTCAACAATATTAGTTTACATTTGTAATAAATCAAATAAAAAAGGAATTAAAGTAATTTCCAATGCTGGAAGTTGTTTGTTCATTGATAAGATTTGTAGTTATCAAGCAGTTTTTTACTATTGAAAAATTCTACTGAACATTATTTGTTAATGCGGGTTTTACAATTTTAGAAATAAAATATACATTATATGGTTACTATACGATTACTCAAAATCTAATCGTTCGTTACTTTACAATGGTCGACAGACTGTTAACCCCTAAGGACTAATTAAATTGAATTTATTACTGGCATTTATTTGCAAGCAGTGATTTCGGATGTGTAATTTTTAATCGATATATATATATATATATATATCAGTAGAACTAGACATACATACATTTGAATTAATTACTAAGAAAGAAAATCATTTTCAAACCCTGTTGAATTTAGTTCATAAGTTAACAGAAAATACATTATCATTGTTACAGACTGATATAGGTCAGACATCATCAGCAATAACCTGTTGTGGGAGAGAACAAACCAGATTCCAGCAAAGGAAAAAATCAAGAAGAAGCGTTGTAGGTGAATGGGATAGACAATGAAGGAAGCACTGAACTGCGTCACAAGATAAGCTCTGATTTTAAATTCTCAAGACCATAGGAAAAGAGGAAGATCAAAGAGCACATTACATTGAGAAATGGAGATAGACATTAGAAGAATGAAGAACATTTGGACAGAAGTGGAAAGGAAGACCCAGGACAGAGTAGGTTGAAGAATGCTGGTCAGCGGCCTATGCTCGAAAAAAGAAAACTGATTTAATTTTAAATTGATAGCTGCTGGATTGCGATTCAGAGATCTGAATATGACTTGTAAAATCAACAGATTTAAAAAATCATGAATCAAACAATACTTTTTGATTTTCAACGGTCCTCAAAATGATATCGTTTCAGTTTCAGTCTACTATGTATATAGATTTCTTTTACTTGGGGATGTCTTTCTATTAACTGATCTAGTTCTTTTCTAAATGAAGCAGCTACCATGTTTTAGGGTAAACGGTTATCCCAGTTACATGCAAAAGTTGACAGCCAGATAACAGGTTATTGATTCTGAGCTTCTTAACACTATTGTATTGTCCTGATAAATTTTCTGCTCTGAAAAACACGTAAAATTAGGGCACTTAAGATGCAAAATTATTATTAAGTAATTTGAAAACCAAGAAAAATATCACTTCTATTCCTTGTTTAGTTCAGCCGGTTGCTTGTTGCACCTAAGACTTTGGATTCCGGAAATCAATAAAACTGCAGTTCACTGAAATTCTTCCGAAGTTTTGCTAATTTCATTTTTAACAGAGGATTGCGATCAATCCAGAATACTCCAATCTTGGTTAAACAGTTACAGTATACAAGGGTCAGAAATATTTTCAAATCTGCATGACTGAAGTCACTACGAGTTGATCATAAGATTCAAGAACTTTATAATTAAAAACAAACATATAAATGAACCATCTTTACACAGCTTTCATACCATTAATATCAAAATATTGAACAAATCAAGTTATTTAACACACTAATACACTTTATAAAAAAAAGTCATTCATCAGAATCCAAACAAAACAGCATGATATCATCTTATTTATAAGTATTTTAAAGTGTACGTACATATGAAACTTTATTCTTTGGTTAATCTGTTTTCCATGCTTTTTAGCATTTTGTATGTTCACAATGTTGCGTTATGTATCCAAGGGAAATAAATACATGTGAATACACGTGGCTTTTCAGTCATTCGACCAGTCTTTCTAAAAATGACTATCACTATACGAATGAAAACAAGTATCTTGGTAAAAACTACATTAATGCTTGATAAATTATACAAAATGTTACATTTTTTCTTCTCAAACTCGTTTTCTTTTGTTTGGTATCCATCTTAAACACTAGATTGAATTTGCATGTACTTAGCTCGTTATTGTCTAATCATGCCCTTTTTATTTCTTAATTATTCATAGAAATGAATAGATTACCATATGATTACCTAGTATGATTGTGACTTTTGAGTTGATAATAATTTTACTAATTAAATGGTGATTTATCAATGAATAACCCTGTTTATATCGTCTGTGCAGTTTCCTATAGATATGAAGTATGCTCGGTGTTGGGGATGTTAGATCCCAAGAACTCGCTTAATAAATGCTTTAATTTTGGATTTCATGTTTGCGAGCATGGGATGATCATTTGGACTTGAGATTTTATTTCCCACCAAGAAAATCCTTGACCGTGATCGGCTGCTGTGTATTTTAGTGTGCAATTTTTGTGACTTTCCCGAGGACGTTTCTATGATGTATAAATAAAAGAGAATGGTGTGCTTGGTTGCATTGTGCTTGCTGGGTATTTGTAGAATTTACTTTCTACGCTATATCAAGACTTCTCTTTAGCCGTTACGAGTCAACGGATCAAGGTAGTCTACCTGCACGCTTGTTCATTGTCTCGTTCTAGTTTATAGACTAAGGTGAACCCGTAGTGACGAACCTAACACTCTGTGAGAAAGGTCTTTTAGTGAATAAACTGACAGCTAAACTTGATGGAAAGTTTTATTTTGTAATCATCTTTGAAAATGTTGCCATTGTTACTTAGATGGTTAAACTGAATAAGTTAGGTGATTTTTTAGAGGAATATTCAATCTATGCATAATTTATGTCATGGACTGAATTCAATTGAATGCATGATAAAGAAAAGAAATTTCGGTCATCTGATTGGAAGTTTTCGTTACCGCTCAACCTTGACGCCGCCATCTCAGTCACTAAGTTGTAATCTCTTATGTATGGCATGTGATTGGTTGATGAATACGAGCTTTTAGAAATCAAAAGAATCTCTAGTTATTGGGCATTTGTAACATAAAAATCACAAACTATAAACCAATTATTGTGATGCCAGTATTCTGTGGTTACTGAATATAAACGAAGCGTATAGTAAAGCAAGCCTACTTAGAAATGATCTTTCTCGAGTAATTTGTAGGTTACTATGTAGGTTACCAAATAACATGGTTGTTGATTTACGAACTTCGACATGGATCTAGGAGAAAAAAGGGTGAATTGATTTGCGCATTTGCTACCGTTCATTACAAGAACTGATAACCTACTAGGCAGTAAACCAGAGGATTAAACGATAAAAGGATCTAATTTCGAAAAAAACCACACTGGAAAAAGTAGACAGCCTTTTCACAATCGCCATTGACGCGATTTCCCTTATATGAACACATGCAAACAAATGTAAACATACATTCGATTGGTAAGATATTAAAATCTTGGGTGGACACCAGAGAATTTTTAGAAGCCTGACATTGAAGTCAATCAGCAGCCAACAAACTCGTCGAAATCGATTCAATTCATCAACGATTCAGAAAAAAATCATGGGTAAATTTGCGACCAAGAAATGGATCAAAGGGGTTTACAACTAGAATAAAAAGTCTGATAATGACAGGTTAAAGGTCAGCAATAAACAATCAAAATCGAGGTCATTAGGACAAGTTGAGAGGCATCTATAGATAAATTCGAGTCGTTCACTTTTACCAGAAGTTTTTGCCTATGATGTCGTTCAGAAGAACATTTATATGGTCAAGTGATGAATATGTGAATCTCAGAGAAGCGTCAGTTCATGCTGTAAAGTTGAAATTGATGTAACGCTTCCTTGTTTTTAACCAGATGACATCAAGACCAGTAAACATCCAAGAATATGTGATATAAATTTAAAGAATGATTGAGGATATATTCCTAATATGAATTACCGATTTTTGAATGACGTTGACTTAAACTGAAGCCTTCGATTTAAGATTACAGTTTTTGAAATCCTATGACAAATTTGTTTCTCGTGTTATAATTGGGAGAATGACACCTCTTTTCTTACTATGCAAGCAAAACAACCCAAAATTGAGGTTATTTCGAGATAGTGGATAAAATTTGTATCTCCAGTGGAGTTTCGTTCTTGGGAGCTGGATGTTTTGATTGTGAAGTTGTCATTGCTATTTCCGAAATGGTAATAACATTTACTTATACTTACAATTAGATTCTTGTTCCAATTTTAATGTCAGGTTAGAAACTACATGTAAATTTTATGAAAATCACAAAAATAATTTGAAAATCGTATATATTTTTTTCCGTTATAATTTATTTTACCAGAAAAGAATGTAAAAACAATGAAATATTACTTTTGTTTCAAACAGAGATTTGTTTTAGTGTTCGTAAAAACTATTTACTACTTATGACCAGTTGTATTTACGAGGATCAATATACGTTTAAAACTACAATCACACATTGAGAATTATGGTTGTAAACTTTTGACTGATTGATTAGTAAGAAATACTTATTGAATTTATTCTCTTTCCACCATGCAGATAAAACAATTTTTAGAAAAATCATTTCTTCTCTGTTACTGATTTGTGTTCGTCCGAAAAAGTTTGTATATTGTACATTTGTTGAACAGTATGTACAAACATATAAGAGATTATAGCGGATACCGTTTTGTGAAACTCAACACTGTATTAGCTGCGTGAAGGTCTAGGTAATCAGTGATGACTGGAACAAACATGGATTTAGATACTATTTCTGACAGTTCCAAAAGATCTAAAATCAAGATACATGTTCCACGATATCATGGTTACTGTGCTAACTCGATCAATAAAATGCAATCACTGCCATGAACTAAACAACATAACTTAAGCTAAAAACAACTAGATAATTTCAACCAGTGATCCATCATATAATTAAAATTACATTAATTAACCCACTAGTTCAATATTTCAACAAGCTGTTTTTTCTAGGTTTCTGGAAAGAAGAAAGAGTGTTCCCCTCCGAAACTGAAGTCTCATATGGTAGAAAAACGAAAAGTGTGCTATTACAAAAAAGTCATCACGCGACATCAGACAAAAGGTAATCACACTGTTCGAGCACATTTGCGTCAATCTGTACTACATCTCTTACTATCTCATACCATACGATGTATTCACCATAAGCTGGATTTTTGCAAACAGCTGAAGGTTTCCTATTAGACCAGAGGTTCGTTGTGAACATTATAGATAATTGGGCATTAAGTTGGCAAGTTTTACTGATAGTTCATATACAAATTTAGTTAGGAGGGTAACGGATTTCATTGATACTGATGGTTGACTTGCAACATTGCGGAGGGCCATTGTCGTTGATGTTCTGTATTGGATATCCCTACTGCTAATAATAATGAGTTTGACAGTGGTGTAAGTGGCATGCGTCAAATCGGCCTGTTCATGTTGTACTTATTGATTGAAGCGATTATGGATCAGAAAGAATCACTAAATGTATTAGTGTATATAAATTTTGGGAATGGTGTACCGGGGTGCCAGGTACTGGTGTGATCGCACTACCGGATTGAGTCGAACTTTTCACGTTGTAGTGTTAAAACATGTGTAGTGTCTGGTTCTCCTGAAAACTGATGTCAGTTGAGGATGAATTTATATAAAAATAATATAATAAAGAAAGGTCAGAAGCACTGAAAACTATGGAATTATGGACAGATATTTGATTACAGTTAGGCTGACCCAATAAGTCATACACATTGTCATATATTTAAAAAAAACCGTATCTACTCGATTCTTTTCTTTTGGTGGTCTAATTGGTCTCTCGAAATCTGAATGATCCATTCTACTAGTCCTGGTTAGTTTTTGGTTGCTCTTTACTTTATCTTTATCCGTAAAGAGATGCATAAGTGCAATGCATTACGTTGTAGTACCTCGAATACATTTTCATTCATATTTAATTTTTTTCAATCCTTTCATTAACTTATTTCACATACAGAGTCATTTGTATAACAACAACTTGTCTGTACCATTATGCTTTTATTATTGTCGCGTTTGTATGAGCAGCTATGACTGAGCATTGCTTACCGCCTATACACATATTGATTCTACTCAGTTTTAAAATCCGATGTCTCATTCATTTTTCTGTGTATATATGTGTACATTTTAATTCTACTCACTGACGCGCACACTGGCCTACCCACTTGCTTTTCGGTACTCTCACGTCATTTTCGCTTCGTGCGCTTGTGGTTTGTGATCTGTGTGTAGTGCGATAATAGACGCATTCGTCTTCTGATTTACGCACTGTTGGGCGTTATCTAGTAACGGTTATCAGGACAAGCAGTGTATGAAGTTTAGGAATTATATGGAATAGCAACGACCACAGAACAGATGATCCCGCAATCATCACATCGCTTAAGTTCTACAATTTTTAACAGCATAAGAAAACTTATCATGGATTTTTTCGAATTCTGAATTGAATCAGATAAAAAACAGATCAATACTTATGCCAGTTCTTTCTCCATGTTGTATTTACTTCTTTGTGATAGTATTAACTAGAAGAAAAGTGATTCATTTATTGCATAGAAATGAAATACACAATTATTTGTTTTTGGACAATATAGTTGCAGTCAATTAAAAAGTCTTTATACACTTGTCAATCATAGAATATTATTTTTTGGAAAATATATTTTATACGTAAGCCAGATGGTCGGTTTACTTTTACTCACATTAATTCAAAGACCAGTATGCAAATAATTTCCAGTTTCCTTCTGTTTACATTATTATTACTATTATTATTATTGTTATTATATTACTGAAGTTTTCTTGCTCATTATCTATTAGATATTGTATACAGTTAGAGTTTTAAAACTTACCGTCGTTACGCTACATGATTTTCAAAACATATTAAATAGGCAATTAGCGGTAAAATGAAACGGTATCTTAAAAGTAGTATAAATTGCACTATGATATAATTAATTTTCTTAAAACCAGTTCAAATGTACACGCAGAAGAAACAAGAAAGTATAAATGTGCTTCATTTTGGCTTGTTTCACATATATTTAAACTAAGCTGGATCGATATTATTTGTAGAATATAACAAGTTCGTTGTTCTGCATTGTATTCCCTTCACCTTCTTACAGGCTAGTGGGTTTAGTTATTTTGATGTCATAGCATAGTTATGCCTGTCACCCTCCATGGAGAATAGGCCATCGACTATTAATCTCCGAACAACTGTATCTTGGACTTTCTTTTCTAGTTGTTCATTCTTTTAATATTTACCTCCAATTCTTAAAGCTTTGTGTTCTTTGATCTGCCTCTTTTCCCTTGAACTTAAAAATTCCAAGTTAGGACTTGTCCTATGGCGCAGTTTGATGATTTCCGCCTGAAGCTCTTCTAGGGTTCTTACTGGGTTCAAAGCTCGGATAAAAGAGAAGGATTGGGCATAGGGTTATCAATCTCATCTTGCGGAAAACCAGCTTTCTTGAAAAACAATAACCAAAAGAAGTATATATTATTACATAATATAATATATTTTATATGTAAAAATATAATTTGTTCTTTTGAATATAAATATTTTCAGTTAGAGTTTTGGAGATTTGTGTTTATACACATTTGAAATCATCAATCAATCATTGTTAGACCACCATTAGAAACCTGGAAGCAATGAAAGACGGCCGTTTTGTCCTGGTATGGGATTCATCAGCAGTGTCCATCCACGACTCATGCACCTCGCAGGATTCTAACCCGGGACCTTCGGTATTATGCGCAAACGCCTAACCTTCGGACGACTGGGCCGGCATCCAACTGTGTTAATGTTTAACTCTGATTGATCTGTGGGTTTTGCGCGACCTGCGAGGAGAAGGAGTCGTGAATGGGCACTGCTGATGAGTCCCATACCAGAACAAAACGGCTGTCTTTCAGTGCTTCCAGGTTTCTAATTGTGGTCTAACAATGATTGATTGATGATTTCAAATGTGTAACAATATAAACATATTTGAGAATGAAAGTAACAACAGGTTTTTATAAATGTTTAGAGTAACAGTTATAAAATATTCAAAGCAAACTGTTTTTCTCCATAATACTACACTTCTGTTTCTAAATATTTTTTACTGTTCTGAGAATGTAAGCTGCATAGTTAAGCAATGCATAAATGTACAAGTTAACAGCAATAAGCATCGATGTTGTCTAGAACGACAGTAAAAAATAAGAGACGGTTTGAGTATTATCACTCAGTCAAGGAGAATACCTTATCAATAAAAACGTATACTACTTACCAATCGATAGTGTAATTTTCCCATATTCTAGAGTATATAAACAATTTGAATGACAGCTTCACTAATAACTACTTTGTGATTGTAACCGACTTTTCTGTATTTTACTACAATTTGATGAAAGAAAGAACTATGTCATTTACTGTAAACTGATTGTATATGCCAGTGCATAATGTTTGTTTTAAAGTTGAATGGTTTTGCGTGGCTGGAAAAAATGTTTCCTTTTTTACTTCATTTTACTTAAATTTCTCATTCTTCTTTTACTTCAAGTATACGGAAATATTTTTTCATTGAGAAGAAAAAAATTCAATTATTTGCCATACAGATCTTCATAAGCTTAAATTTCACTAAATTCTACTGTTTCCTTTCCGTTTTTATTTGGTCACACGTCTTCACTTATTTTTCCTTCTGTCTTAAAATGTCTTCATCTGATCGGATAGACAAGATGAATTTCATCTTTTAGTTAGGAATTTAAAAAAAAGAAGATTGATAAAATGCAATGCATGAAAAAATACGGTAGTTTGATTTGTGTGTGTTTGTGTGTGCAATTTGCAGAATACATTATTTCGTTTTCTTAACATTCTTAAATACGTCTTTAATGGAACTTTGATATTTTGCATTGTGGAGTTGTGAAAATTTTTAAGTTACACATTTGAAATCATGAATCGATCAGTGATAGACCACCATTAGGGAAACCTGGAAGTACTAGAAGACGGTCGTTTCGTCCTGTTATGGGACTACTCATCAGTGGCAGTGCGCTTCCACCACTTCTGCACCTCGCAGGACATTAACACCGTTAGATACCGGCGTTGTGATCCAGATGGTAGGCGTACGTGTACAAGAACGAAGGTGCTATGTTCGAATACTGGGAGGTGCAGGAGTCGTCGATGCACACTGATGATGAGTCACATACCAGGACGAAACGGCCTTCTTTCAGTGCTTACAGATTTCTAATGGTGGTCTAACATTGATTGACCCATAATTTTAAATGTTGAATATTTTGGTTGATTTAAAGTGTATTCACAATAAAGTCTGTATGGTTGGTACAAATTGCAGTCTCTCTAGATATTCCGTCACACATACTGATGGCCATTTGATCTCACTTGCTCAATGAATGATGCTTTGATATGTAACTTTCAGTGTGGACATCATCATCAATATACAGCTAAAGGGTTGTAAATAGGATGAATTAGCCGAGTGGTGATTCAGCTATTTAACTGTCTTAAAATCTAAATTTGCACTTACTCTGTGGTAATGTTGAATATCAGTCAGTTACAACGTAGAACGTCGTACATGAGTACATAAGTTCAGGTTACCATACCGCGTCAGTACAGAGATGCAATTATCAGTTCAAATCCCATAATGGTAGGGATAATAGATGAAATAGCAGTAATGGAGAAGATTAGCGAGCGAAGATATGATTCGAGAAGTATAATTCAGTGTCAGTCAGTCAGTCAGATGCAACGTAGAACTTGGTACGTAAGTACATCAGTTCATGTTGCCATACCACATCAGCACAGAGACGCAAATGTCAGTTCAAATCCAATAGTAGTAGAGGTAGTAAGGGAATTAGAAGCAATCGGAGAGGTTAGGGTTAGAAGATACTATTCAAGAAGTATGATTCAGTGAGAAAAGTTTAGAGAGTCAAAACTAGAGATGTTGACGAAT
>CALYCR020000199.1:0-14924 GCA_944470395.2 Schistosoma turkestanicum | reverse complement strand
CTCACCAGCAGTGCACATCCACGACTCTTGCTATTCACAGAATCCAAACCCAAGACTTTGGGTCTTGTGCACGAACGCCTAACATCTGAACCACTGATCCAGCATCCTGCGAGTAGCAGGAGTCGTGGATGCACACTGCTGATGAGTCGCATACCAGGACGAAAGGGCCGCCTGGTACTTCCACATTTTTAGTGGTGGTCTAACAATGATTCATTCACGATGTCAGTGTGTAAAAACAGCAATCTCTATAACACTATAATGCAAAAAACGGAGTATTATTTAACATTAAACAAATGAATAAATAGTCATAGATATACATTATGTTAAAAATTAACAACAGTCTGTGACTAATAACTCCAACTCATTAATTACTATTTAAAATGTTATCACAAACCATAGACGATTAAGAAAAGAAATCAGTATCATGAGTTACTCTCACTCCAGTCATTTAAGTTGTTGCTCACTGTATTAATGATTGATGATAGGGTATACACAGTTTTAACTAAGAAACTAATAGTTGATACAACGTTTAAACTGATTTTATCAGTAAAATAAGTAAGGATATGATCAATTTGGAGGTGGATTTTACAAAACGGTTATTCTATTAAAGTTTATCAAAATAAAATCATAAGAAGAATAGATAATGGTCACTCGATATCGTGGACTGATTCAAGTTAGACATTTACACCTCTAGACGTTGGCTTAAGGGTCAAGATGTTAAGCGTTTTTGTGTGAGACTGAATGTCCTGGGTTTGATTCCCGCCCATAAGGTAGTGAATGAACACTACGGATATTGTCCCATACCAGAATGAAACAGTCGTCCAATGCTTGCAAGTTTGTGATAATTTTTCAAACTTGGATCGGTCGACTCATGGTTTCAATGTCGGCTAATTGAAAAATTTCAATTGCAACTTCAAAAGACTATTCATTAAAACTTATCGCAATATTAAAGTAAATTTCTGAATGTTTGAATAATTTTAACTGTATAATCAGTTTGAATATTAATTATGTTATCTGATTTTTAATAAGATGATTGTCATCGCTAATCAATATATACCGAAATGAAATAGACTTTAATAACCAATACTTGTATGAACGTTTTTCATTTTTTATGACAAGCAAACATATTAGTACTTTGATGATTGTGGCGGAATGTTGTTCTCTGAGTTGGATGTTTTACTTGTGGAGCTTTCATTGTTCTCCTTCTGAACATAACATCATCAGTACAAAATTCAGATAGCAAAAGTGAAGTATTCAAATTTCTCCACATATGACTCATAGCTTGTTCTGTTGGCCTCACTTTTGATTGGAGGTTATTGACCTTGATCAAAAAATACATCAAAGTTGGATACAATCAAAATAAAGGTGCAGACAGCGATAAGTTTAAGATTAATAACAGCAATCAAGATAGAGGTCAACAGAATAAGCTACGAGTTATACGTGGAGAAATTCGAATACTTCACTTCTACCTGAAGTTTATGCTGATGATACTGTTCAGCAGGAGAACATTTAAGAAAGCTTCACAACCAAGACATATATATTTCAGTTACGGATCATAAACAATTTGTACTTTGTTCGAAATTATTCTGTGAGAAACCATACATTAAGTTTAATAGCTCAAGAGAAAATGTCCAGAACTGATTCATTTTCACTACAATAAGACACATAATTTCAATTGAATATAATTCAAATTATAACAGAAGCTTATAGCGAACATTTAACTTCATAGAGATGAATATTATTTCTATAGTAAATGAAAGTAGTCTAAAAATTATTTATGCTATTTAAGAGAAGAGAGTGAGCACAAATAGAATTGAGCAGAATAGTATAAAATTCACTTGATTTCATAAGGAAAGTCTTACAACTGTTTCCGTTTGGATATATAAACGCGGTTTAAAGCATCTGATTGCTACAGCTTCGGCATATTTGAGAACAGAGTCAAACTGTTTCTTGCTGATGTCGAAAGATTTCAGTCTGAGGTTAGCTACCCTCTGATTTCACTTACGATCCTTGTAATAAAGTTAAAACACACGTTATTCACATATATCAAAAGCTACTGATCAATTACAGTCTTAAGGATGAATGTAGAGATTCAAATAACCATTGCAAATGAATTCTTTCTTAATTATTTCAGGACCCTGTGCCATAGAATTTTTTTTTGCAATAGCGCTGCTCAAAGCTTTTAATCTTATTGACTTGAAACTTTTTGGGATATGCTCTTGGAATCGAATGTTGTTTATTTTTTCTATCCTACCAATCTAACCGTTTTGTCAGATACTTGTAAATAAATATAAGAAGTTTGTGGTAACATAAGAGAGGTACTTAACGATTTTTGATCGGATTTAAAGAGCATATTGTTTTAAACAGGATAATCAACTTCACTGCAGGATAAGTCCTGGTCAGAATGGTTTTGAATCTTCTGTTTATTGTCGGTGCAACATCACCTTTGAATTAGAGTTGAATAAAAACACGTTTCTTGTCTATTATGGTTTCTCTAAGCGTTTTGTCTTTACTTCTCCCATATTTCTTAATAAATTTTGTTGGATATCTATTATTCCTTAGGCACAATCTAAAGTTCATTAATTGTGCTTCTAGCGTATTATTAGAACATATGCTTTCCATTCTATGAAATAGTGATTTAATAAGTGCCTCATTGTAACTATTCCAACAAAAGCTGTTATGTTGAATGTAAACACCATTCTACGTATCTTTCCGATAAATCGAGCGTTGACTTATACTATTCTTTCTTCATGAAATGGCCATATTGAGAAAGTGGAACTTATCATCTTTTTCCTGTTCCATGGTAAACTGAATACTGCTGTTACGAACCATGATCAAATCCTCTAGGACTGAACTAAGTGGATTCCCTAATGCTGAACCATCAGTTTGACGGTATATAATATTATCAAATTAAAACTGGACATGTTTCATGAGTAGTCGCTTGAGCTCTTGCGCCGGTAGAGGTAAGAGGTCAGATTGCTAGCAAACTGTGTCCACAGTTTTGAGAAGCTATATTTTTGGTAAACAAAAATGTCACATCGATTTACTAGCAATGCTTATGTGATTGGGACTGTCAGCGAATTACAAAGAGTCCTTTAGTGCATAATTGTCTAAGCAGTGACGAGTTGGCTTTAACTTTCCGAGATAGCCCGCAAGTAACTTTGTGATGAGGTGTAATAACTGCCGATAAAAGAGGCTTAAGCGCGACTTCCTGTTACGAAACCTTTGTACGCTATGTATATATAGTAGACGTAACTCATGATATCGTGGACCATTATAGGTAGAACTTTTATTGAACCAGTTAAGTCTCTGTTATATAATAAATGTATAGTTTATCCATTGGATAGCATAATTTTTAACATATTTTAAAAATTTGCATCTTTATTCCACACGTGCAGAGTGATTGATAATTTATCACGGTATTCTCCAGTAGTTACTTACAAAACAGTTAAAAATATTTTATAGCCCAGAATTTTCTTTCATTACGATTGTCTTCAGAACACCATACATCTGATTGGTTCATAAACTTAAAATCTACCGTCTTATCCAAATTTACTTCTGTGTTGTTAAGACCATTGAGGAAGATTTCATAATCAAACAAAATAGCTCAGGCAATGAAGTTCCACCAAATGAGCCAACTGAAGACATAAAATTTCTTTATAATTTTAGAGTCTACTTATTAGTAGTATAAAACGCCCTAGAGAATAATTGATGTTTTTATGATATTTCAACCAGGTAACACCATTTTAATTGTTACATGATAAGAAAATAGTGGTTTCCTGTCATCTTGAGAGTGACTTAACCAGAAGATGGAATAGGCATACAACCAAGTGTACAACAATTACTCACCTTTATACAATTCTTGAAATGATTAGTGTGAAATGTTAATAATTTTCCACTGACTAATATTTTTATCTGATTTTTTGAAACCATGAATCGATCAATGTTAGACCACCATTAGAAACCTGGAAGCACTGGACGGCCGTTTCGTCCTGGTATGGGACTCCTCAGCAGTGCGCATCCACGACTCCTGCACCCCGCAGGATTCGAACCCAGGACCTTCGGTATTGTGCGCGAACGCGAACGGCCGTCCAGTGCTTCCAGGTTTCTAATGGTGGTCTAACATTGATCGATTCATGGTTTCAAAAAATGTGTAACTAAACAATCTTCACAACGCCGTAATGCAAATTTTTATCTGAGGCCATTCATGAAGCCTAAAATGTTTTCTGTACTAACTTTAAATGTATTTTGAAATAGATGCTCATTTTTTTTATCCAGTTAGTCAATTGCCACACTGTTAACTCATATTTGCAAAATAGAATTGAAACTATATGTATATGTGCCGATTAATAACCAGAAACTATTGATTTAAACACTGACATAACTAATGTAAGTAAATACGTAACAGTGAATGTTAAAGCATTTCAACGGCAACTGATAGTGTAAATGTTTTATGTGTGTATGATCTGAACAGTCATTTTTGAAGAATATTGATAAGAATAATAGTTTTCAATAATATTTTTTAAACATTATTTTTGATAACTTTAAAGGACAATTATAAACTATCTTCTTAATATATATATTCAAGATTCAAAAGTTGATTCAGTTTTTAAAGAAGTAACTTGAATTAAGTTAGAGATTGTTCTTATAGGTGGTATTTTAAAGACTTTGAACAGTTTGAAGGTAATTATCATTGTGAAGTAAACTAAAAGTCATTAGACAGACATTTTGTTCCGAAGCAGATATGGATGTTGGCCAAGAGTGGAATTCAGGACGTATGTTTCTTCCTATTTGAGACTCCGCAGCTCGATATATCTACATTCTAGAGCTGGTGTTCACTAAGGGTTTATAAATGTAGTATATTTCTCTTCAAATATCAATGCTTTATCCATGTAGCTACTGAGTCCAGATAGCTTTAGACTGAAGTGAATATCAAATCCGGGATGAAGGTCCATTCATCTTAAGAGTTTTAAATGGGACGAAACGTGCATCCTAGATCCTGAGGTCAGTTACCCTTTGAATCCAAGTAAAATCCTTGTAATTTAGAGGTAACATGAAGGCAAATCACATGGTATTCACATATATCAAAAACAGCTGATCAATTACAGTCTTAAGGATGAATATAGCGATTCAAATAACCATTGCAAATGAATTCGTTCTTAATTATTTAGGAATTATGGTGTTATATATTGACTGCTGCATTTGGAGTGTTGTTCACAATTAACTGCCAACTGCTGTATCACAAGAAATTTTATTCCTATCGGTATATCAAGTTTCGGGACGGTAGACACTTTTGTCCTACCATTTAATCACGAACCAGAAATCCATAACAGAGATTGGATTGATACAGGTACATAGTGAAATGAAACCATTTAATTCACCATTTCGGAGAATTAGAAACAATGTATGTGTCTTTTCCTTCTAACCAATCACAATCAAGGACGTTTGGAAGAAATCATCGTATTCAACCACTTGAATATTCTCATTCAGATATCAAAACTAAAACTGAAGCGAAGACAGAATTCCTTTCAATTACCCCCCCCCCTTTTAGGTCTTTAATAGAATATATATATATTCATAAATGAACGTCGAAACTAATGCTAGTAAAGTTATTGTAAGTAAATTCACTTAACATGGGACAATGGTGTGAATAATGTTCATTTATCATGACAGAAAGGATTCTCCCTTTTAGAATATTTTTGTCTTAAGTAACGTATTTTTCCGTCATCTGTAAAGAGTACCATCTAATTAGTGAATTTTTGCACACTATCTATTAGGAATGTTGTAAATAATTTTATACTACTGATTAAAATAAGAGTAGCATGAATAATAAACACAAACTTTTAAAGCATTAATGTTTCGAAAAACTTGGATGATTAACGTATAAATATGATTTGCAGATCTAAATGTTTACTGAAATATGGTTCATATAATGGCTTTATTCACAGCTAATTAATTATTTGATTCTATGTATTGAGGTCTTATCATAATTTGTTCTTATTTTATGTTTTGTAATCACAGTCAATCCTTTAACTCGATTTCATACTACATATTGCTTTTCAACAAGGTACAATAGTGTTTTTCGCACATTGAAATCAATCATCGTTAGATACCCACTAGAAACCTGGAAGCACTGAAAGACGGATGCTTCGTCCTGCTATGGGACTCATCAACAGTGCGCATCCACGACCCCTAGACTTCACAGGATTCTAACCCAGGACATTCGGTTTCGCTTGTGAATGCCTAGCCTCTTGACCATTTAGCCGGCATCCAATGGTGTCAATATCTAACTCTGATCAATCTACAGATTCTGGGTGACCTCACCCATTTATCTTTGGTAGTTACTGACTAAACCAGGCAGCGTTGAACTCTACCGGTCACTTCCATTGGTCCATAGGTTAGGCGTTCGCTCGCAAGACCCAAGGTCTTCGGTTCGAGTCCTGAGAGTTGCAGGAGTTGTGGATGCGCACTAGGAGGAAACAGCCGTTTTTCAGTGCTTCCATGTTTCTAATGGTGGTCTAACAATGATTGGTTGATGACTTTAATGCGCAAAATCACTAATCTCTATAACTTTAATTGATCAACAGTGATTATCAAAAGTAGCAAGGTATGATATGAAATCACTTGGTAAAGCATTCAAAAATAAATCAAAGTTTCACATAATAAAAGCTTGATTTTTATATAGATAAGTCAAATGTTATCAAATTTTCAACAATAAATCCCTTGCAATTAATTAGCTTATTTCTGTCCCACTTAACACTGGGGCATGTTATGCTAACTATCAAATAGTTCAGGGAGATATTTGTTCTTAATATCGCGACCAATAAACTTTGCGGTGATCTTGATAAGTTTACTAAAGTTGCATAAATTCAGGATGTCATTTATTCCTATCATTATGGAAAGAAAGTTTTTGTTAGAAGTAAAACAATAAACTCTTTTATCAGAACAATAATTTTCGCAATAAAATACAAAAATAGTAGAATTCGACCTTTTTTCAAGTTGTAGCTAATAACTGGAGATATCTCTTATTAGAATGTAAGGATTGTCTAGTACTAAAGAATTTTTGATGATTGCTCACCGTCAGTATAAGTTTATGGTGAAAATTATATATAAATCTATGTAAGACAAAAGCCATCATTACAAGTTGGCACTAAACTTATAATTTCAATAATAAACGTAAGGTATATAAAGCCGTCTATTAACTGCTGTTCTTTCCATCCTGTATATGTAACAAATGAGGTAGGAAGACCGAAATGTGACGCAATCTACTAGCTATAAATGTGCTGCACCTTCTCTTAAAACATCTATTTAAAATGCAAGCCTATTCTTAGCTGTCTTCTTCCACATGCCTTCTATTGCTCGAGACATCGAGATCGCTCCATAAATCTTTATTCAAAACTGTTCGTTTCAGCTATAACTTCAGTGTGATAGTCTGCTGTGCATCCGCTGAATACTACTTATGAGTTCCGCTGTAAGTAGTACATACCACATATAGCAGAACAGAATTTTTGTAAATCATTTATAAGTTCGCATTGAAAATGAATCTCAGATTATAGATGATAAATTTAGCATCACACCACAGATTGATGTTAGGCAAGATAATCATTGAAATCCAGAAAGTACTAGACAGAAGTTTCATTCTTTCAAGGGTTCCTTTAGCAAGCATACCTCTATTATTCCACTGGTAATTAAACCTAGGATCTGATCATTTAACTCACTAAACTTAATCTAAGCTGAAACCTATAAAATTTAACAACTTCTTAGGCCTAAGAAAACTAATTTTAACTTACATTCCAATCCTAGCAATTAGTAAAACACAGTAAAATCAGAGTTATTTTTTTTAAAAGGTTATAGACTAGCATTTTACTTTTTTCAATAAATAAAATTTAATCTATAAAGAATTTAATTTCAAAATGTTGGATTTTGTTTGTTGTTACAAATGTTGCATAATTGTTCAATACTGAAAATAGATCCGATCTCGAGTCTGGCCTCCTTCAATTTGACTTCTTATTTATCTAGATAAAAAACTGTGTTACAGAAGACGTTCTCTAAAATACTTATTTCATAAACGGTGATAATGCAAATTCGAGCTCTATATTACAGTTCTTGTTATTTCTGACAGATTAATCAATATAACTTGCTGGATTCTCCGGTTATCATTCCGTTTACAGCCTAATGACTTCAACTTTGACCAATGGCACACTTTGAACAACACGATTAACCTTGAGCTAAGGCTAACGTAAGCTTAACTCTGAAATATCAGCAATGATAGATTTTTTTCATCGTATCCTATCAACATAATTTGTTAGAAAGATCAAAGAGAAACCGTATCTTCTGTAAATGTAAAGAAACTAAGTGGAAATATTAAAGAAATTCAAGGAAAAGTGGGAAAAGTTTTAAGAAATTTGGTGGCAACTTTGCGAAGAGTCTAGAAATTTTCAGGAAATTCTTCAGTCTAGTGGAAAAAAGGGTTATTATCCGTTCATTTTCCCGGAGTTCCCGCTAAATAGGTCAATTTTCCCCTAAATTTGGGTGCTAATAATAATACTAATAAGATGGTTTATGAAGAAATCAGTAAGGGAAAACATTTTGAAATGAGCTTATTGAAATGTGATCAAAATTAAGTAGAGAATAGAAAAAGAATACGCCATTTGTGTTGCTTATTTCTATTACCAAGATAAAAAATGTTAACCACTGACAATTTCATGTTAAAAGGTCTCGGTTTTAACCTCGTAATCGCAATTCTCTGCTAGAATTTCAACATTGCAAAATTAGCTTATTTATTACACTTCATGTCCCATATTCAACAAGAGTTACGCAATCTACAGCATAGGTATTTAGGAATGTATTCCATAAGATCGTTTGAGCTCGTAGTTTGTACTAATGAGTCGAGCCTAAATGGCTTGTCCCCAGCCTTTGAATAAATTAATCCTTTCTTCTAGTGTTGCTCATAACGCAACTTTGGACCTAGTCAATTATTCGCTTATATCTACTTGGATGTGTCTATGTGTGTGTGCATTGCTTACTTCGCTCACCATATGTCTAGCATATTTTTGTCTGAATATGAATACGTAGTGATGGCTCGTCACACTGAGTTGGCTCATTCTCTTCCTCTCTTCACCTTGCTTAGCTTCTCTTTATTGATAAATATTGAATATTCATCGATTTTAAACTACGAACTGATTGTAGCTAGACCATTATACTAGGATAAAACTACAATCCAGTAGTTCTAGGTTTTTCATGATGATCTAACGAAGATTAGTTACGATTTATTATGTATGTAAATTCTCTGATCTCCACGGACTCTGAACTGAAAACATTGAATTTCCTACGTAATTACTTGAAACTTATTCACTAATCCAAGATTAAATTTTTAAAATCATTACAAAGACCATTTTCAATGAAAACATGCTGTTCCCAGTGTTGTAGCATATGTATGATGGTAACACTATGAGGTTATCTTAGTTTTTGTTGATGCAGAGAAAAATTTTCGAAACATTTTTTTCTGATGTATTTTTACTACTTACAAATAAAGAGTAGGTAAATTATGTTTTATTAAAAAAACAAAAATTTCAATAATTTACAGACGTCTGGTGATTTTCACCAACTAATTTGACTATAGAATACCGCGCCTGTAACAAGGTATGTTCATTAACAAGTATTGAATCAAGCATAAAATGTTCAAGTACAACATATTCAGAGATGTGAGCAAAACTTCTGTCCATCTTATCCAATGTGATAAGTTTGGAGCCTTGTGCCATCCTTTATTTCTCAAGATACATTTAATTAGACAAGAGAGGAAATTATGCAAGTATTTAAAATTATTCATGAACTGAATTTTTAAATAATCATAGATTATTACTGTATATATTTCATTCATTAAATTAACAATCAATAGAAATTGTGTTAAATCGATACCTTATGTAAGGAAATCAGATAATAAAACTCAACGATGCAAGATCTTTCCTCTTTTGACTACTTTGAGGTACCTCAGTGTATCTATGAGGATATTTACTCTTTCGGAGCTTGCTATAATCAAGGGCTTTTGAAACACATATCTGATCACTGTCCAACATGGTTATCGAAAAGCGAACACAAATCAATTAACAGATTGATTATTGAACATCTAGTCACTTCTGGTAATCTATTTCCAGAGGAACTGAGTCTAAAGGGGATTTGGAGGCTTTAGCTATTCATCAGTTCATACCTGATTTTTATGTTCAGAACTCACGATTTCTCTTTTACGTCAGTGTTTAAGTAACAGTTATGTAAAAATTAATCAATTTACTGGATAAATTTTACTTTATTATCGGTAATGATCTCTTTTCATTGTCCTGTATGCATCTTAAATTGTTATTTCGAGGACCAAGTAACGTAAATGCCGAATTGGCTTCTTTTACAAAAATTCCTGCAGAAATATTGTCAGTACTCAAATAAAACTATTTAAGTAGATTTCTCTGTCATCCTGATTTTAAAAATAACCTTTTCAGTGTATCATTGTAGTCACTTCCTATTTTAACTAACACATCATAAATAATTTACCCGATAAAAATTAATCAATTCGCATCTGGTTTAAAACATTTGAAAAATAAGAGAAAGGAAGTTTATTTATTGTAGTAGGTTGATAAGTAAAGGAATAAATAACAATCACACTTTGTAGTTTGTCTATATATATGTGTGTGTGTGTGCGCGCATTCGGAAGAGCTTCTTAATACCCTTATTTAATAGTACTTTTAATGTCAGAAGGTATCATATGTCATGTAGAAACAGGAAATTACTCGCTTACACACTCACACACACACACAGTAGTATTTAAGTCACTTATTTACCAGTCACTTCGAAACTATACTCATTAAATTTGTATAGAAATTTCATGTAAAAAGATTCAAGTAAATACCGAATATTATCCTTTCAGCCAAGTATGAAGTAGAAATAGATATGGGTATTTTGAATTTCCCGCTATCTGTTTCAGTAGCAAATATTTCTGTCATGATGTTTCCAATGGATATATCGATATACAAGTGAACATTACTTGGTTTAACTATATAAGTAGGTGATTAAGTCTCATCATAGTAGCATCGATATAAAATGACTTGATTTCACTGTGAAAATCGTAAAATAGCAAAGAGATATTTCTCGCTGAAACTAAATAACCACGATTTTCAGTAGTTGAAATTGTAGTTAGTTTCGAAAAAACTGACACGTCCACTTCGCATCGATTGGATCACAGATTAGAAATTGTTTTATTTAGCCTAGTTCTTCATTTCTAGCTAGTTATTCAGCTTAAAGATCTAGTTTTCACAGTCCTACCAGAATATCATAATCTGTTTGTGAGATTTCTGTATTAGAACAGAACAAATGACCAATATTTCCTAAGTTATTAGGGGTTGCCTAACCAAAACCCAGTCTGCAATGAATTCACTGATTTTACAGAATTCACTATACTTTAGTATGTGTTGGGAATGTTAGATCTTGGTAAATCTCTTAATTTTGCAGTTTATTTATGGATATTTGAACTTCTGCAAATCAAAAGCACCCAGTATTATCTTGAGTTTCTGTTTCCCATCTGGTAGGACCTTAAACATCACTGTTTCGTACGCTCCAGGCTTTCTGCTGACTCTGAACTTCTTCCTCTAGTTGGTTAGGCTGCGGGTGCAGAAAAATAACTTCACTTGTCTTGTTCTTGTGTTGTTGGGTTAACGTTACGTTTGCTAATAACCACGTTTTATCTTAAATGTTATAAGTCTCGAAATAGAAAAATAAACTCGTTTCTTATATGAAATTGTTTAGTTGAATTGTTTTGACGACAATTAAAGAACTCTACAGATAATATTCACTATATGGCTAGAGTGTATAAAACCAATACTTGAGAATTGACACGTCTACTTCGCATCGGTTGGATTACAGATTAAAATTGTTTTATTTAGCGTAGCTAGTTATTCCGCTTAAAGATCTAGTTCTCACAGTCCTACCAGAATATCATAATCTGTTTGTGGGATTTCTGTACTAGGAGTTGCCTAATCCAAACTAATCTGCGATGAATTCAACGAGTTCCAGGATTCACTATACTTGAGTGTGTGTTGAGAATGTTGGACCATCAGAAATCTCTTGGCAAACCACATAATTTTGCAGTTTATTTATGGAAATTTGAATTTTTATATTTTTGCACCAGAAGCACCCAGTATTATCTTCAGTTTCTGTTTTCTACCTGGTAGGAGCTTAAACATCACTGATTCGTT
Organism: Schistosoma turkestanicum; assembly: GCA_944470395.2. Lineage (NCBI taxonomy): Eukaryota > Metazoa > Platyhelminthes > Trematoda > Strigeidida > Schistosomatidae > Schistosoma > Schistosoma turkestanicum. The sequence goes on along the minus strand of CALYCR020000199.1, from coordinate 2,685 downwards.
TGTTCGTTCCGGACTGCTTGTGGATTATATATTCTTCCTGCTGATTCTGGACTTCTTCAACTTCTAGTTGGTTAGGCTGGGGTGCAGAGAAATAACTTCACTTGTCTTGTTATTGTATTGTTGAGTTAACGTTATGTTCACTAATACTAATGTATACTATCTGAATAATAGATATGAACTGAAGAGCTATTTCAAACGTAGCCAAAAATAAAAGTCCGCTGAAAACAAAATTCACCACTATTAAATACATTTTCAATAAATTGTCATTGAAAACGAATCCCCTTTTCGAGCAGTAAATTTCACTAACTTATTTCCAATAAATCATATTTATTTCACAGTGTGATTTAAAGAATATCCAAACACTATCACAGTCTATAATAATAATTATTATTATTATTATTACTATTATTATTATCATTATTAAAAAACATTTTATGTAACGAAAAAATAAAATAAAGTTAAAGAGAGAAACGGAAACAGTTTTTTTGGGGGGAAAATTGGTTAAACGTCACATAAATTCGGCAAATGGTTTAAAAGTATACGTTTTTTTTTCTGGAAAAACAATGGAAACACGATGGTTGCGAACGAGTTACTTAGTTCATACTTCTATGTGTGTGTGTGTGTGTGTGTAAATGTACCAAGTAACCACACACATCCAAAGACAAAAAAATAAAACACTTACACATGCAACTAACTTACTTGATTGCTCAACTCACTGTGTTGGTTTTCTTCCTTTTTCGCCGCTTCTTTCTGACATCAAAACTAGAACAGAGAAATAGAAATTCTATGTGTAGAAAAGTATTTTTCCTTTATTCCGGAATTCGAATATTTTAAAATGATAGAGTCAAAAATAAAAAAAAAGAAGACAGATTATAATAGATTCTCAAATAAATAAAAAAAAAATCTGACAAGATTCTTCCTGACCTCACTTGATGTGACTATGTCTCATTAGTTTTAACGAACAAAAATGCCACGTCTTTTCCCCAAAAAACTAGTCTATGTAAAAAAAAGTAAGGAAGCAATTGATTATGTCTAGTTATTTTTGGATTGGAAAATTTGGCTACTTTGTTTTTTGAGGAGAATTCATACAAATCTGGTTTGCGATTTGAACGTGTTGGGTTTTTTTCGTCTACTTACTTAGAACTGCATTGTTATGCTCGTTGTTACTTGATATGCTTGAAAATATCACGAGTTCCATCTTAGTCCATAAACAAGAATGAGGCAATGAAGCAATGACACGATAGGCTACTCTGATCCATTGTCTTAAAAGTCTTGATATAGCGTAGAAAGTGTATTCTAGCAACCCACCCCCAGACCACATGCCACATAAATGATCGAGCTTCTTATTTATTGACATCATAGAAAGCGTCCTTGCAGTAGAGTCACAATAGTAGTAGCACCAAAATAACACATCCAACCAATCACAGGTTGAAGGATATCTTCGTGGCCTTGGAGATGATGCATCTCAGGCTCACACTGATCAGCCCATGGAATTAAAACCTAAATTAAACGACCCTTTATCATAGCGAGTTTTGGGTGATCTAAACATCTCCCAACATATATTATATACATATCTACGTATTATGAGTAATCTAGTCGTATAATAGGTATATATATGAAAACGATATCGAATATTTAAAATAACAACTTTATTGAAACCTGAATCGAATCAAAATTAATTAATCTAAAACTTTAACAAAACTGTGATATCTGCGCAGTCGATCTTAGCTAGATCACTGACATAAAACTAGGAAGCATTCAATTGCTGTTTCATCCTCAGCAGTATCCATTCACGTGATCGAACTTATTCTTGATTCGATCCCCACTTACTAGTTCGTCGATAGGCAGTGTTGAAGAGAACAATAAGTCATTCAGTTACAACGTAGAACTTCGTACGTACATACATGAGTTCAATTTGCCATATCACATTAGCGCACAGAGACCGAATTGTCAATTCAAATCCCACAGTAGTAAAGGTAGTAAAAGTAGTAGCAGTAGTCGTAGAGATTAGTGTTCGTAGATATAATTTGAGAAGTATAATTCGGTGAAATAAACATAAAAGAGAAAGATAAAGGTGATAAAGAATCCAGACGATTGGGATTTGAAAGAAGCCAAAGAGTGGATGCACCTGCGCCATTGAAAACGGTTTTGAGCTATTTCATTCAAAATCTCTAAACATCGATTACTATCATCTCGTGGGTAATCTACATTAACCAACTTGGCTCAGTCCAGTTGTCGGTGATTTTATGGATTTCTGCCATGTTTTGGTTTAGCCGTCCCTAGAGTTCTTCTAACCTATTTCTACATCGCAAAACATAGCATAGCAAAACAACATAGCAATCGGTGGTTGGGCATACGTGACACGTCTAGATCACCTCAACTGATGAGATTTCAATACTACACCAGTTGGTCTGCCATCCTTAACTAGGACCCATTTCCTAATAACCCATTGCATCACAGAGGCGCAGTGTCAAAACTAAATGGATTTTTAGTTATTCCACGTTTTTGTGTGATGGTTTAGTTACGACTAGTTCGTGCATTTCAACCATGCGAATCGATTTCTAATGGAATGTTACTGCAAGATATCGTTTAGTAATTGAACTTACTGTTTTTCACTGAGAGATAAAGTTTTAATTTGTGAATTTCAAATGATTGTGTTATTTATACAGAATAAAGCTATACATA
>CALYCR020000198.1:0-20150 GCA_944470395.2 Schistosoma turkestanicum | reverse complement strand
ATTATTATCGCTAATTCTCATCTATCATCAACCATCATCAGTCTTTTACATAAACATTTACTCCCCCTCACACCCACACACACACATACACGATAGAAGAATGATTGAGCATTTCTCCAATCAAAAATATTACAACCAGCGAACGGTACAATGAATTTTTTGCTTGTTTATTTGTTTAACTGCACTATTTTAATAATGATGAATGAATGCGCGGGTTTTGATTTCTTCTATTTCTAGTTGTTTCAAATACTGTTAGAGAGATATACACTAAACACACATACATGCATACACACAAGTGCACACTCATATATGTACATACACACATACTTGTGTGTGTGCGTGTGTGTGTTTAGTGAATATGAAGACGTAGCAGAATGGGAAGAGACGATGATGAAAACACATATGGGAAGCAGAGAAGAAACAGAACAGGAAACAGAAAAGCTAAGGCAAGAAGAATATTTTTCTGCCAAATCTACCTAACCAACTTGTAGATGTGATGATTGATAAACGCCCAACTGCTCTACAGGAATAGATTGTGACGACTAGGGAAAAATTAAAAAGAAAACACTAGAAGAAGAAACAAGTGTATTTCTCTCCCTTGTTTTTGATTTTATTTTGTTTATTTACTACTACTACTATATTTAGGAAGGCGACGATAGTCTAGAACTGATAAAGATCAGTATAATCGATATTCTCACAGTTGTATCGTTGTAGACATGTATATATGTACATATATCATTATTATATATGTAAACACAAAATGATAGAGAACTTTTCTCCTGTGTCCACATACCCTCATGAATGTGCTATTAAGTCAGGTGTATCAAATATAAAAATATATGTATTAAGTTGTATGTGCTGGTGATTTATCGAAACCCGTATATTGGTTAATAATAATACTAGTAATAATAATAATTTAACAGTCTATAACAGAAGAAGACGTGACCAATGGAGTTCAACCCTATCGGGTGTAGCCAGTCACCTATGAAAGACAAATGGGTGAGGTCGCGAAAATTCCCCTGATCAGTCAGAGTCAGACACAGTACACACCGACTGGATGCGGCCAAACTCAGCTGGTCCAAGATCAGGCGTTCGCGACAACAATACGAAGGTCAACGGGTTAGAATCCTGCGGGGTGCAGGAGGAGTCGTGGACCGCCGCACACTGCACGTGCTGATGCGTCCCATCACCAGGGCGAAACGGCGTCTCCCAGTGACTTCCAGGTCTTCTAATTGGTGGTCTTACACCAACGATTGATGGATCCAGTCGATTTCAAATGTGTCCAAAAACAAGAGAACAACAACTTGAAACAAAATGGCGACCACTAACGAAGCATATTGATGCGCAGGCAAACGTGTCTAATCAAGCTGCTTGTTTGTATGTGTGTTTGCAAAACCCCACTACACAACCCAAACATACCCAGTGTTTTTTCTGTGTTAGTTAGACTACAACATGTGAACACAAGTACAAGAATATTGTGGAATTCGTTGGCAGAGTTTAGAAGTAGTAAACACAACGGAAACTAATCATGAAAAACCAAATATGACAACAACAGATTATAAGGGAAACGAAATGCACACAATCTTCCCACGTAACTAAATAGTAGATATCAAATATTATCATACAACGCATGACACAAGTACTAACGTCTTAGCTATGTATGGTATACCGTTGCAATAAACCAACTAAGGGGAATTACAACAATCACGTGTGATACACATGAGATATTGCCGGTTGTTGGTTTACACGACACACAACAATGATTGTGCTCCTTTTGCTGTCTATGCACTTACAGCTACGAGAGTTACATCTCAATATGTTTTCATGCATACACTCATATATCTCTTGAAAAAAAAAGCTTTGTTTTTCAAAATCAACTGGGTCAATTTAACACAAACACGAAGGTTTCATTTCACTAAGACCATACTTTACTTGCTCACTTAGCTGTATGCCTCGTTCCACCGAATACGAGCACCAATAAAACAGATCAGCCCACCCGCCAGAATTATCCAACCTATTCTGTTCTGGGCCTTCCTTACAAGTTTTACCTGATTTCTGTTCCAGTCTGTCTCCGATTCTAGATGTAATGTGTTCTTTGGTTTTGAAGAATGTTAAGGCATGTCTTGTTATGTAGTTTGGTGCTTTCCACAGTGTGTGTGTCCTATCCACTTCCACCGCTTCTTCCTGATTTCTTCCTTAGTTGGAATTTGGTTAGTTCTTTCCAGCTGACGGACGGGAGGCATTTTGTATAGACAACTGTAAATGAACACTTGTATTGTGTGGATGATGGCTTCAGTGGTTCTCCAAGTCTCTGCCCCATAAAGTAGAACTGTCTTGACATTTGTATTGAAAATTCTGGCTTTGATGTTTATTGATAGTCGTTTTGAGTTCCAGATGTTCTTTAATTGCGGTAATGCTGCACTTGCTTTTCCAATGGACGCCTTCTCATCTGCATCAGATCCATCTCGCTCATCGGTGATGCTGACCAGATATGTAAAGGTTTCTACATCCTATAGAGATTCTTCGTAGGTAAGTAGATCATTTCATATGACGCAGGTTGGCAAAAGCCATTCGAGCCTTCTGTATCCGAGCTGAGATTTCGTCAGTCACCAGGCTGTCAGCGCTGATGAGACTCCCAGATAAGTGAAGTGATCAACACGCTCGACTACTTCACCCCTTATCACTAGTTCAGGTGCCGATGCAACACAATCTTGAAGCAACATTTTGGGGGAAAACCGCATCCCAAATATTCTTGCATTGTTGCTTATGGTAGTCAGAAGACTCTGCATTTTGTCAGCGTCTTCAGAAAGTAGAACTATGTCATCGGCATATTCTAAGTCAATAAGCCAGCCACCTGATAAAAGGTCTACTCCTGAAAATCCAGACGAGGATAATGTTGTTTCCGGGAGCATGTCTATGATAAAATTAAACAAGAATGGAGAGAGTGGACATCCCTGCCGAACATCACTTGAAGTAAAGAATTCCGGTGACAGTTCGCCATAAGCTCTCACCCGATCTGAAGTGTTCGAGTAGAGAGCTTGTATAAGGTTAATGTACTTCTTTGTTACACCTTTCAATGACAGACACTGCCACAGAACCTCACGATCAACAGAGTCAAATGCCGCTTTCAGGTCCAGGAAGACAACTATTGTAGGACGCCTAAATGTGTGTCTGTGTTCCAGGACCTGTCGTAGTGTGAAGACGTGGTCTATACAGCCACGTCCAGGTCGAAAACCAGACTGGTTTTCTCGAGTCTGCTCTTCACGAGCTTTCGTTAAGCGTCGAAGTATTATTGAGGCCAATATTTTAGATACTATATTAGTTAGACTTATTCCCCTGTGATTGTCACAAGAAGACTTCTGTCCTTTCTTATAGATTGGGACAATCAGTGATTGAGACCAGTCGGATGGGATTACGTCCAGTACCCAGATTCTACCTAACATCTCAGTCAACCTAGCTGCTATAACTGGACCACCATCCTTAAATATCTCAGGGGTCAGTCTACCAGGACCTGCAGCTCGTCCTCTTTTCAGATTTCCTAACGCTTTCTCAACTTCATTAAGACTAAGGGGACTTACGTCGATTTGCCATTCAGGATGACTGGAGATCGTGGGTAACCGAAGAGTGGCTCGAGGCCAGTTGAACTGATCCCTAAAAAGTTCTGCCCATCGATCCAGTCTCCTGGATTGAGAATGGATAATAAGACCATCCTTTTCCGAAACAGTCTCACTCACATTTGGAAAGCTTCTTCGTATATTAATTAGATGAATAAAAGAAATGGATGGAGCAACTGGACAAACTAAGCAAAAGTGATTAAAACAGATTGAAATGTTGAGATGCAATCATGATTATTTAAACTAACAGAAGTTTATTAGCTTGTTACTTAATGAGGCAATTATTTCATAGAAAATTGCATAAGACTATTATTTACAAATAAGTAAATAACACATGAGAAATATCAATTCATCAAAGTTTCTCTTTTGATCTTTGTCAAAACATTTTAATTAGTGTGATTTTTAATCTATATCACTGATGGACCTCCACTGGAATCTGGTTTGTTCTCTCCCACAGTACGCCGGGGCTGATCGCGTCTGGCCAACGAATCCGAAGTATTTTTCGTAGACAACTGTTAATAAACACTTGTATCTTCTGGATGATGGCTTTGGTAGTTATCCAAGTTTCCACTCCATACAATAGAACTGTCTTGACATTTGTATTGAAAATCCTCGAATCAGAAACATAACTACATAACTCGAGTAAATTGTTGACTGATATTCCGACATTTCTTAGAATTAAGTATAAATGACATCTGCTAATTTTATGGGAAATATTGGCATTTGATTGAGTGATGTGAAAGTGATTAGTTCAATTCAAAGATGGTTTAGTTCTTGAAACGATATTAGTTAGTTAAAAGTTTAATGTTAGACTGTTGCACAGCGAGGTGTGTCTGCTCTTATTTGAAAATTAACACCAGTGAGTAACACATATTGAACCTTTAAGTAGGCTTATCCTGGAGTGAAAGGCGTAACCTTCGGGTTTTTGGAGTGAACACTATTACAGTCAGGTCACTGATTTGAGATTAAATAGTCCCTATATTTCTTGTTATGTTATCTGACTGAATTTCCCGACCGTAACAGCAACCTGGATGTAGTGGACAGTTCGCTTATTCTGACGATTCAATCGAGCTGCATTCTATGGAATACTCGTCCCTATACGTCCTGTCATACCAAACAAGTCTGTTTAAACCATAAACAGACATCTCAATGTACTAGAATGAAGTTATATTCCCGACTATATGGGGGCATTGCAGTGTGTTCTCCTCAACCGACCCAATATCTGGAATAGCACTTCTTTGGAAAGAGTTCAACCTAAAATGTCACATATCACCTTTTATTACCGGGTGCTAGAGCTTTGAAAATACTGAACTAGTTCATAAAGAACTGAGCACAATAAGGTTGTGACAGACCTGGACTAGTTGTCCATTGAGCTCTGTGGCCATGTTCCCAATTGACAAACACCACTATTAATCCAGTTTCCTTGCAAGATACTTAAAGAAATATCCTACACTATTCAGGCAACCAGAAATTGATAAAACAACACTTATACCCTTAATATCTATCATCCAAGATTACCTTATTCACTAGTGATTGAAAAATAGCGATGAAAACTATTTTTTGCCAACTCAGTCATTTTAGATTAATGCATTCACTCTGAATTCTTAAAGTCCCAAACTTCATCTATCGGTATGTTTTTCACACTCCTGTAGATCAATCTCAAATAAGTTAATGATTACGACCCTGCGAAATTTACTATCTTTTATTATTTCAGTAGGAATACTTCCCCCCCGAACTCAGGTTTCACATAGTCGGAAAATGAAAATCTCGGTGTTGCGCAAACATCATTATCCGACATGACACAAAGGCTAATAAGAGTGTTTGAACCTTTTTGCATGAAGTTGGGTTGTATCTCTTGCTATCATCCTATGCCAAACTATGTGTATACCATTTACTATACTGTTGCTATATTGAGCTGAAGGTTTCCTATAAGATCAGAGGTTCGCTGTTATGAACATTATGGTTGGCCCGGCATTACTTTGGTAAGTATTGCTAACAGTCTGTTTTGCAACATTCTCGAGGGCCATTGTCACTGGGATGCTGTATTGCTACATATCACAATCGCTAATAATAATGAGTTTGACAGTCATGTAAATGGGATGAGTCAAATTGGCTTGTTCATACTCTGTATATTGATTGACGCGACCAGGGATCGGAAATTATCACTACATATATGTACTAGTGAATATAAACCGTGTGAACGATTCATCAAGGTGTCAGGTAACATTGTGATGGTCGCACCATTGGGATGAACCAAACTGTTCAGCTTGAAATGTTAACATTTTAGCAGTCTACTTGGTTCTCTTGAAAACCAATGAAAAATTAACCTCGTCAACATAGGGTTAATTTATATAAATATAATAGTCATTATTTCAGCGCTTTCTATTATAAACTTATTCATATATGAACAGTGATAGTAGTAGTAGTAGTAGTAGTAGTAGTAGTAGTAGTAGTAGTAGTAGTAGTAGTAGTAGTAGTAGTAGTAGTAGTGTAGTGAACGAGAACACAGGTGGGGCAACCGAATTGTATTTAATGAAAATTACGGAGTTACTCAGTAAAATCGGAAAACCCTATCGTAAATCGTTCATTTGCAAAATATCAGTTCATCATATCGAACTGGACTGTTCCTGTTGCAAAACATTAATCCATTGTCACTATTCATGCGTTTCATACAAATTCCATTGTGTTCCCACTCTTCTTCCTTTCTTGATCTTCCCCCATCTTTTGCTGCCAGACATTACGTTGACACTCACGTCATTTACTACTTATAAGTAGCTCGCAGCACAGTAGTAGTAGTGTGAGTAGTAGTAGTAGTAGTAGTAGTAGTAGTAGTAGTAGTAGTAGTAGTAGTAGTAGTAGTAGTAGTAGTAGTAAACACAATATATTCAATTTCAAAATTCCATCTATATATATATAACAATATGTGATGAACTCATTAAGAAGACAATTAAAATGAATAGATATATATTTTTCTCTCTCTCTATCTATTTAAAAAACAACTCTTAAGGTTTTTTTTAAAAATAACACAGTTAATTTCACATACCTCTTTGTTTTTTCTCGTAATCCCATTTAAGTTTATCATGTTATCTATCTGTTTTGTTTGTTTGTTTGTTTGTTGCGTATATTTCATACATTGAAACAAATTGAAATGATCAATGTTCAAATGTTTCTACTAAGCAAAAAATTCACCTTAAGGGCATTTGACTATGACAAATTAGGCAGATTTCTCATATTTATTCATTTATTCTGTCCATTTGACATTTCAGTTTGTTTTATTTAGAGAAAAGAGAAAAAGAATAGTAATAGTAGTATGAGTAGCAGTAGAAGCAGTAGAAGGATAAGTGAATAAGTTAAATTGAACATTGAATCATTGAATCATTGAATCATACTTAGAGTTCACATTCTATTGACACTTTACTTAGTTAGTTATTCATTCATTCATTTAAACAAAACAAGACAAAATAAAACAAATAAGAGCATTACAAGTGTATGCATAATTATGATCTGAATCCATTAACAGTTTGACAGATTGACCTGTTCAATTTTGAAAACCTTTTACCTGTTTATTGTGTATAGATAGTATATATACTAAACTACAATGGACATTATAACTAGTCAACTTTTGATTATTGTAATTATTATTATTATTATTATTATTATCAATATGTTGATGATGTGTTGAGTACAGGAGACAAGATAAAATGATGAGGTTGTTGGTGTTGGTGTTGTTGTTTTAATTTGTTTCACTAAAACTGTAGAAATAAAATAATGGAGAATACATAAAGAAAAGAATTGAGAACAAGAGTAATAACATAATAAATATGAAATGAAAATAGTAAATAGTTGAATAAGACAATTTGAAAAAAAAGAAAACACTTGTTGTCATATTGAGAATTGTGACAACAATCTGTTTCATTCTTTTATTTGAAAATAAGTAAAATATTAAAATATTCACAGAAAAAAAATACTATCATGACAAAATTTCAAAAAGGTAATAGTGTAGTGAACGAGAACACAGGTGGGGCAACCGAATTGTATTTAGCGAAATTACAGAGTTACTCAGTAAAATAGGACAAAACCATATCATAAATCGTTAATTTGCAAAATATCAGCTCATCGTATCGAACTGGACTGTTCCTGTTGAAAAACATCAACAATCCATTGTCACTATTCATGCGTTTCATACAAATTCCATTGTTTTCTAACTCTTCCCTTCTTGATCTTCCCCCATCTTCTGCTGCCAGACATTACGTTGACACTCATATCATATACTACTTATAAGTAGCTCACACCACAATAGGACGTTTTTTTTCTGGAAGGAATTGGATAGTAAGTATCTAGCAGTGGAATGTAGAATATGTGCGTTTCGTTCTGTTTGGGACTCGTCAGCTAAATGTTCATGAGTTCATGTTGATGCTTATAAATGCTATAGATGTGGATAGCACGAGAATTGTTATGCTCGTCAACTGATAATGAATGAATGCTATATTATGAGTTCACTTTAGTCGGTAAACGAATGCGAGGATCGGTGATTCGGCGATAAGACAGGTTACTCTCATCCGAGCGTCTCAAGGTCCCACTTAGTACAGGAAAAAGTCTTAACAAGACGCGGAAAGTGTATTCTACAAGCACACAGATAATTTAAGGTTAGCAAGCACACAAATCGAGTTTATTTATACATCACTGTAACGTCCTTGAGAGAGCCACAAGAATAGAGTACTACAATAATACACCAACCAATAACAGTCAAGGATTTTAACGGGTGGGAAATGTAATCTCGACTGATCAGTCAATGTGCGAAAGCATAAAATCCAAAATTAAGACCTTTGATCAAGTGAGTTCTGGGCATCTAACAACCCCAACTAGAAAACATTATCTTTCAAATCAAGCATTTGTTCTAGTTACTAATCAACTCAGCTCTGTATGTTTGTGAACTACCGGCATTGTTTAGACAATCAACACAGGATGTGTACATAACATAAAAGAAATTGATTTAATTTGGTTGCGGTTTTCAACATTACCAACGGGATGATTCAGACAACAACTCTCACAGATTAATTGCAATGTGTTCTTCGTGAACACTGTGTGTGTGTGTCAAGTTCTTTAGTTCTTTTGCAAAATTTATCAATCGGTTTGAAATCTGACAACTACTATTGTGGTGTGAGCTACTTATAAGTAGTATATGACGTGAGTGTCAACGTAATGTCTGGCAGCGGAAGATGGGGAAAGATCAAGAGAAAGGAAGAAGAGTGGGAACACAATCGAATTTGTATGAAACGCATGAATAGTGACAATGGATTAATGTTTTGCAACAGGAACAGACAGTCCAGTTCGATATGATGGATTGATATTTTGCAAATGAACGATTTACGATATGGTTTTACGATTTTACTGAGTAACTCTGTAATTTTCGCTAAATACAGTCCGGTTGACCCACCTGTGTTCTCATTCACTACACTATGAGTGACTTGCGTTTTTTAAAATGTTTACTGATTGGAATTAGTCAGCGGAAAACTCTGAATCTAGGTTTCATGCCAGTCGGTACTCGTTAGTTTGATGTATCTGAGATATGGACGAAACTCAGAGGTAAGAAATCGGGCGGAAAAATCTGAGCTCAAGTCTTATAGGAAGTATTTTTTCTTTTTAGGAATGCATGCATGCCTCGGTGACGAGCGACAGCTAGAACAAAACTTAAGTTTAAAGTTATCTGTAGACGACAATATGAAAATTAATCAAGAAACATTTCGTAAAAAATCTACTGTATATTCATTTGAAGAACATCACTATAACCCTAGATCAGTTATACATTCAATGCAGAAAATATCGTCTAAAATAGAAGTTTCTTATTTTTGACTTTTTGAAATCGTGAACTGATCAGTATGTTAGGTCACCATTAAAAACCTGGAATCAGTGGACGGACGTTTTGTCCTGGTATATGATTCATCAGCAGTGCGCGTCTATGATTTTCGCTACCTGCAGAAACCGAATCTAGGACCCCCGGTCATACACACGAACGCCTAACCTTCAGACCACTGAGCTGGCATCCAGCGGTGTTAATCTCTAACTTCGATCAATTTAACCTCATCCACTGTCTTGGATGAGCACTGCTTCACATCCAAAGAGGGTTGAACTCCACTGGTTAAGAGTTCTCGTTGGAACTCAGGAACACTTCCTCATGAACCTAGTCACCAGTGAGCCCATTTCAAAGTAATTCAACAATCTTCATAACCCTTTAATGAAAATTATTTTTGATAGTAGATTTATAAACATAATACCGATAATTATTTCTATATCTCTCGGAGATGCAAAATTTTTAAATCCATTCCAGTTGCAATCTAGTGAGACGATTACACAATGTCACTGGCAATAGAAGTGTATCATTTCCAACATTGTCTGAACTGCACTAGCCATAACTTTTCACTATCAACTTCAAATGAGACCGACCAGAAAACATTGATGTCTCTCTCTGTGTGATCAAATCAGCTTGCTCACAGAATGTGACAACACAGAAAACCATTCACTCCAGCTGTCATACATTATTAATAGTACTGTATGAGTGACCTTTTGAGATGACTCAACACATACTAATTACAATCAAAGCTGAGACTAGTAAGTAGGCAATTCACTACCTTAAGCTAATAATATATAGCATAGTTGATAACATATATGTCACTAGTTACAACCTTCAGTAGTCTTTCACATACACATCATACACTCTACATACTTACTTTCTGACGCTTGTTACCCCTAGTGGAGTATAAACAGTCGACTGCTATTATCCATCCTACTCTGTCTTGAACCTTCCTTTCTAGTTCTATCCATTTACCACTCAATCTATTCATATCTGTCTTGAATATCCGACGTAATATGTTCTTTGGACTACCAGTTCTGCCTTGACCTTGAAGATTCCGAATCCAAAGTTGACTGTGACGAAGATGAGTGTGTGTCCGTCTGCTAGAATCTGGTTTATTCTCTCCGCACAGTACACACTTAGCATATATATATATGCCTGGTGAATATTTATATACAAAAAGCCAAAATTCCACACTACTAAGTAATCAATCACACTTTGAATCATATACGAACGTACTAGCCTTAAATTTCTTTAATATCATAAAATAACAAATAAACTTCACTGGAGTTGTCGGTGCGTACTGTTGATGATGAGTCCCACCCCTTGGACGAAACGATCATCCTGTAACTTTCAAGTTTCTAATAATGATGATCTAACAATGACTGATTCACAAATTCAATGTATGGTTAAAACTAACATTTAGCAAGAACGTATCATTATTATTACTAATAATTATTATCTTATTTAATCTTGACAATGGAATCATATGAACAGATGTTTATCATCTTAAAATTATTATGTTCAAATTATAAGTATTGTCTAATATATATACATATATATTGGAACAGATTGGATTAGTATTGTAGATTCTAATTTTTTTTTTGTGTAACTTATACATTGACTTCTATTAAAAAGGCTTCTTTTTTATCGTCTGTTTATACATTTGCAAGAAGAATTTAACTTTATTCACTTTTTATTGATTTTAATACTCAGTTGATTGAATCTTTGCACCAACTGAACACTAATCACCAATGTAGCAGAGCTATTGAACTGATCGATAATTATTTGAACTTGATGAATCACGAGTTGGTATCTCGCGTTATTTATGACTGGGATACAGTTAGTTATACCACTAATCTGATGAGTTCCAATTGGAACGAAGCATACATTGGAAGATTATATCAGTGGTTGAATTTCGAAAATTCAGTGTGTATATATATATATGCATTACGGGGTTGTGAAGATTGTTAAGTTACACATTTTTTGAAACCATGAATCGATCAATGTTAGACCACCATTAGAAACCTGGAAGCACTGAAAGACGGCTGTTTCGTCCTGGTACGGGACTCCTCAGAAGTGTGTAACTTAACAATCTTCACAACCCCGTAATGCAGAATACCTGTGCTCACTAGTGACTAGCTTCGTGAGGAATCTTCTCCCATGAGTCCTAGTGGGAAGACGTGACCAGTGAAGTTCAACCTGTTCGGGTGTAGACAGTAACTACTACCGAAGACTGTGTATGAGGTTGTGCAACTGCGTGAATTGATCAAGTTAGACGTTAACACAGTGAGATACCGGCTCAGTGGTCCGGTGGTTAGGATTTTGCCTACTATACCGAAGGTCTTGGGTTCGAATCCTGCGAGGAGCAGGAGTCGTGGATACGCATTGCCACTGATAAGTCCCATACCAGGACGAAACGGCCGTCTTTCAGTGCTTCCAGTTTTCTAATGGTGGTCTAACATTGATCGATTCATGGTTTCAAAAATATATATATATGTCTAATCGATTGTCTGGATGAATAATGTTGAGTTTTATTCAGGCTAAAAATGATCTTTGGCAATATACTATGAGCTTACTTATTTATTGGATGTTATTCGAACAAATTTCTAAACTCACATCAATATTCAATGAATACATTTTTAAGGCAATAAAGAATGAAATTTTGATAATTTTTTTTTGATAGTGACCATGATAAGATCATCGTGAGTTAATATGCTTGAATGCTAATATTATGAGTCCAGCTTAGTCGGCGGTAAACGAGAGAGCGAAGACTAATGATCCAGTGACACGATAGGCTATTCTAATCTGTTGTCCCAGTCCCTGTTAATTATATCAAGAAGTCTTGATATGGCGTAGAAAGTGTATTCTACAAGCATCCAGAAAATCGAGGTTTTGACAAGCACACAAATCGAGTTTATTTATACATGATAGAAATGTCCTTGGGAGAGCTACAAAATTAGCCTACTAAAATAATAACACATCAATGATCCTGATGAAAAATGTAATCTTAAGGTCAACTGATCAGCGTTTGCGCGAAAACATAAAAAAAACACCCCTAAATTATGATCTTTATTAAGTGAGTATTGGGGATCTAACGTTCCCCCCAACAGATCAGTAGTGTAATTCAGAGTGTCTTGTTTCAATATTTACGAATTTGTTCAATCCATGTAAAGTCTTTGTGTAAAAGTTTGTATTTTCATGTACTTGGTACTCTGTGGATCGAATTTCGTTTAGTTTTCTAAAACAAATCAGTATCAAGGTGTCTACTCCGGATTTATGTACGCCTCCAAAGGTTGATGCAAATTTACTCTTCGAATATCAAGAAAATGCGGTTACGGAGGATTCTACCGTCATATCAAAATTGATGAGGAAAATATAAATATTGTTCCAATCGGACAGTTTAGTCAAATGTAACAAGTTCAAAGACAAATGACTGGTGGGTGTTGATCAAGGTTTGATTTCATAACCCAAGGGAGATAGATACACGTTATCAATTGAAAATCAGATTTAATTTTCTAAGGAACACCAATCTGTAATAGTAAATGAGTTTGCATATATATATATATATATATATATATATATATATATATATATATATATATATATATATATCGATAGAGGTCAGTCAATACAAGTTGTCCAATCATTCCTGGTTCTCTCAAATAAGTATTAAGTTAGATTAACATATAAGAGGCATGTTTATTATTATTATTATTATTATTATTATTATTATCAAGCTCATAAAACGATCCAACTCATGTTCAAATGCTTACATCCATTTCTTTCAGATTATCGACTTAAGAAGCACAATCTCTAGTTGAAATAATTCAACACTAAAACATGTAATCTGTAAGCTAGTAGTTTAGATCAGCCTGAAAGTTGGTGTATCGCTTGAATTAAGTTCAATTCTATTGTTTATAAAATCGTATCTAGGTTACATCATGAGATAAGGCCTCACTTGGAATCCTCAAGGTCGAGAAATGGAGACAAAGACATCAGGAGAATGAAGAAAAATTGGATAGAACTGGAAAGGAAGGCCCAGGAAACGGTCGATAGGTGAATGCTGGTCGGCGGCCTCTGCTCCATAAGACATTATTAGTGTAAGTAAGTAAGTGCATAAGTAAGTAAGTAAGTAAGTAAGTAAGTAAGTAAGTAAGTAAGTAAGTGAGTGAGTGAGTAAGTAAGTAAGTAAGTAAGTAAGTAAGTAAGTAAGTAAGTAAGTAAGTGCATAAGTAAGTAATTAGGTAAGTAAGTAAGTGCATAAGTAAGTAATTAGGTAAGTAAGTAAGTAAGTAAGTAAGTAAGTAAGTAAGTAAGTAAGTAAGTAAGTAAGTAAGTAAGTAAGTAAGTAAGTAAGTGGCGAAGTAAGTAAGTAAGTAAGTAAGTAAGTAAGTGGCGAAGTAAGTAAGTAAGTAAGTAAGTAAGTAAGTGGCGAAGTAAGTAAGTAAGTAAGTAAGTAAGTAAGATCATGCTTACTTAGTTACTTACGCCTGTTACCCCTAATGGAGCATAGGCTACTGACCAGTGAATAATTTTTCTGGTTAGTAATTCTTTTTCAGCGTAGTTGGTATTCTACGAGATGAGGTAGCTAACCCCATACACAACCCTCTTCCTTTTTATCCGGCCTTGAAACCGGCAGTAACCCTAGAAGAGCTCCAGGTGGAGTTATTTTAGACTGTAATCATCGAAAATCCAGAATCGAAGCAATCAATTAACTAATAATTATTAATTAAATTATTTTTTTGTTTATCATGAGATACAGTTAGTTAGTTTGATATTCCATTCACTAATTAACTAATGCATATATATATATATATATATATATATATATATATATATATATATATACTCTTATGTCCTATATACAGTTTCAAAGTAAGTCTCATGATGAAATGTCTGTTTGTTTCTGTATATAATCAAGCGAGAGAGGGCGAGGGAGAGAGAGAGAGAAGACTGGAATTACAGTAAAAAACAAAACAGCATCACAAGCAAAGGAATTAATAGCAACAACAACGACAATGAATCCATTAGAGAATATCTGTCAGACATGTTGTTCTATCAATATTTGCATTTTCATTGATATAACCTGACCATACTAATAACAGCATTAATAACACTACTACTACTACTAACTAATACTACTGTACTTCACTTTTCCCTTCTGATAAGTAAGTACATTTACTTAATTCATTCTCATCATATGATTTAATTTGGTAGCTTGAGAAGAGACTAATTAAGGCTGGGTATAGATTCCTAGATTATATATATATATACATATATACATATGTATATCCAAATGTGACTAGAGTAGTATGTATACCAACCAGCATACACCAACTATCCAATGTAACCTGCCTAGAATGATCAATTCATGAATGTTATTTCAAAACGACCAAAACAAAACACACACACACACCCCACCTGTTTCATTCATTTTCGCGCGCACACTCTCTCTCTCTCTCTCTCTCCCAGAAAAACAAAACAAAACATTAAAACAAAAAACCCAATTCATGTAAATTCATATTTAATGCAATTGTACCAACTGAGAGAAAAAAACAACACTATCAACTCTTATCTTGATATAGATATCTCTCTCTCAATCACTCTCTCTCTCTCTGCCTAACTATCTCTGTAATTCTTCTACAATACAAAAAATAAAAATAAAGGCGCCTAATGTAATTAAGCACTTATATATATATATTTAATGTATTAAAAGGAACTAAAATCAATAGAGAAAAAAAAATGATTGGGCAAATATTATGAGTAAAACGAAACAACACACAGCATGATTAGAGTTGCCTACTAGAGCATGTACTACTCTTTCACGCTCCCTAATTACATTTATATGCATATATATATATATATATATATATATATATATATATATATGCATATAAATGCTTTTAAACTCATGAAACACAACAGTTCAGTTGTAATCGTTCTCATATGTTCATAGAATATACTCAGGGAGATAGATAAATGGTTTGTTTGTAAAATTATTTTTGGATTTACTGGAATGCCAACAAACATGTGTTGTGTTGTACACACACAGAGAGAGAGAAGCACTAATTAGCTTTGTATGAATTGAGTAAATTAAGTATGTTGCTTTTTTGTTTGGCTGAGAATTACATATATATATATAAAAACTGAATTTTTTGCTACATTTAATCTACTTAAATATAAATAAGTAGTGTACATAATTTGTGATATCATGGGATCAGGTGTGAATTTCATGCATCGGATTATATCAATTATTATTTATGATATCATCTTATCAGAATTGGAAACTAACTTGAAAAAGTACACTCTAGTTTACAGTAGTCCTGTAGTGAAGGAGAACACAGGTGAGGGAAACCGAATTGTATTTATTGCAAATTACAGTGTTACTCAGTAAAATAGGAAAACCATATCGTAAACGGTTAATTTGCAAATCTTCAATCCATCATCAATCCATTGTCTGACATTTCACTCACTAATTCATGCGTTTCATACAAATTTCATTGTGTTCCCACTCTTCTTCCTTTCTCTCGATCTTCCCCCATCTTCTGCTGCCATACATTATTACGTTTTTACTCGCGTCATATACTACTTATAAGTAGCGCGCACCACAGTCCGTTTCTATAAAATTTTGTAAACTCCAAAATCTGTTTTTGTCATTGTAGAGTTCTGGAGATTATTGCTTATTGCTTAAATCATGAATCAATGCTTGTTAGACGACCTTCACTATAAATCTGGAAGCATTGAACAGTTGTTTGGTCCTAGTCTGAGAACTCACCGACAGTGAGCGTTCATGACTCCCGCTACTCGCAGAAAATCGAACACAGGACTATAGACCTCATGAGCGAACGCCTGATCTCGAGAACACTGATGTGTTAGTATCGATTGATGATTGATTTTTACGAATTCAATGTAAAACAACAATCCCTATAACTCTATAATGAAAAACCATAAAATTTGCTCATTAGGGACTACTAGCCTTTTGAGAAGATTCTCGTAGTTCTAGTGAGAAGTTATGGTCAGTGGAGTTCAACCCTGTTGGGTGTAGAAAGTTAGATACCGACCAATGACAATGAGTGAGGTTGCGCAAAATCCTTAGATTGATCACTCACTGTTTGATGCTGGCATTCAGTGGTCTAGAGGTGAAGCATCCACTCTCAAGATCATACGCCCAGGGTTCCATTCATAAGAGTAGTGTGAGTCGTGAATGCACATTGCTGATGGTCTAAAAATGACTGATCAATGATTACATCTTAAACAGTATTAGTAATCATAACTTTGATTAGTCGGATACTACTGTAAAGTACAACAATTAATAGATATTTCAAAAAAAAAATCCTTAGCCAAAAAAACTTTATTTACTTGAGTTTTTTAATGGGAACGATTCCTTTTTGAAACCATGAATAGATCAATGTTAGACCACCATTAGAAACCTGAAAGCACTGGACGGCCGTTTCGTCCTGGTATGAGACTCCTCAGCAGTGCGCATCCACGACTCCTGCACCCCACAGGTTTCCAACCCTCGACCTTCGGTATAGTAGGCGAACGCCCAACTATCGGACCACTGAGCCGGTATCTAACGGTGTTAATGTCTAACTTGATCAATTCATGGAGTTGCGCAACCTCATACACAGTCTTCGGTAGTAGTTACTGTTTACACCCGAACAGGTTGAACTTCACTGGTCACATCTTCCCACTAGAACTCGGAGAAGATTCCTCACGAAGCTAGTCACTAGTGAGCACAGATGAGGAGTCCCATAACAGGACGAAGCGATCGTCCAGAATTTCCAGGTTTCCAATTAATGGTGGTCTAACAATGATTGATTGATGATTTCAACGTTTGAAAAGATATTCATTGCAACGAATTACTAATCGGAAATAGATGTTGTCTTGTTAGATAAATTGAAATATTATTTCTGTGAATAAATAATTGTACATCGGAGTGATTCGAGTATGACTTTGGAGTACATTACAAGCCTTTTACATCTAAAAAGAACAAAATGAAAACACAAGACATCAGATAATAATATCAAAACTTACAATTTTTTCTAAACTTATTTCAACAGTAAATATCAAAATCTATCTCTACCATAAAGTATGATTGTTGTGCTCGAGAACTCAGGTGAGGCCATCAACACATATATCTAAGCGAATATTACAGAGTTGTTAAGCATATGTACAAAACCTTCCCCCTGAATCATCATTTGCAAACAAATCCTTATTTATTTCAAATTTCAGTGTTCTTTCATTTAGACTGTTCAGACTTCAGTTCACATTACCGTTACGCACAAGTCGCCTTCTATTCTCATTCCTTCCTTCTTGATTTTTTTACTGTCAGACGTTTTATTTCCGTTTGATATCATATATACTACTTATGTGAATATAAGTAGCGTACACCAACCACATGATTACCATTTTTAAAGACTATTTCAAATTAAGTTTCAATAAAAATAAAAAAATAAAATGAAAGAATTGTCAATGAAACTCATGAACAAAATATCTAGAATTTTCAACGTTCCAATGAAAAACCCCTAACTGATAGAGTTCAATCCCATAAGAAAATGGGGAAAGTTTACTTACTTACTTACTTACGCCTGTTACCCCCAATGGAGCATAGGTCGCCCACCAGCAGCATTCTCCAACCAACTCTGTCCTGGGCTTCTCTCTCCATTTCTGTCCAATGTTTGTTCATTCCTGTCATATCTTTCTCTATTTCTCGGCGTAATGTGTTTCTTGGCCTTCCTCTTTTCCTTTCACCTTGAGGGTTCCATGTGAGGGCTTGTCTCGTGACGCAGTTAGGTGCTTTCCAGAGTGTGTGTGTTCTATCCTTTTCCACCGCTTCTTCCTGATTTCCTCATCCACTGGAATCTGGTTTGTTCTCTCCCACAGTAGAGTGTTGTTGCTGATGGTGTCTGGCCAACGAATCCGAAGTATTTTACGTAGACAACTGTTAATAAACACTTGTATCTTCTGGATGATGGCACATGAGGAAAGTATCCTACTTAAAAAAAAACAATAAAATCCTAGTCACATAATACTGTTGTGTACACTGATTGATTTGTTTTTTGATCTGGCGTAAATATGCTACGGTTGAGAAAAAATAGCCACAGTGTAAATTTTTTTTATCAAAATGAGTATCATACTACTAATAGCAGTACTAGTAGTAAAAGTGTCATTAGTATAAGAAAAATTCCGATGGTTTAATTTGTATTCATAAATAAATATTTATATAGATTTCTATGAATATCTTTCTCACAATCTACTCCATCGTTATCTAATCTAAGGTATATCATTCAACTTCTCCAATCATTGAACAAGAGATATCAATCGATTAATCTATATGATAGTAATCGGTGGTTAGAATCCTTGCATTACATGGCTCAAAACCGTTTGCAATGATACAGTTGCATCCATTCGTTGGCTTTCTTCAAATCCTAAACCTATGGATTCTTCATTACATTTAGCTCTCTCTTTTTTTAAGTTTATTTCACCGGATTATACTTCTTGAATAATACTGTCGAACCCTAATCTCTCTGATTACTTCGCTAATACTTCTACTGTAATGAAAAAGAACACAGGTGGCGCAACCGAATTGTATTTAACGAAAATTACAGAGTTACTCAGTAAAATTGGAAAACCATATCGTAAAGCGTTATTTTGCAAAATATCAGTCCATCATCCATCGAACTGGACTGTTCCTGTTGCAAACAACATCAATCCATTGTCACTATTCATGCGTTTCATACAAATCCCATTGTGTTCTAACTCTTCCTTTCTTGATCTTTCCCCATCTTCTGCTGCCAGACATTACGTTGACACTCACGTCATATACTACTTATAAGTAGCTCACACTACACTACTACCTCTACAACTATTAGATTTGAATTGAAAATTCCATCTGTCTGTGTTAATGTGGTGGTTAGGCAACTTGAACTGATGTATGTGTACATACGTACGTACGAAGTTCTACGTTGTAACTGACTGGCTGACTTAGTAGTCTATAGTAAACCAAATGACATCAATCCGACGGCAATCAGTAATTTCATTAACTGATCAAAATCACTAGTTAATCAGACAAATCAATCCTATGATGATTCTTACTGTTTCAACAAATCTATACACTAATTACTATTTGTTTTACTTACTTAGACCTAACCAATGTGTGTGAATGAGATTCAATGGTAGGTAGGTATTAACAGTATTGAAAATGGCAAAATTAACTGAATACAACACAGAAAAAACTCGTCATTCTGTCGATTATGATGTAACCGTGTAGAATAGAATATTCCAAGTTCTTAGACGAAAGAACCATTGAACATGTTCAATTGTTCAATTGTTCAATGATATATAAACTTGTTTTTATGCGGCTAAATACATTTCTGTTGAATTATTTTTTGAAATATACTACTTGTTCTAGAATGAAATTAAACATTACCCCCCCCCCTCGGGTTGTGTCGTCCATCTGTAAAACGGAATAACTAAGAAAATAGATTTATCAGAATATATATATACATATATATTTGTTTAAACATAGTAAATGTCGGAATTCACTGGCGCCAATTTGAATGAATGTTGTACAGTTATGATGAGAAAACTGAAATAGATTTCATATAGCATATATATATATATATATAAATGTATATAAATATATACGTAAGATGAAAGACCGCGGAAAGGCAGAGAAA
>CALYCR020000197.1:0-14985 GCA_944470395.2 Schistosoma turkestanicum | reverse complement strand
GTCTACATCCAGCACACAGAAACAATCCATATGTCTGAGGTGTTATCGGAAAATTAGTTAGTGGATTCAAATTAGGCGATGTGGGTTTATAGTTCCTGGGGTTTACGTCAGTGATTGTTTTTTGGTTCAAATTTCTTATTCTTTGATATATGGTCTTTTGTAAGAGGAGTGTTTTTGTGCAAATACTGATCTATGTGGTTGCTGATGTATATATCGTAGATCAATCGTTTATTAATGAAGATTGTGTATGTTAAGAAATAAACTGTACAGCAGGAATAATTTCATGCTTTCAGGGTTATTATATGCATTCGTGCTAAAAACTTACACAGCTATAGAACATAATTTTTCAAAGGATAATTGATATGGGGATATAGAAAATTGTTTGATAAAATGTTCATTGTTTTTGAATGCAAGTTTTTGTATAGCTTGTACTACAGCCAATAATTGAAATATGCGTTCTTTATCTGCTGTGGTGATTTGAGTTTCTACAATAAAAAAAAGAAATAACCAAGATATTCGTTTTATGTGAGAAAGATCATGCAAAATATTGAGATGTTTGGGAAAATTTGTAGCTCAGGTGGATGGTTCTGGTGGTGTTCGGTTCCCTGAGCTGGATGTTTTGTTTGTGGAGCTTTCATTGTTTTTCTGCTGAACAACATCATCAGCACAAACTTCAGATAGAGAAGTGAAGCATTCGAATTTCTACATGTTTCACCTGTAAATTGTTCGACCAACCTTTATTGTCATCACAACAAAAGGGGATACAATCAAAACAAAAGTGCAAACAACGACAGGTTTAAGGTCAGCAGCAACCAGTCAAGACCGAGAACAAGCTACGCGTCAAACGTGGAGAAATTGGAATCCTTCACTTTTATCCGAAGTTTGTGCTCATGATAATGTTGTTCAGAAGAAGAACAATGAAAGCTCCACAACCAAAACATCCAGCTCAGTGAACCAAACACCACAAACAGGAAAATAACTAGGGTGAATCACACTACTGGTTAGATTTATCAAGTAGTATATCGTAAGACAAATCAGATTACAGAGGAGGAAAAAATCTGGAAGTGGATAGGACACATATTGAGGGAACCAACTAACTGCGTCACAAGAAAACCCCTCATTTGGAAGCCTCAATGCCAACAGAAAAGAGGAAAGCCAAAGAACACATTACGCCGAGAAATGGAGACAGACATGAGGAGAATGAACACCAACTGCATAGAACTGGGAAAGAACGCCCAGGACAGAGTAGGTTGGAGAAAGCTAATCGGCGGCCTGTGTTCCACCAAGGGTCAGTCAGTCAGTCAGATGCAACGTAGAACTTCGTACGTAAGTAAATCAATTCATGTCGCCATCCCACATCAGCACACAGATGTAATTGTCAATTCAAATCCAATAGTAGTAGAAGAGGTAGTAAGGGTATTAGAAGTAATCGGAGAGGTTAGGATTAGAAGATATGTGATTCAAGAAGTATGATTCAGTGAGAAAAGTTTAGAAAGTCAAAACTAGAGGTGTTGAAGAATCCAGAAGATTAGGATTTGAGAGAACACAAAGAATAAATGCACCGGCGCCATTGCAAACGGTTCTAATCCATGTCATTCAGAGTCTCTAACCATCGATTATTATCATCTCGTGGACCCCATGCAGGTAGTCGAAAATTACCAAGACACAAGACACTAAAGAATTTGCGAGCAAAGTGGTAATCAATACCATGGACAAGTCTAAAAGATTATTATAGTCAGTTTCCAGTTGACTGTATTTTATGCGCACATAGTTTGCATATGCAATTTTTTTTTAGCTCTGATAAACGAAACAGCAAAAATAAAGTTTTGAGATGGTAGAGAAAACTTGTAGCTCAGGTGGATGATTGTGGTGGTGTTTCGTTCTCTGGGCTACAGGTCAAACGTGGAGAAATTCGAATGCTTCACTTCTATCTGAAGTTTGTTCTGATGATGTTGTTGTTCAGAAGAACAATGAAAGCTCCACAACCAAAACAACCAGCTCAGAGAATGAAACACCACCACAAAAATGAAGTTTAAACCAACGACATATATTGGAAAAATTAAAATGTGTAATTTAGAAAAAAAATCTGACCTGCATTGAATTCAGTAGGAGATTGTAATGTATTTACAAGTATGATTGTGGTATCAGCCAAAAGTTTCATAACATTCTCCACTGGTAATGGTCTATAGTGTGTGTGTGTATATATAAGGGGAAAGAGAGAAGGAGAGATAAAATTAAAAATTATTATTGAGCAGCATACACACACACAGATAAATGTGATCATTTGGAAGGAATTAAAACGCAATATCTTATCAATAAAAGCATTCAGTCCTATGTACATCAGTCTAAAGCGGTCATACCACATTAGATGATATGGTCAATTCAAATTGCATATTCAGTCAGTTAGTTACATCGTAGAACTCTGTACGTATGTACATCATTCCAGGTTGCCATACCACGTCCGTAAAGAGACGCACCTGTCAGTTCAAATCCAAGAGCGATAGCGATAGTAGAAGCATTAGCAGTAATGGACAAGATTAGGGTATAATTGAGTGAGATAAAGTTAGAAAGAGAAAGATAGAGATGATGAGGAATGCAGAAGGTTAGAACACAAAGAGTGGATGTACCTGCACCATTATCAAACGATGTTGATCCATGTCGTTCAAGGTCTCTAACCATTGGTGACTTTCGTCTCGCGGACCCCAACCAGATAACCTACATCTATCAACATGACTCAGTCCACTTGTCAGTGATTTCATGGATTTCTGTCATGTTTTGGTTTGGCGGCCATTAGCTATCTTCCAATCTACTCCTACACTGCAAAACATAGCTCGTCGTGGCAGTCGGTGGTTAGTCATACGTAACACATGTCCAAACCAACTCAACTGATGAAGTTTCAATACTTCATCTATCGATTTGATATCCCTACCTAGAAGACGTTTCCTAACGACATCGTTGCTTATACGGTTGTCCCACGATACACGAGCAATGCTTTGGGGACACCGTTGATCGAAGACTAGTAACCTACGAATGTCTTCTACTCTTACCGGTCATGCATCGCAGGGTGTAGCGAACTGCTGCACAGTACACTCGTCCTTTGGTTAATAGATGGATATCTCGCCGACACCATAAGTGACGAAAGTTGGCGAAAGCCAATTGAGCCTTCTGTATCCGAGCTGAGATTTCGTCAGTCACTAGGCCATCAGCATTGATGAGACTACCGAGATAAGTGAAGTGGTCGACACGCTCAACTACTTCACTCCCTATCACTAGTTCAGGTGCCGATGCAACCCAGTCTTGAAGCAACATTTTGCATTTCGAGGGGGAAAACCGCATCCCGAACATGCTTGTATTGTTGCTTAGGGTAGTCAGAAGACGCTGCATTTTGTCAGCGTCTTCACCAAGTAGGACTATGTCATCGGCATATTCTAAGTCAATAAGCGAGCCACCTGGTAGAAGGTCTACTCCTGAAAATTCAGACGAGGATAATGTTATGTCTAGGAGCATGTCTATGATAAAATTAAACAAGAATGGAGAGAGTGGACATCGCTGACGGACGCCACTTGAGGTAAAGAATTCCGGTGACAGTTCGCCATAAGCTCTCACTCGACCAGTGGTGTTCGAGTAAAGGGCTTGTATAAGGTTAATGTACTTCTTTGGTATACCTTTCAATGACAGACACTGCCACAGAACCTCACGATCCAAAGAGTCAAATGCCGCCTTAAGGTCCAGGAAAACAACTATTGTAGGACGCCTAAATTCGAATACTTCACTTCTACTATCTGAAGTTTGTGCTGATGATGTTGTTCAGCAGAAGAACAATGAAAGCTCCACAACCAAAACAACCAGCTCAGAGAACCGATCACCACTACAATATTAGCATACAAAAAGATGTTATTATCAATCTGAATTCCATTATACAAACAAAAACAGACGTAATACACCTACCTACCTAATCAATGATAAACAAAAGATTGGAATTGACAATGGAACTTGTGCATCTGCGTCACATCCACAACATTTTTTCTCCGCTAAACCGTTTGATTGCGTGAGTAATCGCAGCGGTGAAATAAACCAATCGATAATGTCACGTACATCCGTCCGTAACGCTACCGATTCATTGTACACAGAACCAATAATATAAGTGAAATCAATCGATAGACCATTGAAATCATTGATCATCATCATCATATCGGGTTCATTTAAAATTAATTGTTTCACTAAGCCAATACGAAATAACGAATCGAATATACAAAAAGCGGGAGATGACGAAGAAGAAGGAGATAAGGATGACGTGTCAGCGGAACGACTATGTTGAATATCCAGAAGTAGATAAACCAGATTGGGTGAAATGTCCTAAGAAGAAAAAAGGAATAATTGAAGGGAAAAAAAAACAGATCTATATACACTAGTGGAAATGAAATGCCGAAAATATCAAAAATGTAAACAAGACATGAACTATGTGTGACACGTAATAATAACCAACACACGATAAGCAGTCAAATCAAAAACACAAAAGCCGGACACAAGAACTAAAAATCAATAGACTAAATAATACCGAACTGTTAGGAACGATGTGACATCCCCCTAAACTCACTTGTATAACACGTCCTGCATTTGTAATTTTATTAAGAAATTTGGAATTTCTACATTTCCACGCCAAAGATACTGAAGCTGATTGTCCGCAAACATTTGTCAATCGGAAAATTCTTGATTGTTATTGGTTGACGGATTATTTAAGGAGGCAAATTTTGTGGCACCTACCAAGGGTGTTTCTATTATTGATTGGTGTGATTAGCCACCTTGTATTTTATGAGTGCTTGTACAATACATTCTCTAAGCTGTATTAATACTTCTTGAATTAGTTTAGGAAGACCTGTGCTGATCGGATTACAGCAGTCTGTCGTGTCAATAAGTCGTCGCGCTTTGATCCGCTTACCGAGTAGGTGAACTTCCAATAGTTAGAAGCAAACCAATTAAAGACGTGCAATTTCGGAAACATGGATCCTTCTGAACTTGAATAATAAGTTGAGTAGCAGATAAAATCAATGCAGGAGAGATTTCAAATTCCACAGAACAGGCATGACTAATCAAACCAAAGTAACATCAGTGAACAGGATCGCAAATGAAACTGTTGAGATTAAATGTGATCCGGATGTAAAACTAAAGTTTGACATGCACATACAAAACTGGAAAGAACAATTGAAGTGTGGTGCGAGCTACTTATAAGTAGTATATGACGTGAGCGTCAACGTAATGTCTAGCAGCAGAAGATTGGAGAAGATCGAGAAAGGGAGAGTTAGAAAACGATGGAATTTGTATCAAACGCATGAATAATGACAATGGATTGATCTTTTGCAACAGGAACAGCCCAGTTCGATAAAATGAACTGCTATTTTGCGAATTAACAAATTACGATATGGTTTTCCGATTTTACTGAGTAACTCTCTAATTTTTGTTAAATAAAATTCGGTTGCCCCACCTGTGTTCTCGTTTACTACACAACCAAATCCAACATTGAATAATAAGTCATCCCACAAATAAAATTGCGTGGCGCCGCCCTGTTCTCGGCCACTACAGAAGAATGATTTCTAAAATTCACCTAATATACGTGAAGTAAGACTACAAACATGGAAGATAGACAGAACCACGCATGAGCGAAACAATAATTATATCCACGCAACAGAAACGCCCAAACAAAAACATCTCCAACACCAAATCCGACAAACACAACTTCCACAACATTCGTACACAACAAAATCAATAAAAACACCACTCATCACCACACACAAAACAATCACAAACATATGACAATATATACACACATCAAAATCAAACTATATGTACTACAACGCACACACATTGCAATATCGTGTGGAAATAATCCCAACACTCACTCTCATATCGCATGTCAATTTAGCACACAGTTAACACTGCAAACGTGGACAAATAACCGAATGCAGCTGACTCTGATGTGCATTCCTCACAAACAACACACACATTATCAAAAATTCCACACGTCAAAACCCATCTGTTACACAACAACAACAACACAAACAAACATCCATCCACATCAACCGCTTCGCATCACCACTCAACTACTAACTCCACACAATCAATCAGGTATGTACCTAGATTGGTTCGCACACATGTCCAATAGACACAACATGTGTAGATCGATCAAGGCTCATCGATTTCGCCCCACAAAAACATCTCATCAACACCAAGTGTGATCATTCGATCATAGGGACAAACCACTCACTCACTACTCTAAACACATTCATCACTACCAACAACTCCTAAAAACACACAACTACCACAAACCTACTTACACTACTCACATACTACTAACAGCATATACACACATTACAATCAAACTGTACTACAACAGAAACACACACATGTTGCAATATCGTGTGGAAATAATCCCAACACTCACTCTCATATCGCATGTCAATTTAGCACACAGTTAACACTGCAAACGTGGACAAATAACCGAATGCAGCTGACTCTGATGTGCATTCCTCACAAACAACACACACATTATCAAAAATTCCACACGTCAAAACCCATCTGTTACACAACAACAACAACACAAACAAACATCCATCCACATCAACCGCTTCGCATCACTACTCAACTACTAACTCCACACAATCAATCAGGTATGTACCTAGATTGGTTCGCACACATGTCCAATAGACACAACATGTGTAGATCGATCAAGGCTCATCGATTTCGCCCCACAAAAACATCTCATCAACACCAAGTGTGATCATTCGATCATAGGGACAAACCACTCACTCACTACTCTAAACACATTCATCACTACCAACAACTCCTAAAAACACACAACTACCACAAACCTACTTACACTACTCACATACTACTAACAGCATATACACACATTACAATCAAACTGTACTACAACAGAAACACACACATGTTGCAATATCGTGTGGAAATAATCCCAACACTCACTCTCATATCGCATGTCAATTTAGCACACAGTTAACACTGCAAACGTGGACAAATAACCGAATGCAGCTGACTCTGATGTGCACTCCACACAAACAACACACACATTATCAACAAATCCACACGTCAAAACCTATCTGTTACACAACAACAACACAAACAAACATCCATCCACATCAACCGCTTCGCATCACTACTCAACTACTAACTCCACACAATCAATCAGGTATGTACCTAGATTGGTTCGCACACATGTCCAATAGACACAACATGTGTAGATCGATCAAGGCTCATCGATTTCGCCCCACAAAAACATCTGATCAACACCAAGTGTGATCATTCGATCATAGGGACAAACCACTCACTCACTACTCTAAACACATTCATCACTACCAACAACTCCTAAAAACACACAACTACCACAAACCTACTTACACTACTCACATACTACTAACAGCATATACACACATTACAATCAAACTATACTACAACAGAAACACACACATGTTGCAATATCGTGTGGAAATAATCCCAACACTCACTCTCATATCGCATGTCAATTTAGCACACAGTTAACACTGCAAACGTGGACAAATAACCGAATGCAGCTGACTCTGATGTGCACTCCACACAAACAACACACACATTATCAACAAATCCACACGTCAAAACCTATCTGTTACACAACAACAACACAAACAAACATCCATCCACATCAACCGCTTCGCATCACTACTCAACTACTAACTCCACACAATCAATCAGGTATGTACCTAGATTGGTTCGCACACATGTCCAATAGACACAACATGTGTAGATCGATCAAGGCTCATCGATTTCGCCCCACAAAAACATCTCATCAACACCAAGTGTGATCATTCGATCATAGGGACAAACCACTCACTCACTACTCTAAACACATTCATCACTACCAACAACTCCTAAAAACACACAACTACCACAAACCTACTTACACTACTCACATACTACTAACAGCATATACACACATTACAATCAAACTGTACTACAACAGAAACACACACATGTTGCAATATCGTGTGGAAATAATCCCAACACTCACTCTCATATCGCATGTCAATTTAGCACACAGTTAACACTGCAAACGTGGACAAATAACCGAATGCAGCTGACTCTGATGTGCATTCCTCACAAACAACACACACATTATCAACAAATCCACACGTCAAAACCCATCTGTTACACAACAACAACAACACAAACAAACATCCATCCACATCAACCGCTTCGCATCACTACTCAACTACTAACTCCACACAATCAATCATGTATGTACCTAGATTGGTTCGCACACATGTCCAATAGACACAACATGTGTAGATCGATCAAGGCTCATCGATTTCGCCCCACAAAAACATCTGATCAACACCAAGTGTGATCATTCGATCATAGGGACACACCACTCACTCACTACTCTAAACACATTCATCACTACCAACAACTCCTAAAAACACACAACTACCACAAACCTACTTACACTACTCACATACTACTAACAGCATATACACACATTACAATCAAACTGTACTACAACAGAAACACACACATGTTGCAATATCGTGTGGAAATAATCCCAACACTCACTCTCATATCGCATGTCAATTTAGCACACAGTTAACACTGCAAACGTGGACAAATAACCGAATGCAGCTGACTCTGATGTGCATTCCTCACAAACAACACACACATTATCAACAAATCCACACGTCAAAACCCATCTGTTACACAACAACAACAACACAAACAAACATCCATCCACTTCAACCGCTTCGCATCACTCAACTACTAACTCCACATAATCAATCAATCATGTATGTACCTAGATTGGTTCGCACACATGTCCACCAGACACAACATGTGTAGATCGATCAAGGCTCATCGATTTCGTCCCACAAAAACATCTGATCAACACCAAGTGTGATCATTCGATCATAGGGACACACCACTCACTCACTCACTACACTCAAACACATTCATCACTACCAACAACTCCTAAACACACACAACTACCACAAACCTACTTACACAACTCACATACTACTAACAGCATATACACACATTACAATCAAACTATACTACAACAGAAACACACACATGTTGCAATATCGTGTGGAAATAATCCCAACACTCACTCTCATATCGCATGTCAATTTAGCACACAGTTAACACTGCAAACGTGGACAAATAACCGAATGCAGCTGACTCTGATGTGCATTCCTCACAAACAACACACACATTATCAACAAATCCACACGTCAAAACCGATCTCTTACACAGCAACAACACAAACAAACATCCATCCACTTCAACCGCTTCGCATCACTCAACTACTAACTCCACATAATCAATCAATCATGTATGTACCTAGATTGGTTCGCACACATGTCCACCAGACACAACATGTGTAGATCGATCAAGGCTCGTCGATTTCGTCCCACAAAAACATCTGATCAACACCAAGTGTGATCATTCGATCATAGGGACACACCACTCACTCACTCACTACACTCAAACACATTCATCACTACCAACAACTCCTAAACACACACAACTACCACAAACCTACTTACACTACTCACATACTACTAACAGCATATACACACATTACAATCAAACTGTACTACAACAGAAACACACACATGTTGCAATATCGTGTGGAAATAATCCCAACACTCACTCTCATATCGCATGTCAATTTAGCACACAGTTAACACTGCAAACGTGGACAAATAACCGAATGCAGCTGACTCTGATGTGCATTCCTCACAAACAACACACACATTATCAACAAATCCACACGTCAAAACCGATCTCTTACACAGCAACAACACAAACAAACATCCATCCACTTCAACCGCTTCGCATCACTCAACTACTAACTCCACACAATCAATCAATCATGTATGTACCTAGATTGGTTCGCACACATGTCCACCAGACACAACATGTGTAGATCTCGGTGGTCGCCGTATCATTAAAAAACAAAAACATCTGATCAACACCAAGTGTGATCATTCGATCATAGGGACACACCACTCACTCTATCACTCACTCTCAAACACATTCATCACTACCAACAACTCCTAAACACACACAACTACCACAAACCTACTTACACAACTCACATACTACTAACAGCATATACACACATTACAATCAAACTGTACTACAACAGAAACACACACATGTTGCAATATCGTGTGGAAATAATCCCAACACTCACTCTCATATCGCATGTCAATTTAGCACACAGTTAACACTGCAAACGTGGACAAATAACCGAATGCAGCTGACTCTGATGTGCATTCCTCACAAACAACACACACATTATCAACAAATCCACACGTCAAAACCCATCTGTTACACAACAACAACAACACAAACAAACATCCATCCACTTCAACCGCTTCGCATCACTCAACTACTAACTCCACACAATCAATCATGTATGTACCTAGATTGGTTCGCACACATGTCCAATAGACACAACATGTGTAGATCGATCAAGGCTCATCGATTTCGTCCCACAAAAACATCTGATCAACACCAAGTGTGATCATTCGATCATAGGGACACACCACTCACTCACTCACTACACTCAAACACATTCATCACTACCAACAACTCCTACAACACACAACTACCACAAACCTACTTACACTACTCACATACTACTAACAGCATATACACACATTACAATCAAACTGTACTACAACAGAAACACACACATGTTGCAATATCGTGTGGAAATAATCCCAACACTCACTCTCATATCGCATGTCAATTTAGCACACAGTTAACACTGCAAACGTGGACAAATAACCGAATGCAGCTGACTCTGATGTGCATTCCTCACAAACAACACACACATTATCAACAAATCCACACGTCAAAACCGATCTCTTACACAGCAACAACACAAACAAACATCCATCCACTTCAACCGCTTCGCATCACTCAACTACTAACTCCACACAATCAATCATGTATGTACCTAGATTGGTTCGCACACATGTCCACCAGACACAACATGTGTAGATCGATCAAGGCTCGTCGATTTCGTCCCACAAAAACATCTGATCAACACCAAGTGTGATCACTCAATCATGGGGACACACCACTCACTCTATCACTCACTCTCAAACACAGACATCACTACAGACAACTCCTAAAAACACACAACTACCACAAACCTACTTACACTACTCACATACTACTAACAGCATATACACACATTACAATCAAACTGTACTACAACAGAAACACACACATGTTGCAATATCGTGTGGAAATAATCCCAACACTCACTCTCATATCGCATGTCAATTTAGCACACAGTTAACACTGCAAACGTGGACAAATAACCGAATGCAGCTGACTCTGATGTGCATTCCTCACAAACAACACACACATTATCAACAAATCCACACGTCAAAACCGATCTCTTACACAGCAACAACACAAACAAACATCCATCCACTTCAACCGCTTCGCATCACTCAACTACTAACTCCACACAATCAATCAATCATGTACCAAGATTGGTTCGCACACATGTCCACCAGACACAACATGTGTAGATCGATCAAGGCTCGTCGATTTCGTCCCACAAAAACATCTGATCAACACCAAGTGTGATCACTCAATCATGGGGACACACCACTCACTCTATCACTCACTCTCAAACACAGACATCACTACCAACAACTCCTACAACACACAACTACCACAAACCTACTTACACTACTCACATACTACTAACAGCATATACACACATTACAATCAAACTGTATGTACTACAACGCACACACACATGTTGCAATATCGTGTGGAAATAATCCCAACACTCACTCTCATATCGCATGTCAATTTAGCACACAGTTAACACTGCAAACGTGGACAAATAACCGAATGCAGCTGACTCTGATGTGCATTCCTCACAAACAACACACACATTATCAACAAATCCACACGTCAAAACCCATCTGTTACACAACAACAACAACACAAACAAACATCCATGCACTTCAACCGCTTCGCATCACTCAACTACTAACTCCACACAATCAATCATGTATGTACCTAGATTGGTTCGCACACATGTCCAATAGACACAACATGTGTAGATCGATCAAGGCTCATCGATTTCGCCCCACAAAAACATCTGATCAACACCAAGTGTGATCATTCGATCATAGGGACACACCACTCACTCACTCACTACACTCAAACACATTCATCACTACCAACAACTCCTACAACACACAACTACCACAAACCTACTTACACTACTCACATACTACTAACAGCATATACACACATTACAATCAAACTGTACTACAACAGAAACACACACATGTTGCAATATCGTGTGGAAATAATCCCAACACTCACTCTCATATCGCATGTCAATTTAGCACACAGTTAACACTGCAAACGTGGACAAATAACCGAATGCAGCTGACTCTGATGTGCATTCCTCACAAACAACACACACATTATCAACAAATCCACACGTCAAAACCGATCTCTTACACAGCAACAACACAAACAAACATCCATCCACTTCAACCGCTTCGCATCACTCAACTACTAACTCCACACAATCAATCAATCATGTATGTACCTAGATTGGTTCGCACACATGTCCACCAGACACAACATGTGTAGATCGATCAAGGCTCGTCGATTTCGTCCCACAAAAACATCTGATCAACACCAAGTGTGATCACTCAATCATGGGGACACACCACTCACTCTATCACTCACTCTCAAACACAGACATCACTACCAACAACTCCTACAACACACAACTACCACAAACCTACTTACACTACTCACATACTACTAACAGCATATACACACATTACAATCAAACTGTACTACAACAGAAACACACACATGTTGCAATATCGTGTGGAAATAATCCCAACACTCACTCTCATATCGCATGTCAATTTAGCACACAGTTAACACTGCAAACGTGGACAAATAACCGAATGCAGCTGACTCTGATGTGCATTCCTCACAAACAACACACACATTATCAACAAATCCACACGTCAAAACCGATCTCTTACACAGCAACAACACAAACAAACATCCATCCACTTCAACCGCTTCGCATCACTCAACTACTAACTCCACACAATCAATCATGTATGTACCTAGATTGGTTCGCACACATGTCCACCAGACACAACATGTGTAGATCGATCAAGGCTCGTCGATTTCGTCCCACAAAAACATCTGATCAACACCAAGTGTGATCACTCAATCATGGGGACACACCACTCACTCTATCACTCACTCTCAAACACAGACATCACTACCAACAACTCCTACAACACACAACTACCACAAACCTACTTACACTACTCACATACTACTAACAGCATATACACACATTACAATCAAACTGTATGTACTACAACGCACACACACATGTTGCAATATCGTGTGGAAATAATCCCAACACTCACTCTCATATCGCATGTCAATTTAGCACACAGTTAACACTGCAAACGTGGACAAATAACCGAATGCAGCTGACTCTGATGTGCATTCCTCACAAACAACACACACATTATCAACAAATCCACACGTCAAAACCCATCTGTTACACAACAACAACAACACAAACAAACATCCATCCACATCATCAACCGCTTCGCATCACTCAACTACTAACTCCACACAATCAATCATGTATGTACCTAGATTGGTTCGCACACATGTCCAATAGACACAACATGTGTAGATCGATCAAGGCTCATCGATTTCGCCCCACAAAAACATCTGATCAACACCAAGTGTGATCATTCGATCATAGGGACACACCACTCACTCACTCACTACACTCAAACACATTCATCACTACCAACAACTCCTAAACACACACAACTACCACAACCGACTTACACTACTCACTTACTAACAACATATACACACATTACAATCAAACTATACTACAACAGAAACACACACATGTTGCAATATCGTGTGGAAATAATCCCAACACTCACTCTCATATCGCATGTCAATTTAGCACACAGTTAACACTGCAAACGTGGACAAATAACCGAATGCAGCTGACTCTGATGTGCATTCCTCACAAACAACACACACATTATCAACAAATCCACACGTCAAAACCGATCTCTTACACAGCAACAACACAAACAAACATCCATCCACATCATCAACCGCTTCGCATCACTCAACTACTAACTCCACACAATCAATCATGTATGTACCTAGATTGGTTCGCACACATGTCCACCAGACACAACATGTGTAGATCGATCAAGGCTCGTCGATTTCGTCCCACAAAAACATCTGATCAACACCAAGTGTGATCACTCAATCATGGGGACACACCACTCACTCTATCACTCACTCTCAAACACAGACATCACTACCAACAACTCCTAAAAACACACAACTACCACAAACCTACTTACACTACTCACATACTACTAACAGCATATACACACATTACAATCAAACTGTATGTACTACAACGCACACACACATGTTGCAATATCGTGTGGAAATAATCCCAACACTCACTCTCATATCGCATGTCAATTTAGCACACAGTTAACACTGCAAACGTGGACAAATAACCGAATGCAGCTGACTCTGATGTGCATTCCTCACAAACAACACACACATTATCAACAAATCCACACGTCAAAACCCATCTGTTACACAACAACAACAACACAAACAAACATCCATCCACATCAACCGCTTCGCATCACTCAACTACTAACTCCACATAATCAATCAATCATGTATGTACCTAGATTGGTTCGCACACATGTCCACCAGACACAACATGTGTAGATCGATCAAGGCTCATCGATTTCGCCCCACAAAAACATCGGAGCAACACCATGTGCGATCACTCCATCATGGGGACACACCACTCACTCACTCACTCACTCTCAAACACAGACATCA
>CALYCR020000196.1:0-14958 GCA_944470395.2 Schistosoma turkestanicum | reverse complement strand
TCAATCAATAAAGTTTCTCAAAGTAAGCGAACTATGGTGGTAACTGGCCGAGAATTTTTTTGGGGGGGGAGGGGGGGGGGGAAAATAATCTAAAGTTATTGAGCATATTGAAAAAAGAAAATGAACATTTAATGTGTTTTAGTTTTTTGTAATTGTGCTTGCTTTCACACTGACACCCGACGCAGTGCTCTTTCACGTTGTAATAGATTTCTGTTTTTCCCCCGATAAAATAAGGCATGATAAATTTCAACTGCTTTATTAATCTATAAATAGAACTAGACAGGAAAATCAGACAAAAAACACTGACACTGCAAAAGCAAAGGACGATCTATCGAGTTTGAGGCTTAGGGAAAACAACAACCATATAGTGTTGGGAGTATCGAAAATTCCATAGGTGTAAGGTTTTCAGTGTTCAAGGTGAACAGTCCGTTGTAATATGAGTCATATGCACCGAAGTGTTTTAAAATAGGTTTACCAGTTAAATGCACTACTTGGCCATAAACATAAAAAGAGGACTGAGTAATCGATTAAGAAATTCGATAAAAGAAATTTCGGGGGGGGATTACCTTTTTTTCCTTAAGGCAAATATCACGGTAGCTGATAAATGGATGGTGGATTATATTTCAATAGCAAGTTTAAAATAATTCAATCGTATTCGACAATTTTGAACAAAGTGATTAAAACGACCAGTTTTTAAGAATAAACTATTTGAATTTATTTTACTGCGTGTAATATTTTATATTGTTGTTTTGACAATAGAGGATTCCATGTAATCAAGAAATACAATCAAAATATGTTATATACAGTGACAAACCGATAGGTGAAAAAAAACCCAGACTAGAACTTGTCAAGTGACGTAAAGGGGCCACTATTTCATTGTCAAAAACTGAACGTACGAATAATGTGAGTAGCTAGAAGGCTTCACAAGTATTTACTTTCATCAAAGTCGTAATTGCACTTATATGGTCTATTGATAACCTGGGTCAAAGCTTGTTTTACCTTTAACATAGAAGACAGGCTTATCAAATGTAAATTTGGCAATTATACAACTGTTTAAATATCAAGAAATTAACACCGAATGGTAGTTAGTCATATCGGATGGGAGGATCATATCACAAAATCAGATAGACGTGAACCATATTTATATGGAATCAATATAAAAGTTTATCTAGCCACTCGGAATTAATTTTATCATCAAGACTGAAAGGTGAACATATTGGGAATAAACACCGCATTAAAATATCCTGTAATTTAGTCGGTAATCGAACCGTTCCATTGTCACATAATACTAAAGCCAAGTCGAGTTTTATAAATTAATTTAGCATCGTAAATCTCTAAGTTTGAATTCATTTATTACAGTCTACAATAAATGTCACTTTTCAAACAACACAGGCTAACAATACTTACGGAAAGTTTAGATGTAGACTCCAATTTTTAATGGCATAATCGTCAACTGAAAGAAGTTACTGACTTTTTCAGATACTTGGGATTCGTTGATAATGGAATTACATACAGATGGGGTACTCTTAAAAAAAAGGTCAAAAGAAAAGGAGGAAGACCTACGAAACACCATTACGCTGAAGAAGTAGAAAAGAAAGATAGGGAAGAATGAAAAACAAAAATTGGACCAGAATATGGGAAAGAAAGCCCCAGTGACAGAGAAGCGATGGAGAACCACTGGTCGGCGGACCTATGCGCCACTTAGGGCTGACCAGGCTAACACAGTGGAAGCGTGAATCTCTCTCACACGCCGACCCAAGAGTCTTACCCAGTGGCACGTGTCGTAGTGGGCCACAACTCAAACAAACCAACACCGTACAAAAAAAAAAAAAATACAAAAAAAATAACAAAAACAAAAAAAAACAACCACAACAAAAAAACAAAAAAAAAAAAAAAAAAAAAAACAAAACAAAAAAAACAAAAAAAAAACAAAAAAAGTGTATAAACACAGAAAAACCAAAAGAGAAAGTAAAAGAAAAAAATAAAGTGAATTAAGATGAGACAGAAAAAATGAACTTGAGTACAACAAAGAATGAAAAATAAAAGAAGAATAAAGAAACAAACAAGAAATAAAAAGCAATCAAGTAAGACACTGAACAAATGGAAATAAATGCAAAACAAACAAAAAAAAAAACAAAAAGGGGAAAAAGCGTCAACTAAACAAAAAAAACAAAATAACAAACAAGGAAAAGAGAAAGAAAAAAAAAAGATAAAATAAGCAAAAAAGAGCAAGGCAAAAGCTGAAAAAGAAGAAACAAGAAAAACCAGAAAAAACAAAAAAAAAACAAAAACAAAAACAAAAACAAAAAAAAAAACAAAAACAAAAACAAAAAAAACACGAACCAAAAAACAAAAACATAAGACTGTGGAAAAAAGGAATACAAGGAAACATGAGAGAAAGGTAACAAAACGGGGGTGGTGGTAGGGAGGAGGAAAAAAAGCATCGGAAAAGAGTTCCACGTGCTCACTGTGGTTTAACGCTGTCAGCCCTAATGGAGCATAGGCCGCCGACCAGTGTTCTCCAACCTTCTCCTGTCCTGGGCTTTCTTTCCCAATTCTGTCCAATTTTTGTTCATTCTTCCCTATCTTTCTCTACTTCTCAGCGTAATGTGTTTTCTGGTCTTCCTCCTTTCTTTTGACCTTAAGAGTACCTATCTATGTAATTCCATATCAACAACCCCAAGTATCTGAAAAGTCAGAAACTTCTTTCAGTTTACGAATGCCATTTAAAAATGGAGTCTACATTCTAAACTTCCTGTATAATGTAGCTGTTTGTTGAAATACATATGTAGACTGTAATAAATGAATTAACTTAGAGATTACGATGCTAAATTAATTTATAAAACTCGATTAGTATTATGGACATGGGAACGGTTTCGATTACCGATAAATACAGATATTTAATGCGGTGTTATTCAATGTTCACCTCAGTCGATGATAAAAATTCCAGTGGCTGAAAACTTATATGTTCAATAAAATAGGCAAGTCTACTGACTTTTGTGATATGATCCTCCATCCGATATGACTACTACCATTCGGGTAACTGAATAAACAGTTGTATATGCCAAATTTACATTGATAAGCCTGCATGTAAAGGTAAACAAGCTGACCCAGGACAATAGACATATATAAGTGCAACCGACTTTGATGAAGTAAATAATTGTAACCTTCTACTACTCAACTTATTCTTACGTTCAAGTTTACAATGGAAATAGTGCACCTTTACGTCACTTGACAAGTCTAGTCTGGGTTTTTGTTTATTTTTACACCTATCGGTTTCACTGTATAAAAACATATTTGATGTATCTGATTCATGAATCCTATCACAAAATAAAATCTACGCAGAAATAATTCAAAAGTTATTTTAGAAAACTGGTCGTTTAATCACTTTTTTTCAAATGTCGAATACGATTTAATTATTTAACTGCATTAAATAAATCACCACCATTTATCAGCTAACGTGAATTTGCAAGAAAAAAAGAAATCGAAATTTTTTATCGATTTTATCGATTACTCAGTCATTTATGTTAGGCAAAGATGCATTTAACTGGTAAACTATTTTAAAACACTCGGTGCATATGACTCATATTACAACGGACTGTTCACCTTGAACACTGAAAACTTACACCTATGGAATTTTCGATACTCCCAACACTATATGGTTGTTGTTTCCCTAAGCCTCAAACTCGATAGATCGTCCTTTGCTTTTGCAGTGTCAGTGTTTTTTGTCTGATTTTCCTGTCTAGTTCTATTTATAGATTAATAAGCAGTTGAAATTTATCATGCCTTTTTATCGGGAAAAACAAGAAATCTTTACAACGTGAAAGAGCACTGCTGTAGTGAAAGCAAAAATTAAAAACTAAACACATAAATGTCATTTTCTTTTTCAATATGCTCAATACTTAATATTTTAGAAACAATCTCGTCCCAGTTACCACATAGTTCGCTTACTTTGAGAAACTTATTGATTGAAAGTTGCCCGAACAAACTAATAATTCAGTTAATCTTGGTTTAGAAAATGTTTAATTATCGTGTCGTGCTGGGAAAATTGGGCGACTTCAAATCAATCGGTTTTTCTTCAGGTTCAGTAAACAAACACTTTAATTTAACCCTTCACTTTTGTGTGTTTACAGCAACTATCAGTCCAAGACAAACAATTCCGTCTGTTTTTATACTGGAAGACTTTGTTGAAAAAAAAACTAACCGAAATTGAAAGGAAAACTAAATGCCAAAAAAGTGTTTTTTTATTCGGTATACACAGTCACAAACAGCCATTAATTTTATTAAACTTGGTACAATGTATGCAATGTCTGTTGTGGATTTTACAGCCTTTGTAATTCAGAAATGGATCGGTAAATGTTAGAGTATTCTCATTCAACAAAGCGCATCTTCATAGAAACTGATAGATTTAACTCTAACCTTTAATAACGCAAGAGTTTAAATCATTCTCAAAAGTATGAAATTTCAAACTCTTCAAACAAACAAGCAAATTAATGTGAGTCAGTAGCCTAGCGCTCAACATTCTAACACATGAATTAAGGGGCACTGTCTTGTAGTCTAAGCGAACAGAATTAATCGAAAACAAATTTCAAATACGGTTTGACATTTTAGACGTCGATCTCGTAATAACATGTTGAATCCGTGAATTGAAGAAGTTATCCTATGCCTTGTTTTACGTGATTTCATACAGGAATACAAAGAGATTCTTTCTGATCATTAAATTGATATTCTTTAGTTAATAATATTTCAATCTCATTCTGTTATTTAGTACTGTCATACATTGTTTAATTACAAAAAAATAGTTGAATAACCATATACCCGCAATAAATTCACTCAACAATCTATTGTAATATTTGAAATAATTTTGAAGTTGTATTGTTTCTTATTGAAACACGTGGTTTCACCTAATCATGATCGGCATCATCAACACATTATTATCATTACAATAGTAGTTCATTTTCTTCTTAGTTTTTAATTTCTATTTGACAACTTTACAATCACCTCAAAAATTTACTCAAATCGTATATTTTGTTCACTTGTTACTTGCATGATTTTAAAATCCGTGCCAAATTTATGAGGGATTGATAACAGTTAACGAAAGTGTTATGTTCAACTAAGATTACGATTGTTCATCAATGAACACATTCATAGTTTACAACAAGATTCAAAATTCAAAGTACTCACATCTCATTTGGTAGTCGTTTTTATTTATTTCCAAAAAAAAACCCAATAATTTTCACTATAATAAATAAGTTCTTTGTATTTACTTACAAAATTGAATAATTTAAAATATGTACTTTTACATTTATAAAGCAACTTTAAAATGTTGAACAATAAACTAATTAACAAACAACATCAAGCTCAAGCGATACCTCTGTTTTGATCTACTTCACAGTTTTTCAGTCAACATCAGCTTTGTTACAAACAGTTTAAGAGGGTGATGAAAAATCACCATGGACATCTTAGTGGGAATACAAATGCCCAAAATTATAAGCCAATGGTCTAATAACCTACTAATTAACTATCGAGAACTGAGTTTGATCTATTCAACTTATCGTGTCGGTATAAACTACACGACTAAAATAGTTTAACTACAAGTAATTTATCATTTGATAAATGAATAATGAAACGAAAATTTACAAGTAATATATATATATATATATATACAATACATGATTTATATTCACTTTAAAGTTATAACATAAAATACACGTGAATAATACTTCGAAGTATATTTAGTGTGGCATGGTTTTTCAAATTTATTGAATCTGTTAAATATCATTGCTGATTAAATTTAAGATTCATCAATTCAACAATCTGCAAGCCTAATCACATTTTGTGTTAATCTATTTCTTTA
This sequence comes from Schistosoma turkestanicum, assembly GCA_944470395.2. Lineage (NCBI taxonomy): Eukaryota > Metazoa > Platyhelminthes > Trematoda > Strigeidida > Schistosomatidae > Schistosoma > Schistosoma turkestanicum. The sequence continues at coordinate 9,101 of CALYCR020000196.1, read as the reverse complement.
GTGCTTTGAATAATGGAATTTTCAAGTAGTTTTTCACAAAGCAGAACTTAATGTATTGTCATAAACCATGTAAATTATTTTTTTCAATAAATTCATAAGTCTAGCTGTTGTAAGATGAAAAATAGAAACATAACTGAATGCAATTCAAACTACTTCTTTGTCCAATCATTTTCTTCCGTTTCGATTCATAAGAAGTTAAATTAAATCAAAATAAGCTATATTTTGATTTATCAATAAAGTACTGAAAGTAAACTCAGTTAACAAACTGATACACAGATAAGGATTGAGTTGCAATTTAAAACCTAAGCTACAGTTGGATTATCTAACGTGTCCTTCAGTGACTCAACTAGAGAATAACTTTATTTAAATTATTCAATGTTTCACTATGTATAGTCATCCATTTCATTCACTGTGTTCACTTGAGCGACATTACCAATGAATTAATCAGTTTGCGATATCTTGTCATGGTTTATATGTCAAATACCAGTGAGCCACTTATTAATTACTAGTTAGACTAACGGCTTCATCTCAGCCTAATCAGTGAAATACTGTTAGCAACCATACAACATCAGTTTTTTGCAATGTGGTCAAAAGTGAATAAAGTATTTCGATTAAACATTTATTTTATTGAATAATATTTTCAAGATACTTAAATTCGATCTTCAGCAGAATTGTGTATCCAGTATTAACGAATTGCTTCAATACGGGTCAAAACAAAATTCCAGGTGCTTCCCCTTTTTAAGACTATTCATCTAACAATTAGTACATAGATATGTTACTGACGGAAAGTTTATGAAATACTAGTATAAAATAGATTTGAAATTTTATTTGATTGCACGTTATTTCATACACTGCATTTTTTTTAATCGAAAATCAATTAACGGAAACAAACCCATCCCCACTTCACGTTCATGGATGCAATTTCAACCGTGTTTTATGATCTTTCTCGGTGAATTTACATGTAAGTAATGTGGATGTTGCTTGTTATGTTTGTTTAATAACTATTTTTACAGGTAAACCATTATCCCTTCTATGAATGAGTATTCAAATGAATGATAACACGATGAAAGACGAAACATCTTACTGCCGAATCGCCAGGTATTTTCTAGGCATTTCTTCACACTACTGATAGAATAGGAGTAGCAGCACTATCGATTTTTTCAGTGATTCTAAACATAAATGACTATATTTTCAAAGTTTGTAAGGTCAGAAATGAATAATCCCTCATTTATCATATGAAACCAAATATTTTAAAATATTTCTGAAAGAGTTAATGATTATCATGTTTATAAACACCGAATAAAGCCAGAAGAAAAGATTTGCGCTGGATTCTTTGCTCTTCCGATAATCACTAACGAAATAATCTATGAAGTTTCAGAATGAACCACATTTTTTCAAAGATTTCCACTTTCAATATTTGACTTTTCAGCCGATGGCACTTAAGTCAAACTATTTTTTGTTTACTTTCAACACTCCGAAAGCCTCAGTCATCCGTTGAAAATCAAAATATTGTAATCGTTACTTCCGATCGAACTATGTCAATCCAGATATAAGCTTGAATTCTCTATTTCTAAACTTATTTTTAAACAAGGAAATGTTATTTACTAATCAGCCGCAAACTGGTTGATCGTTGTTTTTTTACTGAAATAAACTATACGAATTATTTCTGTCATATGGTAGATATTCTTGTCTCGGATTATGATAATTAGGAAATGTCCAAGTTTATTACTCACTACCTAAATATATATAATATGTGGTAATTTTTTGCTTATGAATCAGATACATTTTAAAATTTATTCAACCGAATAGTCCGTTTTCCACCGCTAACTATAGGTGTGCATCCACCATCTAATTGTGTACGCATGGTTATAATATAACCTAATGAAATTCAGTTTGTTTTGCTCTTATAATTATTATTCATAATTCAACAGAAGTTTTTCCGTTTTCATTGTATTATGGATACCTTATGACCATTAGAAATAGGTAAATACATCTGATTTGTATACAGTTATGTTTACTCTATTCCATATCTTTTCAACATTAATTAATCTGAAATATTTATATTAGATAAAATGTAGTCATGAAGGTCTCACATGATTAGTAAACACTGCTGATTCTATTTTTCTTTAGAAAATCTATCAGGAAAACAAGATTAGTTTTTCTCATAGAAGTTTTACTTAGTTTTTCAGTAGCGTAAATAGACTGAATTTCAGAACGTGAATCGTCTAATGTTAGCTTATTGATTTAAAGGTAAAGAGTTTACCTGGAGGTCCTGATTTTGATCATTCGCGCGTTCTTTGGTTGACACTTTATGTTTTTTTAAAAATCACGCACATCTGTAAATATACGAAACTGAAATTGTGATAAATTAAGTTTAAGGTATAATATTTAGTTATTGTTTTAAAGATATAGAATAAGTGATTAACTGAAGGAAATAAATTTCAAATAGTTCAATTTTAAAGTTATACAACATTGAACATAATTTGACTTGAGAATCGGTAATTATTACAATAAGTTGTGATCAGACAATCGATTTCATAGCTTTGAGTAACTGATTATATAATCGAGGCTTTCATTAAGTAAGAAATCATTAGCAGTAATGAGAGTGATTACGAGTATTATTAATTTGGAAATCGGAATGAAATATGTACAGCATGAATGGTCATCGAGAATGTTAAATAACAAAAAATAAACACTCAAGTACCAGCGTCGTGTAAGAAAGAAGTATGATTAAAAATGAAGACTATAATCAAGAGAAACATATGATAAACTGTAAATATAATTTTGTTTAAAAGATCTAACAATATAACATAGTTGTAAGGGTGAATCTCTTCTAATTTTATGAAGAATGCTGGCAGAAAAAACATGAATCTGTATATCCTGAACGCACTACATTTGTGAAATAAACATTACAGTTAACAGATCTCACCCTTGGCTACACTATGTTTCGTTAAGATATCTTGTCCAAACTTCTCCAGGTAATACATTATGGAAACATCTGTTATTTATGCACAATCACTTAAAGTTTACCATAATTCGTTTAATTCAAAATCAAATGTACTAACTATTTCATCAGTATTGTATCATATTAAAATGTCGGAACATTGCAAAACTAATGGAAACAATCCATAAACGTTGAGGTCTACACAAGTTGCGATTCCGTGACCAAACGGTCTACTGAAATTAATTGCGCAAAGAGGTTAGTAAGGTTTCGGTTGAATGAATTATGTTTGGTAGTTTTACTGAGTAATGATTTCCTGAATCCATAAGCGAGCATCATTTTCTGATAGGATTCTAAATCAACCATTCTTTGGACGTCTAACAAATAGATTTACATAAATCGTCTACCTTCACCTAATTCTCATTAAACATTTTATGTTAAAATGCTAAATCATTTATCCCGGTAGTCACATTCCAAACTTGGTAGTTAAAACTTGGTTAACAGTAAGTACCAAAGTTATCATTCACTTGCCACACAAAGTTATTTAGGGTTTATATTTTCAAGTTATACTTTGTTCGCTTAAGATAATTACACCGCCATTTGTCTTCAACTGTTGTCAATAAAATAACTAGATAATTGTTTTTTAAGTATTGAACCTAACATTTTCTTGTAAATTTAAAATCCACTTTCATTAGCATTACTCATCAGTGCTGCACGTGAACATGAAGTTTAGTAATTTACATATTTAGTATCGGCTGTTTTTCGAACATCTGTATCCCGATGTTACCGAATAACCAGATTATTCAACTCACCCAACAGATACTTTAAAGTAAACACTATCGATTCCTAAAATACTTGAAGCATAGCAAGAATATCTGTTTATTGATTCACTCTTTTAACTGGTCCCCGAAACAAAAAACTTAGATTTGAAGAGTTCATTATTCTTACTGTTGATTAGCATTTTAATGAGTGAAACAGCATCAACCATCCCTGAAAAATATTCTAGCTGTTGACCGCCGTTCAGTCAGTATAAACATTTCTTTTTCAGCATATAAATCCAGAAGTCAGGCAATTTTTTCAACCTTCTAATATTTAAGTGTGCATGCGTTATTGAAGTTCATGTCAATATCTCAGTTCACATGTGATGGTAATGCTCATAATATAGGAAATAGTTTTAATGAAGTAGAAGTGATCTGTTTGAAAAAATAATTATCAGAAATAATACTGCGTGTTGAGGTTTTTATAGTTTCTCTCACGTCTGAATCTGAATTTTCATAAGTACAGTTTCCGTAATAGCAACAGTACTTAGCATGTGGTGCGCAAGGTATCATTAGTTTCATGATGGTCGGTATCCAACGTATTCCTAGACTTCGTAATTCGATCGTCCAGACAATCGTTACTGAGTAGCACCTGATGGTTTTAAATCAGAAAGTGAACACGAAGTGTTGAATGCGTATATTTTGGCACACCACAAATGGACCAGCAGACCATAAACACACAGAGCAGGGCAAGCACACTAGCGAGCGAATTGGCGAACTAAGTGAAGTGGAGTGGAGAAGGCTAGTGAGCCAACTCCAATAGATAAAGCATGAATAAGAATTCACAGTCAGATAAAAATAAGACAAACATGTAACAAGCGAGATAGGCATGCACAGACATGAATAAAAGCGACGAACGATTGGCAAAGTCAGAAGACAAGTGGGACGAGTTGTGTAAGCTACATATTGAATGGCTCACAACAAGCAGGATAATTCTTGTCCATTCAGTAATGGCTTTAGAATATATCTCAGCATCCCCCACGAGTAACATGATACTAGAGGACGAAATAAACGATTTAACAGTTAAAAATACAAATACCGTATTGCACACTTATTAAGTATGTCAGTGCCAACAAATATTCAAAATGTACAATCAATGAAAAAGCAGATACTTTACATCTCTATTTTTTAACCTGTATTTCTTGATTTGAACAAAGATTTATTGTCGTACGATAAAGCACCAACCTTCAAGGTTTATTATAATAAATATTGTAATACTTTGAATATCGAGTAAAATAATGCAAATGGAAGACCAAAAAACTATCTGATACTTGATTCTAGTTGTGAAAATCAATTCAGTAACTTGGATGCATGTCTATCTGAAGTTTAAGATGGAAGATGTATAAACTCAGCAAACGAGGCGTTGAATGAACTTGATATTCAGTCGATGAAGATTTCCAATACTTTGATTAGTTGTCATGATGAAAAACAATCTCTGGGTCAATCAAAATTGTGCTCGTTTAACAGTGGTTCTTATTCTCGTGTAAATATGAACGGTGTTTCAATAAAGAATTACGAAGGAAATCACAAAGGTGAGAACAAGTTTGGCAAATGTTTATCATGTGGAAAACTTCATGCTCGTAATTCATGTGCATTTCGTAATGCTAAATGTTTTATATGTGGTAAGATAGGACACATTCAAGCAGTATGCAAAGCTACTGTTCATTTTGCCTCAAATAGTACTAAGTCTTGTAATTAAGATCCCAATAATTCAGCTGATCCTAATGATCATTTATGTTGTGAATTACTAATAAGAGATGATAATTCCTCATACATCCCTTGTAAATTTTTAGTTAGCGAAACAGGACTGTCAATACTGGGTTTAAAGAATTTGAAAAGACTTAAAGTGGAGTTGTCTTTCCTAGTTTCTAAAGAAAATTCTGATGCTTTACTTAAAGACTTGATAGCCACGTGTGCTAAGTGCAGTGGAGGTATGAAAACGGTTCAGCACAGGAGTGCCAAACGAATTCAACATGTTGACTACATTTCTCGACAGTCATTACAAGATAAACCTGTTAATACTTCAGACTGCTTGTTGGTGCAACCTTTACCAGTGAAAGGTCCAGATCTCATTAGAGAAACTCGTAGAAACTTTGGATGTATAATTAATGCTATACGGAAAGGTTGAAATTCTAATCTGAAACGCAGATTCCCTATCTGTTTTTCAAAGCGGGATGGGCTATCCACTACTCCTGATGGTATTTTGTGTTTAAATGATCGGGTTGTTATTCCTCTTTCATTGCATAAATCTGTCCTAGAAGATCTTCATAGTGGACATTTAGGTGTTGAGAAAATGAAGTCCTTGGCGAGGCTCGCATGTTGGTGGCCAGAGATAAATGCAGATATTTGTCGTACAGCAAAGAATTGCGAAAAGTGTCATAAGCTGAAAAATCAGCATTTGAAATGGATTGATTCTATTGCCGCCTCAACATTTAATGAGCTGAAGAGGGGAGTAGATACCTTTCGACTGCAATATAGAAATGCCAGACATTCGGTGACGAAAGAGACTCCATCAAAACTATTAAAAAGAAGAATTCTTCGGTCGAATATGAGATGTTTGGAGTCTGCAGAAGTTACATATTATCGTGGCAATGATCTTCGACCATCCACGGGGATTGTTCTGAAGAATGTCGAGAAATCTATGGTGCGACTTCTAGAAATCAATGACTTAAGTACACACAATCGAAATGTTGATCAAATACAATACCAGGAACCAGGTGAGTCTGTTCCGATTTCGGTTGTTAATTCTAATACTAATGAGAGCATTCTAAATAATACAGAGTCTTTGTCCAATACACTATCGGACAGACACAGGATGAATTTGAGAAGAAGACGTACAATTGATTACAGACACTTGCATTCCAATTTAAGCTGTGGCGGATGTGGTGTTTGAATTAACTAATGACTTCTTGTTGTTGTTGAATGCTTGATTTCGAATTCTAAATACAGTACATTCGTTCGTGCTCATCCCATAATTCTTGATTCACATACTTCTAAACATCATAAGGGGCTTTGGTTTCCTCGGCTGGGAGAGCATTCCAAGTTGCGACGACTCGCAATGAGAAAACGTGTGCACGAACCTGAGTATTCGCTCTTTGGTGTGCAATCTTTTGAGGATTGCCTCGAGGGGAGTGGTGGTGATGCATCGGTAAGATGCTCACACTGGGATGGTTTGGCGTGTTTAATATGGTGTACGCTCTCTCAAATCCTAACCTGGATTCGTCAGCACCTCTAGCTTTGTCTTTCTAACCTTATCTCACTGAATTATGCTTCTTGAATAATATCTTAGAACCCTAGTCTTCTTCATCATCATTAATACCCCTACTATCTTTATCACTATGGGGTTTGATTTGACATTTGCGTCTCTGTGCTCATAAGGTATGGCAACATGAACTTATGTACATACGTACGAAGTTATCACGTTGCAACTGACTGACTGATTGAAATCAAAACCTCGAGAAACAATTATTGGTACCGTTCAAGTTGGTGTTCGTGAGATCTTTAGAGACAATAATTAGGTGATGCATTCCAACAATATATATATATCACCTTTTAACTTTCAAACAAGGTCTTCTACGGTCCATTAAAATCTAAACTCCTAGCAGAAATTTCATCCAAATTATCACAAGATTTAAAATTATTGAGTTGATCATACTGAAACATCGATGAAATCAATATATAAGACCGAGAATGTATTTTCTCAAGGTTTCATAATGGAAGCGTTTACAGAGATCATTGCTGTCAATCCAACATATCATACCATCATGAAAAGCAAATGTTTGGGTTCAACCAGATTTAGAGATCGTGCGTTGACTGTTGAAACCTGGTTCATTAAAACTGACTATTTCTCAGAAAAGTTTTCCTGTTGAGAGCATTGATCTCTTACCTTCTAAATAAAAATCTAAGAGGATTCAAGGGATACAGAGGACAACTTTAATGCAGCTGGACAGTATGGACTTCGTAGATCACCTATTCCATACACAGTAACAAGTCCAGATGGAGATGGTCTGTGCGGCAGCAGCTTATGCGATAGTATGTCTTACAACCAACACCAAATTCAGAGTTTTAAATAGGTACGCCAAAACAGTTCTATTGTATCGAGTGGAAAGTTGGAGAACTACGAAATCCACCATCCAGAAGATACCGGTGTTTATAAACAGTCGTCTACATAAGATACTGTGGATTCGTCGGCCAGATACTATTAATAACAACCTAGTGTGGGAGAGAACAAAGCAATCCAACAGAGAAAGAAATGAGGAAAAAGTTCTAGAAGTGAAGTGCACAAGGTAGAAGGAAAAGAAGAAATCCAAAGAATACATTCCACTAGTCATTGCAGCTGAACATCAAAAGAAAGAATAACACTTCGGAACAACTGAATATAAACGCCATTACTAAGCTATTTTCAGATCACCGGTTGATAGCCTAAGACGCCTAAGTAAGTGACTAAACATCAACCGAGTTGAAATACTAAGGAAGTAGACAAATCCTAGTCTAGATTCAAAATCAGTTTGAGAGACATGATTTACAATCTTTCAATTAGGTTAATTTTAGCACGTCTTTTGACTATTCAGAAAATATAGTTTTTCCATCAGGAGCCATTCAACATTTCTGATATTTCTGAAGCCAATTTATCTCTAAGGCGATAGTTAAAATGGGTATAGAAGTGACAAACTTATCTCTGATGTTTTTCGCTATAATTAGAAGCAGAGGATACCTTGCCACTCATGCCATCCTTTAGCCTTAACGACCAAAACTCTTTTTGAAGGGTGAAAAGTTGTTTTCGTTGCTTATTCTAAAACTTTCAGTTCTAAAATCTGCTTTTTACTTAACTATATTACTTTCATCTCCGCTAAAGTTTTCCTGGAGTAAATTTAATATGCTGATTAATTAAGTTAATATCATAGTCATTATACGGAAATGAGTTAATAAGGACTTGTTGCATGTTTGAAGGTACGTTTACCTGTATGTCTTCAAAACTCAACACTGAGTTTACGATTATCCTTTTGTGACATTTCTAGGACATCAAAATACAAACTCTCTGCTCAAGTAAATTAATTTTCAATAGGTATAACATATGTGTAGAATCCTTTTTGAATGTTTTGTTTTTGGAAAATCCCTCCATGTTTACATATTTTTGTTATGACATGACGGACTCTTTCTGTTGACATTTTTGGTATTTTATTTGATTCCAGTTTGAAATTTTATCATTGTATATTGTTATTATTTCTATATTTTGTACTTATATTGAAGTTTTTGTGTTTGCTTCTGAACTGTATATATGTTGTTTAAATTTGATCTTTAATATGGCTGTAGCCATATTTGGATTGATCCGGTAGCAGTTG
>CALYCR020000195.1:0-14977 GCA_944470395.2 Schistosoma turkestanicum | reverse complement strand
TTTGATAAGGCGGAAAAGTTGTCTAGTGTTGCCTATCGCCGCTGCCTTTTCCATCGCTTTTGCTTTCGCCACCCACCACTGTTCACGGTCGTTACGTAGGCTTTTTATAAGTCTGCGCCTAAGTTGAGTACGCTCTTCATCATGTTCAGAGTCAGGTGGGATGCGTTTTCGAGCATCCATCAGTTCGGTGGATGCGACTGAAATCCACGGCTTCATCCTAGCCTTATGGTTTACCTTGCTAGCAGATATCACTGCTGTTTCCACAGCCTTCTTTATATCATTCCAACCTGACTCCGGATGGGAATCACTTGCATGATCGCCCAACTGTTTTTCTAGTTCCTCCTGAATTATTTTCTTAGCTTGATTATTGTCAAGTAAAGCCCTAAGAGGCTTCCTTACGGTGTCTTTCCTACGTCCAGCAAGCCTCAAACAAATACGTGCTCGCACTAGGGCATGATCTGAATCTAAACATGTGCCACAGAACGAGCGACAGTCCTCTATCGAACCACTCCATCGGTGGCTGATGGCGATATGATCTAGGTTGAACGTTGAGACGACATCGGGGGTCGCCAGGTCAAAAGGTGTTTTTCCTTATGCTTAAAATTAGTGTTTGCTAGAAATAGTTGGTTATCTGAGCACAGTTGCAACAGACGGTCGCCATTGTCTGTTCTTTGAGCCGCGGCGACCGTAACATCCACCTAGGTGTCTTTCATTTTCACTTAGTCTACCTACTTGTGCATTGAAGTCACCAGCCATTATAACTATATCAGAGCGCTTAACTTTTTGGAGGAGGTCCGAAAGCTTTCTGTAAAACTCATCTTTTACATCATCTGGGCTGCAGTCAGTGGGGGCGTAGGCTGATATGACGAAGAGGCAACGGCGAGTGTCCCTATCTTTCCGAGTCCTTACTGTCCCGTTAGTCGGACGGCGCACAAGCGACTATCTACAGGGATCCAGTCAAGGAGAGATTGTTCTGCCCTACGACTCAATGCTATACCTACACCGGCGAGGCCCCTAGAAGCAGCATCAGGGCTACCGGATACACGAAGGGTAAATCGAGCTGCTTCTTTATCTTGACATGGTGTAGGTCAATTGAGTGATGACACTCGGATCCTGTATGCGCGTTTCCGAGACGCAGCACACATCGATGGAACGAGATTCCAAAGTCCTAGCTAATGACGCCTGTTGCCCTATTTGACACAATGTTCGTACATTGAATGCTCCAACATGTAGTTTGGAACGGGGTTTAATGAGACCAGGAACGACGTTTCGCAAACTCGCATCGTTTGCATTAGCTGTGCACTGTAATAAATGAATGTGAGAAGAGTTAGTTGTGGAGATAAGAGAGGTATTAGGGAATGTAGGAAGGATTTGATTTTGAACAATTTTGTCTCGTGTGCTGTTGCGGGTATGAGGGCGGTTATCGCTTCCCGGCTGCCCACACCGTGGAAGGTTGTTTCTTGACGAACCTGAAAAGGAAGATGGATTAGTGTTGGTGCGTGACCGCAGAGTCCAAGGGACAACTGCTCCAGGCCGGTCACGCACGGCCTTTTTATGAGAGGTATTTAGAGGATTAGCTCCGTTCTTAAAGGCCCGTAGTGGGCACCCTTACCCAAGGAGACGGAAATCCGTGAGTTAGGGGAGGGTGTGACATTTTTAGGGCCGACCTTTTCTAACCCTTCCTTCCTTGTGGAAGGCAGCATCGCTGCAGATGCTGGTTGTCCGAGGGAAACACCTTACTGCTGTCACACCCCTCTGCAGTCAGCAGTACGACTTCGCCCTCAGACCTTGGGTAGCTGCTTTTAGTCTCATCGTTCTCCAATCGACCTGCCCGGCATGTTAGGACCTGCAGGAACATGTGTTCCAGCCATTAACGATAATGGAGAAGACTAGATTCGAAGATATTATTCAAATCGCATAATCTAGTGAAATAAGCTTAAAAAGAGAAAGGTGGTAAGGAATTCAGAAGATTAAGATTTGAGAGAACACAAGGAATGGATGCACTTGCGCCATCGCAAACGACTTTCAGCCATGTCATTCAAAGTCTCCAACTAACGGTTACTATCGTCTCGCGGGCACCAGCCAGGCACCCTACACATACCAAACACGGCCTGGTCCACTTCTCAGTGACTTCATAAATTTGTGCCATGTTTTCGTTTGACCGCACCTAGCTTTCTTCACTAGCATTGCTTACCCCAGGGTCCCAGGATATAAGAAAAATAATAAAAACCTACGAATATCCTCTACTCATACTGGCCATGTTTAACACACGTATAGTTGGACGGAGCGAACTGATTCTACGTAAACCAGTCCTTTGGTCAGCATTTTCGCTTAGGCTGGCCAGAAGACTCTGCATTTTGTCAGATTCTTCACCAAACAAAACTATTTCATCGGTATATTTCTAAGTCAACAAGCGAAACTCTCTGCAGAAGGTCGATTCCCGAGAAATCAGATGACGAGGGTTATATCTAAATGCATATCAATGACAGTGTTGAATATGAATGGAGATAGTGGACGAACACCATTTGGAAGTAATCGGTTCCGATGACAGTTCGCCATAAACTCTCATTCGACCAGTGGTGTTCGAGTAGAAAGCATGTATGAGATTAGTGTTTCTATTTGCTACACCATTCAATGACAGACAATTTCACAAAATCTCACGATCAACAGAGTCAAATGCAGCCTTAAGTTCAAAGAATACTACTATTTTCGGACGTCTGAGCGTGTGTATGTCTTCTAGGACCTGACGAATTGTGAATATCTGGTCCATACAGCCACGTCCACGTCTCAGATCAGTCTTGATCTCTTCAGTCTGCAACAGTAGGCAACGATTAAAACTTATCAAGGAAGCCGGTGTTAGAAATCCATTTGTTTGCGAAACTATCTCAGAACAGGATGGCTGTATCATTCATCCTCAATCCAGGAGATTGGATCGATGGGCAGAACACTTTAAGTATCAGTTCAATTGGCCGTCAACCATACTTCGGTTGGCCACGGTCCCCAGTCATCCTGAATGGCATATCGATTTAAGTCCTCCCAGTCTTTATGAAGTTGAGAAAGCTATAGGAAATCTAAAGCGAGGTAGAGCAGCAGGTCCTGATAGACTGACACCTGAGATTTTTAAGGATGTTGGTCCAGTTTTAACAGTTAGATTAACCGAGATCTTAGGTAGAATCTGGGAACTGGACGTAATCCTATCCGACTGGTCTCAATCGCCGATTGTCCCAATCTATGAGAAAGGACACAAGTCTTCTTGTGACAGTCACAGGGGAATCAGTCTAACTAATATAGTTGCTAAATTGCTAGCCTCGATTATACTTAGAAGCCTAACTATAGCTCGTGAAGAGCAGACTAGAGAAAACCAGGCTGGTTACAGAGAAGGATGTGGCTGTATAAACTACATCTTCACACTACGACAGGTCCTGGAACACAGACACACATTTAGGCGTCCAACAATAGTTGTCCTCCTGGACCTTAAGGCGGCATTCGACTCTGTGGATCGTGAGGTTCTTTGGCAGTGTCTGTCATTATTGAAAGGTGTACCAGAAAAGTACATTCACCTTATAGAAGCTTTCTACTTGAACACTGCAGGTCGAGTGAGAGTTTATGGCGAACTGTCATCGGAATTCTTTACTTCAAGTGGTGTTCGTCAGAGATGTCCACTTTCCCCATTCCTTTTCGATTTTGTCATAGACATGTTGCTAGATATAACCTTATCCTTTTCTGAATTTTCAGGAGTAGACCTTCTACCAGGAGGCTAGCTTATTGACTTAGAATATGCCGATGACATAATTCTGTTCGGTGAAGATGCTGAAAAAATGCAGATCGTGGTGGTGATTCGTTCTCTTAGCTGGATGTTTTGGTTGTGAAGCTTTTGTTGTTCTTCTGAACAACCTTATCAGCACATACTTCAGATAGAAGTAAGGCATTCGAATTTCTCCCATTTGACCTGTAGCTTGTTCTGCTAAGCTCGATCTTGACTGCTTGCTGTTGACACTAAACCTGTCGTTGTTTACACCTTTGTTTGGATTGTATCCGCCTTTTGATCTGTTTCTTGATCCTATTTCACCTATAATATTTCTGATTGGTTGATAAATTGGGTGAATGTTGATGTTTGTTGATTGCTGATTGACCTGAGTGCCAAGCTTATGAGAATTCTCTAGTGTTCTTTGTCCTCCCCCTATCCAGTATTTCCACGAGTTGGAGAAGATCTACAGTCGGATCAACGAATTCGATGACATCAAATTGACGATGGAAAAGGAATCAAAAAGCAGTCTATCATTCTTGGATGTACTAATCACCAGAACTCACACAGGAAAACTTGACACTCAAGTATTTCGGAAGCCAACCCACACTGAAAAAGAAGATTAGTATTGGTCTTAGAGACCTGGGAGTGTGACCGCAGAGTTCAAGGGAAAACTGCTCCAGGCCGGTCACGCACGGCCTTTTTATGAAAGGTATTTAGAGGATTAGCTCCGCTCTTAAAAGTCCTTAGTGGGCAACCTTACCGACGGAGTCAGAAAGCCGTGAGGTAGGGTGAGTTGTGACATTCTTAGGGTTGACCTTGTCTAACTCTTCCTTCCTTGTGAGAAGGCAGCATCGCTGCAGATGCTGGTTGTCAGAGGGAAACACCTTACTACTGTCACCCCCCATTTGCAGTCAGCAGTACGACTTCGCCCTCAGACCCTGAGTAGCTGCTTTTAGTCTCATCGTTCTCCAATCGACCTGCCTGGCATGGTAGAACCTACAGGAACATATGTTCCAGCCAATATAGCTCGGTTGGGTTATCACGATAAGCAAGCCTGACCACCACGTCAAGGTAGCAGCTACGGTCAACTATTCAACAAACGTATTTACGAGATTGAACACATCCAAAACAAGGTATTTGATGTTCCAACAAATGTTTGATCGAAAACGGTTTATGATCATTTTTAGTGGTTCAAAAGTATCGTTTTTCTTTTAAATTTATATATATATATATATATATATATATATATATATATATATATATATGTACAACACAAGTAACAACCAAATCAAACTTGACGAGGAAGCTCTGGAAGAGATATCCGGGCAACAACATGAGTAAACAAGGGGGATCTGATGCAAACGTGAATACATCGATTAGTGAAAGGGCAGCATTTCTGCAACTGAAGAACATCTGGAACTCAAAACAACTACCAACCAACACAAAAGTCAAAATTTTCACCACAAAGGTCAGATAGTTCTATCGTACGGAGTGGAAAATTGGAGAGCTACGAGAACCATTATCCAGAGGATGAATTTCCTTACAGACAGCTGTATCAGCAAGGTACTCCATACCGACTGAACGAGCACCTTCAACAACAACCTACTGTGGCGGAGAACAAACCAGCTTCCGATTGGAGAGGAAATTAGAAAGAGTATGGAAGTAGGTAAGACACATATTATGGTAATCATTAAATTGTGTCATGAGTAAAGTCATAGCTTTGAATCCTCAAGGCAGAGGGAAAAGAGAAAGACCAAAGAACATATTACGTCTGGAATCGGAGGCAGAAATCAAAAGAATGGATCATATTTAGTCGAAGAATTGAATACTGAACCACTGGATCACAGATTTAATTGCATTGCATACAGATTAGTTTGAGCAGCCGAGTGTATAAATCCTGTCTTTTTAAACGACTCATACTGAATTTTGTAAAAATTATCCGATAACTTGGATAGGACTAATTGAAACGCTGTTGAAAATCTTAAGCTACTGACCAAAGTATAATTCTAAAAAACCAGTCTATCGTTTGTACAAAGCCTTTAATTAGGGTTTGAAGGTGGTAATTCTGAGGTCGTTTAAAAATTAGTAACAAAGAGACTTTGAAAAAGTAGTTGTATTTGACTATCCAAACAAGTTTTAATCGTTCAGTATGAATACATTTTGATGGTTTGAATCTTGGAACGTCATTAACTTGATACCCGACTACTTATTTTCACCTTTAGGCTATTAGAAAAAGAGCTTTAATTTCATCATTACGTTATAACATAATAGTAACATGTTAAAACACCCCAACTCATTAGATAGCTAAGAACTGAACAGCAGGTAAATTTATTCTGATGAAACTTTTCCATAAAGATAGGGATTGTCTTAGGTGATCTTCGTAAAATGAAGTGATATCCAAAGTGATAGAGGTGCTACGTTTTATTAGACCGTAGCTGCTACCTTGACGTGGTGGTCGGGCTTGCCTACCGTGATGACCCAACCGAGCTATAATGCCCGGGATATGTTCTTTTAGGTCCTATCATACTAGACAGGTCGATTGGAGAATGGTAAGACTTAAGGCAGCAACTCAAGGTCTAAGGGAAAAGTCTTACTGCCAACAGTAGAGGGGTGTGACAGTAGTAAGGTATTTCCCTCTGACAACCAGCGTCTGCAGTGATGCTGCCTTCTTACAAGGAAGCGGTTGGAAAAGGTCAAGCCTAAAAATGTTACACATCACATTATCCCGTGGATTTCCATCACCGGGATAAGGCATTTGAAGAGCGGAGCTAACACTTTAAAACCTCATAAGATATAACAGGGTCTTTAAGCACAGCAAATGAGATTACGATTGTTAAAAATGCTTACATACTTCGAAAAATGATCGGGAACACTGTCTTTGCTGCGTGAATACGCTTCCATATATGATATGAACAACGGACAAAGATGACAAATCCTATTTATGAACTCCACCTGAGCTTCTTTTGGCTTCATATCGCTTAACGTTTCCCAACGAGCACTGAAAAACAAGCATAAGTTGGCGTCTCATTTATATAGTTTAAATATTAGTTTTACCATCATTAGTTATCATTTTTTGATAGTGTACCTTTTTGCCTGAGACCTGCTTTCCTTCACATGTTGTAATCACTACTGATTATTAAGCTGTCCAATAGTATACTGTAGTTCTAGCTGTTTAAACTTCCGATAACATGATAGACTAAATCCTTTCGCTAACTCTCCCCATTTCGTCATAACCCATATTAGGTGGTCGTTTTTTTCAAGCTGCAAAATGTTCCGGGTTATAAGTGGTATTATGAAAATACTCGACTGATTATGTCTAACTCATCACACCTTAAGCTTAATGAAGTAGAGCCCAGAAATTTCACAGGCTAGTCAGGGTAAATTATGACCATCTTAGGCTAACCGACCCCCTAATAATTCAGATTATTAGTTTATAACCATTATATTTAAAAACCTCTAGTTACTTAGGTATTGTTAGTCTCATTTAAGGTTGTATATCTCTATTTTTAACTGACACGAACCGAGAACCCGATATCTGTCTTAAAAGTGAACTGCTGATATCCATTTTCACACATCACCATGAAACTTAATGGTGACTACTGCAGCAAATATATAATACAACTAACTAAATTTTGAGAGCGATTCTATAGTTGCGTTTCATTCCTGATGTAACTGTATCTTAGTGGTGAGTTTGCCGAACCCATGAGATTTCACGCAGACAACGATCGTCCACAAATCTGTATTTAACGAAGAATAAAATCGAGCATTAGATGAGAGAATTCCATTTTGCAATATATTCAGTCAAATTCCAATAATCCGGCAAAACCTCCAATCAATCAATCAATAGCAAAACCTTGGTGGTTACAAGCTATTTACTTTCACGACTGATTGGCGCACTTATGATGAGTTCAAAAAAATCTTACTTGTGAGTCAGAAATTATTAGCCTGATGAAGAAATTTCACTCAAATACACTATTCAGTTAATTATTCTACTTACTTTCTCCTTTGACCAATTATATCAAGAAGCCCAGGTACAGGTGCTTTTGACCGATCATACTTCCCGTATTTCTTAATACACATGAGAGCCGAAAGTTGAATTCGATCGTCAAAACTTAAGTGGAATGCCTTTTCTGCTTTCTCTAGATGTTAGATTGTTAAATATTAAATTTAAATAAATCTCACCATTGAAGAATGTCTGTGCAAGATCGAATATCTCATCAAAATCAAGCTTATACTTCTTCTGAAACTCCCTGATTTCCATGTTCCCTAAACAATCCTTGGATGCAGATGACATCGAAGTAAAGCTTGCCAGCTGGGTATGTAACGTAAATTCTTAAAGTCTCAACATGATTTGGCAGAACGTTCAATTTCCAGTATCCAATAACTTATTCACGAGCTAGTGTAAACCAATTCGATCTTTTCGCGCTCGATTCTGGTTCTCTCGGTACGGTTCCACGTGTCCAGTAATGTCCAATCGATGGAGGTCTAGCCACTCGACTGTCTAATTCTAGTCAGTTGGCAGTTGGTTGTGAGTTTGTATGTCTCGGGATATGAATGAAACGTTTGTTTCAGGGCAGTAGCGTTTCTGGATACTAGCAGCCGTCACATTACCAAACCGGAGATCAGTTAGTTGCAATGTGGAGAGTTATAAGGGTAATAAGGATAAAATTCTGATGATAATATGAATAAAATTTCAGAACTGAGTAATATATAGATGAATTTAGTTTGTTACTTGGTAGTGAGGATTGTGAGAGAGGACCGAAGCGTAAGCAAGGGAGAGGAATAGGCGAGATAGATTAATTGAGTGATCTGAGGAGATGGCAATCGTAACAACTAGCAGGTCTCAAAATATGCATCAGGCACGGCTTGTCCAAGAGGGAGATGATAGTCCGTATGTGAGTACGTGATTATCAAGTCTCTTCTTAAAGCCGTCCACTGAGGGGGCTGTGGTCACCTCGGCTGGGAGAGCATTCCAAGTTGCGATGACTCGCAATGAGGAAAAGTGGGCATGAACCTGAGTATTCGCTCTTCGATGTGCAATCTTTCGAGGATTGCCTCGAGGGGAGTGGTGGTGATGCATCGGTAAAATGCTCACATTGGGATGGTCTGGCGTGTTTAATATGGTGTACACCATAATCAGATCACCTCTGATTCTCCTGTAGCTCAGTGAAAATAATGCCAAGTGCAGGAGTCTATCATCGTCAGGCACATACGTCTTAAATAGTGTTAAGGATAATTCTGGGTAGCAAGTTGTCTTCGCATAAAGGGAAGAGTAGCATTTGCCTTGGCTGCGTCTCCTATATAGTCCGTTCTCGTGTGGAGGCTTTCTGTGGTAATTAAACCGAGATCGCGCCCTGAGGAGACCTTAAGGAGCCGACTTTCATTGAGGGTGTAGATCGTTTGCGTCGTGTGAGGCAGAATATGCATGACGTGGCACTTCGGTTGGTTGAGTTTTAAACCGTTTTTTCACTGTCCATTCCTCAATAGATGTAAGGTCCTTTTGAAGCTCAGTCAAATCCTCTTCGCTTCTAATGGACCTCCAGATCTTCGCATAGTCTGTGTAGATCAACGCCGGTCAGATGTTGTTGTTCTAAAAGTTTGGCAACGGAATATAAAAGGTTTTTGTTAAATGAGATTCCATTTCTAGTAGTAAATGATCATCGACATCTTTATTTATGGTTTGGATATATGAAATAAACAAAAGCAAAAGAATTATTGGAAGATTTGTGAGAAATACTGTCCCGAAACCTTCAAAGTATGGTAATTTCCTTCCAAAAAGACTCCTTTCAGGTTTCTTAGGCCACATCAACCAGATTCCAACTGTATATTGAGGGCAGAAGGCCTACGCTCTCTCTTTTTCTAGTAAGCTTTTGAGTGTCTAGTATTCTTCTGAAAGGGGCATTTAAAGACACTGACATCATAGCTTCGAGTAACGGGTTCGTATATTGATATCTCAGTGTGAAAACCTGTATACCACGGAGATTTAATCATCCTTAGCCTTTGTACTCGCCTGCTGTCTACTCTAAGTTGTTTTCATTTAACTGAAAGAAAAAAAAGGGAAATATGAAATTCGACACCATTCTTTCATATTCTGTAAATGAAAGTCAGGTTACCTCTTATCCCAAGTAGCATAAAATAAAGAGTTCTGACTTTTTAGACAGCATGTGCATTTAAAGCCCTGAGTTATGAAATTACATGGACAACTGCCCATTGTAATTCTTCAAAGAGATCCGTGTGCCTTTTTCGATAGCCTACAGCCTGAACACAGTTTTCAGGCATGAATTTCGATCGGGTCGTGTATACTATAATGGGTTTACTTTGTGATTGTCCGCTCCAAACCAATAAGGTTCTTAACCCCACAGTTGCAGCTACATTGAAGTGAACCGTAGTCTTAAGACTGTGATTTTCTGTTACCCTACGACCTTTGTGAGACCGTACTATGGGGATCAACTCACCCGGACACATTTAAAACTAGTAAACCAAAACGTCTAGCTAAGCATATGGTGAAAACTTGTCTTGATCCCTCAGCATATGTTTGCATCATCAATATAAAGTAGCTTCGGGGATGCTCAGGAGTTTGTTTCTATACACAGTACAGAAAGTAGAGGACCTTAAACCAAGCGGTACTCCACTAAGTACTGGGTTCTAACGAAAAAAATTGGAACTTATTGTTACTTTCTGTTGTCCATCTATTAAGAAACCTTTGATCCACTTAGGAAGAGATCTGGCAATTCTGAAAATTTCTAACTTGAAGACAGGTCAACTGTTCGGTACCTCATGGAGTGCTTTTCTGAAGCTTCTATGGAAAATATCCATCGATTTTTCGATTATCAAGAAAACGTTTCCTCCTCTTCCTTGCGATAAGAAGGTTCTTTGTGCATTAAAACAGTTCCTGAAGCCATTTTGTTCACCGTTTAACTAGTTATCTATCTACAGGGAGGTCACTATGTCCGTTCTATTTATTCTTTGTAGCATTTCGACTACTACATCAGTGAATTTAGCAAGTCTAGAGTTGGATGGAAATTTTATTGATCCTGCCATATGAACTGGAATGACAGTCGCAGCTTCCAATATCTGGGTAACTTACCTTGATAAAGTGATTTATGGGACATAGTAGTTAGCGAGGCAGCAGTGTGTGCACTTTATCTTTTGGTTTTGATCCGGTTCAGTTGATTTTTTCGCATCTAAAGAGCTCAGGGTTTTAAGTACTTGGTCTTGACCAAGTGAGTAATTCACTTAATGAATTCGTTCATGGATCTAGTCACTAATCTAGAAAAGGCCTCTGACCGAAAACTGTGACGGGAAAGCACTTCAACGCTTCTGATTTGTTTTGATATTCCGCGTCACATAAGACAAGCTCCTTTCAATGATAACGTTGAGAGTCTAATATGAAGTTCCTGTTCAGGGAATGATGTAGGAGAAACTTTTCTTACACTGCCCAAAAGGAGGTACTGCTAACAGATTCCGTCGGTTCGCCAAAGATCTGCATTTACCGTTCCATCAAATATAACATGCCAAAGCTGATGTCGATATTTAACCTTCTTAATCTTGCTTCGGTTAACGTGGAATGTCCCTGCTGTCTGTGAATCGCTTTATAACGAAGCACACCAGTTTATGAGCAAGTAAAGCTCTTAGAGTAGATTACAATAGTGCATCCAAGCAGATACAACAGCTTTCTTTCGGCATGTGTGAGCAGCCGGGAGGTGACGTCCGCTCTCATACCTCTCACAGTATATGAGATCAACTTATTGACAACCAAATCCTTCCTTCACCTCTTAAT
Organism: Schistosoma turkestanicum; assembly: GCA_944470395.2. NCBI lineage: Eukaryota > Metazoa > Platyhelminthes > Trematoda > Strigeidida > Schistosomatidae > Schistosoma > Schistosoma turkestanicum. The sequence goes on along the minus strand of CALYCR020000195.1, from coordinate 3,449 downwards.
GACTAATCCCCATGACCAACCCTTCTGGTATACCTTAATCACCTTGCCCCCATAATGCTAATGATTCGAGTTCGTGAAACATTATTCCTCGCCTCCTGAAACCCCATTCTAAACTACATGTTGGAGCTTTGAATGTTCGAACTTTGTGTCATATAGGGCACCAGGCTTCCTTAGCTAGGAATTTAAAACCCCGTACCATTGATGTATGTTACTTATCCGAAACGCGCATACAGGATCCAAGTATAGTGATTTATTCGACCTCAATATGTCTAGATAAAGAGCCAACTTGAGTTACGCTACATGTATTGCATTAAGTTCCAGAGCAGGAGCAGCTCTCTTAGACTGGATCCCAGTACATAGTCGTTTACGCGCTGTCCAACCAAATGAGAAAGTAAGAACTTGGAAAGATAGGGACACTCACTGTGGCCTCTTCGTTGTCTTAGCTTAATGTCTTTCCGAAGTCTCACCAGTTAGAATCTGGCTTATGATCCTCCAGCCTGAGCATAACTATTCGGTCTCTAGAATAACGTCTTATGCTTTGATCAGCTACATACTTCTATCGATAGTAACTAATCTGGAGCTACGTGTGAGATAATCAAAGTGTTTATGGGGTTGGAAGTGTGCCTTTATCCCGTAGCATTCAGTTCGATGAAAGAACAAGGCAAGTAGATAAGATATCAATTATGTAGCTGTTGTTATGACTGAAACACGTACAATAATAACGAGTAAGTTCTTGACCAAAAATCAACGTAGATAAAAAATTACGGTGTGCTCATAGCTATACAAGATGCCAACGAGAAAACCAGTAATAGGTCCGTAGTTAATCACCGATTACTCAAGAACGGTAAAATATACAGAAATAGCTTTCAATTAGGAGAATATCAGAATACACTAATCTGAATTTTTAATCAATATGTAATAAATTCTAAACAGTAACTCTTCATAAGATAATATCGAAAGTTACTGCTTCCACAATATTGGTTGGAAAGAGATCAGTCAGCATATACGAGTCATACTTGCATCCGTCACTGGGAACTGAAGTAGGCGGATATTTGGTTTGCTTCCGGCTCGTTAGATTGATGAGACGACTAATCAGTAACACCGAGGTTGCTTATATACGTTTGCTACTTCTGTGGTTCATGTTTACAAAACTATGCTGAGGTCGATATTCTGTCGATACACCCGCAAAATTCTTACTGAAGCGCTTACAGTATGACTTAGAGGTTGGGATTATATATATATATATTTATTCTCAAATAACTACTTTACAACAGTGACTCCAGGTTACAGGATAGATCAAATTGTCACAAATGCTTTCACAATTACTGTAAAGTTATAGCAGTTAAATTAAGTGTAAGGGTCAGTTTCCGATTTGTGGATAAAGAGGATCCATGTAGGAAAGTTGGACAATCCTGATTCCAAATCAAGGGTTTACGTGGGCCCCAGAATCCTGAGGGGACAAATGGTGTATGGATCTGCTACCGTGAGACCGCATCCGAGGATGTGCTGCTGCCTTGTGGATTACTCCTGTAAGCCAAAGGCTAGGGAATGAGTATTTAATAAGCTTGTTTTGGACAACTGGGAAACACCTTAGTTCACACAAAAATTTGATGATGTGTGAGGCATATATATTTTGATGTCCCTTTGTACCAATGTTTATGTGTTTGAATAAATGGATATCATCATACAAATGCTTACTTCATGCAACGATGTTTCTGGTACCTGTATTGTTTAACTATGTTTTGACGCCGCAGATATGATTTTATGACACATGGAAAGTTCCTATTGAATACTGATAATCCTTATGGTTCGTGAATATACAAGATTCCTTATTGTAAAAAGCCTACTTATTACAAGACATTTTACTAGTTAACTGAACAGCAATGTGAATATGCACAGACAAACGGTAGACATAAAAGTAGTAAAAGTCGGTGATTGAATGTCGTTCTTTCACTTGAACATGATTCGAAATCGATCTAGATGATCCAGATAAATTCATTTCACCAACTCTTTCCATTTTATTTTTTGACTTTGTTTCGTTGTATACTGTGCATACTTAGTTTTTATTCCCATATATGCTACGATAGCTTGAACTTCTTTATTTTGTATCTTTAATCAGTTACTATCTTGAAACGCCGATGTAATTCGTTTTAAGTTCAACACGTTGATTAACAGTTCTCTAATCGTGTTTAAAGGACTGTTTATAGTATTGCCTTCAAAAGGTAAGACAACGAAGAGGCAACATTAAGTGTCCCTATCTTTCCAAGTTCTTACTTTCTCATTTGGTTGGACAGCGCATGAACGACTATGTAATAATAATAATAATGATAATAATAATAATATTTATTCTAAAATAACTACGTTACAAGAGTGACGCCAGTTTACAGGCTAGATCAAATTGTCACAAATGCTTTCACAATTACTGTAAAGTTATAGCAGTTAAATTAAGTGTAAGGGTCAGTTTCCGATTTCATATTTACACCATGTCACTGACAGAAACAATATAATACAGCCACCTTTTCAACAATAGAGTACAAATAATCAAGGTGCACAATGGATTCTTTTGGCGATTTGTCGAGATCAATAGTGAATTTGTTGAAAAAGGTCATATGGAATGCGCTTGATACGAGCTGTGATCCAGACAGTCGTGTTCATAGGGTGCATGTTCCCTAGAGTCGCCAAGGATTTCCCACCGTGAATGGGGTTCTGAAAAGGAGAAGAGAGAGAGAGAGAGAGAGAAAGGCAGCAATGTGGCAAGTGTATATATATAACCAAAGCACTACTTAACCTGTCATGTTGAAGTAGTCAATACAGTAGTAAGTCAAGATAAAATTCATACTGACCACTTAAATTAAAATCAACTATGGGAATATAAGAATATAACACACAGATAAAGGAGTACAGCAAAAAGAAGGAAGAGTTGTGCAGTGTCAGGTGGATAGAAGAGAAGTCGAAGTAAGAAGCTGGATTTATGTACGTTGAAATCGAAAGAGTAGAGTTTGTAAAAAGAAAACTTTGATGAATAAAATCTCGCACTGTCTAACTGTTGTTTATTATTATTATTATTATTATTATTATTATTATTATTATTATTATTGAATGCCAACCTCTAAGTCATACTGTAAGCGCTTCAGTATGTTGCGGGTGTCTCGACAGAATAGCGACCTCAGCATAGTTTTGGAAACATGAACCACAGAAGTAGCAAGCGTATAAGAGCAACCTCGGTGTTACTGATTAGTCGTCTCATCAATCTAAAGAGCCGAAAGCAAACAAAATATTCTGCCCCACAAACACGGGTTGTTTGAAGTTATCGCCCACACCATCAATGTTTGCTGGTCAGTAACTCCGCCCTCCCTCCTTTTGTGTTGTTAGGCTCATGTTAAATGTTTAAAAGAAGCTTTTGGTCCACTACACACACATGGTTTGCAACAACATGTGCACCTGCCTAC
>CALYCR020000194.1:0-14992 GCA_944470395.2 Schistosoma turkestanicum | reverse complement strand
GTGAGGCTTGTCTTGTGTCGCAGTTCGGTGCTTTTCGTGGTGTGTTGTCCTATCCACTATCACCGCCTCTTTCCTGATTTCCTCCTCCACTGGTATCTGGTTTGTTTTCTCTCTCACAGTACGTTGTTTGTGTGATAGTGTCTGGCCAACGAATCCGAAGTATTTGGCGTAGACAGCTGTTCACAAAACACTTGTATCTTTCTTGGATGATGGCTTTGGTAGTTCTCCATGTTTCCGCTCCATACAGTAGAAAACTGTCCTTGACATTTGCATTGAAAATCTTGACTTTGGTGTTGATTAATATTTGTCTATAGTTCCAGATATTTTTTCAACTGTAGAAATGCAGTCCTTGCTTTGCCAATCCGCGCCCCTCACATCTGCCATCGGATCCACCTTGGTTGTTAATAATGCTGCCAAGATATGTTAAGGTGTTTAACGTCCCTCCAAGGCATCTCCACCAAGAGTGATTTGGTTGGTGCATGTTGTGTTGCATCGGAGAATTTAGCTTTTTCCTTTATGTATGTTGAGACCTACTGCTGCAGAGGCTGCTGCTACACTAGTCGTCTTCATTTGCATTGTTGTTGCGTGTGCGATAGAAGAGCTAGGTCATCTGCGAAGTCCAGATAGTCCAGCTGCGTCCTAACTGTCCAGTTGATACCGTGCTCCCCTCCAGATGTTGACGTTTTATTAATCCGGCCGGATGACAGGAGAAAGAGGAAAGGGTGAGAGTAAGCAACCTTGCCTGACACCGGTCTTCCACCTCGAAAAGTCTGTCAGCTGACTCCGTGCACGATTTTGCAGTTGAATCCATCATAAGAGTTTCCGTATGATTGTTAACTATTTTTTTCAGGCACACCGTAATGTCGAAGAAGCCTCCACAGAGGCTAAAAGCAGCCATAAGAGAAAACATACAACTCTGCTAAACTGATTATCATTGAAAAGACCAGGTCCATGATTTCTACATACACCAAAACGTTGCCTCGAATGATTACATCATATCCCAGTGCATTTATCAATTTACATGTTTGTGTGGGACCATACATACATAGGGAGAGTAATCGGACTTTGCAATCAAGGGTTATGAAACATGCACCTCTAAGTGGCTTCAAAAATCAGTTAAACGTCAGATGAGCCGATTAGCGTTGGAAATAGAAAACCATGTTACATCGATCACAAAACACATAATTGGAGACGGCGAGCATAAGATTGACATCAAGACAGCCTTCAAAACATTGTATATAAATGTTCAAGGGACGATTTTGTAAAGTATATAGAAGCCTTGGCTATTCGTAAATTAAACTCCCCACTCCTTTATGTGAACAGAAACAGTTTGTTATAACGTTTAATTTACCTTGGTATATTTTTTAAGCCTAGGACAGTTTTCCTACCCCTTCCTTATTCTTTCTATTATTTACGTCAATTTTCACAATTATCACTTTGTATCTGTTTGAACTTTTATTTAATTGACCTTTTATTCATCTTCATATAAAATGCCTTGCCAAATAAATAAGTGTGATCAGATTGTTGGAAATGTAAAGCGCGCAAATACATCACATTTTTCAGAATACATCTAAAAAAAAAGTGAATTTTCGTGTTGGAACACTAATTTATTTGATGAATTGCATATTGCTTGTATGTGACTGACGAGAAAGCACGAAATGGTACTATCTCACAAACTTTGTCTTCTCATTTCTCTGTTCGAATTGAGATCTTTCCAGAATTTGGAATGTAATTACGTGAAAACGATCAGCCAACAACATTTATGAAATTTAAAACAACTAGTCCTTTATGATAAATTTTGATAGAACAGTGAGAAGATGTAATTGTTCTGAAAAATATGATGTATTTGCGCGCTATACATTACGAACAATCTGGTTACACACATATTTACTTGGCAAGGCATGTTATATGAAGATGAATAAAAGGTCAACTGAATAAAAGTTCAAATAGACATGAAGGAGAGAGAAAATTAACGTAATATGAAAAGAATCAGAAAGGGTAGGAAAATTGTCACATTACCCTCGGCTTAAAGTCTACCAAGGTAAATTCAAGGTTATGGTAATGTGATAATTTTCCTAACCTTTCGGATTATTTCCATGTATGACGTTAATTTTCTCTCTCCTTCATTTTCACAATAATCACCTTATGTCTATTTGAACTTCTATTTAATTGACCTTTTATTCATCTTCATAGAAAATGCCTTGCCAAGTAAATATGTGTGTGATCAGATTGTTCGAAATGTTTAGCGCGCAAATACATCACATTTTTCAGAACAATTACGAACTTCTCACTTATTCGATTAAAATTTATGAAATTGGCTGAAACACAGTCTTTCTTGACCTAATTTGACAATATCCAAGCACTGCGGAGTTGTTGTGAAGATTGTTAAGTTTTATTTGTAACCATGACTCGATCAATGTTAGACCACCATTAGAAACCTGGAAGCACTGGACGGCCGGTTCGTCCTGCTATGGGGACTCATCAGCAGTGCGCATCCACGACTCCCGCATCCCGCAGGATTCGAACCAAGGACCTTCGGTATTGTGCGCGAACGCCCTAACCTCTAGACCACTGAGCCGATATCTAACGGTGTTAATGTCTAACTTGATCAAATTCACGGAGTTGCACAACCTCATACACTGTATACATCCGAACAGGTTTGAATTTCACTGGTCACGACTTCAAGCATTAAGCACTCTGTATATCCTCCGACTTTTCGTAGTGACCCATTCGAATGCATATATTTAGGGATGCCAAACTTAGATTTGAAATATTCTAGTGAATTACTTAACAGTATAATAAAACAAAACAAGTGAACAAAGTCTATCATGTGTTTTGAATGTATGATCAATAAGGTTGAATAAAAGTTATAACAATAGTGTTTATTTGAACTATAAAAGTAACAGAATTCTTGATTACAAATAAAATTTCACATACAAATAGAATGTATGTTCAATCATAGTGATCACAAACAGAATACCAAATCCACATATCATTATAAATTGTGTTGATATCTGCAAGCCCAGAATAGTTTACAATTCATGCATAAACATTTAGTTTATATTTTCAATATACACGTATAAAAAGCGTTATCGTTTTGCTCCTTACCTCTTTCTCCTCATTCCCCTTTTTGTCAGCCTCTCATTCTACTCCATAATTATTAGCCTTGATGATTGATTGCCAAAGACGTGGTTACTTTATTTAGATGAGCATTAGTGTAGTATCTGGTAAATTTCAACAAGAAGATCTTTGTACATATATCTCATCACTTCTTCTTATATGCAAACGTAGATTTACGTTACATTGGCTCCCAGCTATTAGTTGGCAAGCCTGTTACAGACCAATCGCATTACTATCAACTCTATTTAGGGTGATAGTATGGCTGGGGATTGAGAAAATGAGTGAGTGCATGGTTGAGAAGGAAATACTCCATGAACCTCAGCACAAGAGCCTTCGACGCAGTACCTCACATATTTCCGACTGCGAAGTTGGGCTTTACTGACTAAAAAGGTGACTTGACAAACACTTTCCCGTGGACGATGCTGAGGAACTTGAGCATACCAAAAATGTCGTGCATATTCGGCGATCGACAAGCCTGTAGTACATAATAACTTCTTGATGCGCGGTCCTGAATCCATTCAAAATGGGAGTTACAACTGACAAGATTCGAAGATATATCTATTACTTCAGTAGCACAACGTTGATGAAAGCCTCAAAGAAATAGATTAGATTATGCTGGCGCCTAACAACGATATTGGTTATTGAGTGAAAAGTTCAAAAATTCATCAAACTCCGACATTTGGGATTATTGTGTGAAAGGCAGACCGAATGATCCCAACAATAGCACCTTGTCGAAGCATCACCACCAGGCTCCTTGAGATAGCTTTCGAAAAACTGCGCATCAAAAGCAAACACGCAAATTCTTGCACACTTTTTTTCAGTAGGGGTTGTCGCAACTTGGAATGCTCTTTCAGCCAATAATTGCACTCCCCTCAGTGGATAGCTTCAAGAACAGACTTCATAAACATGTGCTCACATGCATATTCGTATATCACTCTTGTTACCTTTGTGCCAGATCTTCGTCTCAAAACTTGCTTGTTGTTATTACTGCCGTTTTCTCAGAACATCGATTTATTCTGTCTCGCTTATTATCTCTGATTTCTTTTCCTCACCTACAATTTATTCCACTTGTGCAACCTTCACTACCAATTAATAAACTAAATTATCCATTGATCCACTTAGATCGGAAATCCTCTTCTTATTAGCATTAGAATTTTCTCCTAATTATTCTCTACATTGCAACTAACTGATCTCCGATCTGTTAATGTGATAACTGTTATTTACTAATGCAGCGGACTATATACACATAAGTTTGTAACATCCCGTCTAATTATGAATTAGAACTCTGATTGGAGACTCAGAAACCATAACATAGAACTCACATAAATCTATCTAATATTTAAACCAGCCCTAGTCGGTGTTAACAGATCATGAATATATTTCACACCTGTAACCATCTAAACAGGTATCATGTAATGATAGACGTATTTCCCTACTCTCAATAACAGCAAAAAGGTTAGGCATTATTGCTCCTACATTCGGAGTTTCATTTTTATTTCAATTCGCATTAAATATCTTTCACAGTTTTTAATTATATTAGGCAGATAATTTGAAAAGCCTCTGGATAATGCTCCACTACTCTCGATCACAAGGAACTCAAACTAACTGTATTATTACAAGTTCCAGCTTGTTGATGTATTAACAGCCAAACACCTTTCATTCTTACATATTTATAGCCTTACTCTTAAATCTGAATTACTATTTCCCTTGATTTTCTTTCGTCGGTTGCCTATCCTCTCTATCTACATAGTACCCATTGACTGACACAAATCTTGCACTTTATACCATGAGTTAACTAAACAGCAGTGTAAAATGCAACATTTACTTATAGTCTAACATACAAAAGCTACACGTGTCTGATTAGTTTGTAACATTGAGCCAGTAGAGAACGTATATTGCAACAAGACGTACAAAAAATAAAGCCTAGACTAGATCAACAGCAAAAACATACTACTTAATGTAAGAGATCCTAACATCACAAACAGATAACAAAGATGATACAAGAGGCATACCAATTTACAGACAAACTGATAACATCGTTAACAAATTTTCGGTAAAAGAATATTCGGCTGAAAAAGAATATATCATAAGATACATTGACTGCTTATAGGTCGCTAAACCTAATTACTTCGAATGTAAATGTACAAAGATCTTCTTGTTGAAATTCATCAGATAATACACTTATGTGCATCCAGGTAAAGTAACCACGTCTTTGGCGCTTATCAAGGCTAATATTATTTATGGAGTAGGATGACGGGCTGACAAAGAGAAAGGGGTGAAGAGCAAGCTGAGTCATAATTCAGCAGATTATATTTTTGGATAAAACAGAAGTATGATTACTTAAACTTATCTTTTTCCGAAATTAGGATACTAACTGTACACATGCCGTTATGAGCGTCGATGAAGACAAGTCGCTAGTAGGATAACGAACGAGTAAAGCATCTTATGAATAGAGGTGATCGAAAAGAGCTAAATTGTCAGAAACTACGTTGATTTATGGAGCATAATAATGAAGGCACAGTGATCTGATGCTTTCATGATATTTCATTTATGCGCTGTCCAACTACTAAACAGGACCAGTAAAAGTAGGGAAATTAGCTGTTGCATCTTTGTTGTCTCTACCTACGCTCCTACTGATTGTAATTTGGAAGATATAAAAGATGACTTTTATAGAAACCGTTCTAAACTTCTTCAAAAAGTTAAGCGATCTGATATTGTAATAACAGCTGCTAACCTTATTGCTCAAGTAGGTAGACTCCGTGTAAAGGAAAGACACCTGGGTGGATCTTATGGTGTCGCGTCTCAAAGATTAGATAAAGGCGATCGTTTGCTGAAGCTATGCTCAGATAATCGCCCATTTCTATCAAACAGTATGAGGAATAACACCTCTTGACCTGGCGACCCCTAAAGCCAACCCAACCACATCACATAACTATGCTTAGCCAAGAGTATATTCCAGAAACAATTAAAAAAGCTGTTAGGAAGCGATGTAAGTGATGTCCATCCTGAGGCAACTTGGATTGATATCAAATAAGCTGCGGAAACAGCAGTGATATCTACTAGAAAGGTAAACCATAAGGTTATGGAAAAAACGGTGGATTTCAACTAGCATCTACGGAACTGATGGTTGCTCGAAAACTTATCCCATCTTGCTCTGAGTACGATGAGGAGTGGAGTCAGCTTAGATGCAGGCTGATAAAACGCCTGCGCAATGATCGCGAACGGTGGTGGATAGCGAAGCGAGAGAGATGGAAAAGGCAGTAGCAATAGGCAACAGTAGACAACTTTTCCGATTTATCAAGAAAACTGGTATTATGAATCCTGCTGTAAGTGAGACTATCTCGGAAAAGGATGGGACATTATTTATTCTCAGTCCAGGACATTGGATCGACTTATCAAGGGAACCGGTATTAGGAACCCAAATGTGAGAGAGACCATTTCGGAAAAGAATATTTTAATATTCATTCTCAATCCAGAAGACCGGATCGATGGGCCTTCAGCCACACTTCGGTTGGTGAACGTGGCTTTATATACCACATTTCCACACTACGACAGGTCCTGGAACACAGACACATTTAGTCGTCCGACAATAGTTATCTTCCTGGACCTTAAGACGGCATTTGACTTTGTTGATCGTGCGGTTGCGTCAGTAGCTGTCACTAAAAGGTGTACCCAAAAAGTACATTAACCTTATACAAGCACTTTACTTGAGCACTACTGGTCGAGTTAGAGATTATTACTTGATTACTTTAAGTGGTGCCCATGAGGGACGTCCACTTTCCCCAATATTGTTTAATTTTGTCATAAACCTGCTTCTAGATATAAAATTATTTTCGTCTGATTCCTTCTACCAGGAGATTTATTAGTTAACGTAGAATATGCCGATGTCATGTTGACCGCTTCACTTATCTCGTGAGGCTCATTAGTGCTGAAGAGACCTCAGCACGGATACAGAAGGCTCGACTGGCTTTTTCCAACATGCGTCATTCATGGAATAGAACAGATATTCAACCGCCAACCAAAGGACGAGTGTACTGCTCCTCAGTTTGCTTCGTCCTATTATATGGCTGCTAAACATGGCCAAACAGAGTAGAGGAAAATCGTAGGTTGCAGGCTTTTGATCATAGGTGTCTTTGAAGCATTGCTTGTGTATCCTCGGACAACCGACTAAGCAATGCTATAGTTAGGAAACGGGTCCCAGGTAAGAATGGCAGATCAATAGATGAAGTAGCGAAACGTCTTCGTTTGAGGTGGTCGAACTATGCTTTGTGGTTTAGGAGTAGGTTGGAAGAAAGCTAGGGGTCGACAAACCTAAACATCACACGAATCTATGAAGTCACTGACAATCGAATTGAGTCATGTTGGTAAGTATCAACCGGTTGAAACAGCGAGATGTTAGTATTCGATGGTAAAACAACTTACATGACATGACTCAAAACCGATTTCAATGGCACATGTGCATTCATTCATTGCTTTCTTTCGAAACCTAACCTTCTGAATTCCTCATCACCTTTATAATTATTTCCTCGAACCCTAATCTCTCTCATTACTTCTAATAGTTCCACTACCTCTACTACTAAATGGTTTGAAGTGACAAGCGATTCTGTGCTAATGTGGTATGGCAACCTGAACTGATGTAAGTGTGGAGAAAGTTTTAAGTTCTAACTGACTGGACTACTTTTCCGATGTGCTCTGTTTTAGAAAATGCATTTCATACAAGAGAAATTTGATTAATAATTTTTATTAAGCGCAAACATATAACAAGCGAGATCATAAATGTTCGCCAAAAGAATTACGGTTGGTTTATTTCGGAGGAGCATCTCCACCACCAAACACAGCGGACCAGCCTTGTATAGGCCACTTTATGAACCTGGAAGAATTCAGGTAGTTCTTGATTTGTGGTAAATCCTGAATAAAAAAAAGGAATATTAATAAACGAGAATTTGACGAATTAAACAAGAACCAAGCATGCATTGTCATTAACTTACTTCTATACGCTGCTTGAAACTAACTAGTTTTGGAAATGCATCCAAGCATTTGGGATCCATGTATAAAATAACATCAAGAGCGTCGTATAACATGAAGTCAGGATGAGTTATCTGTTAAGACAGATGAATTACACAAGAATTAGAAAAGTAAACGATTTTACTAATTTTCTAGAGATCGGTAGAAAAATTCCATCTTTTGTAGTCAAACATAAGAAATCATTCTGGTGTATACATGATTTTCAAAACCGAAAACAAATCTATCCTACGGACAAAAACAATCTCTCTGAACGAGTTCCTCAGTTAGCTACTGTGTGACAGCTTTTTCTTTGTCAATAACAATCGACAAAACGAGTTCCTTGTTATTACAACTTGATGAAACCCCATAGAGAATTATAAATTATTGTGACAGAAATATATACTACTCGTTAATGATAATCATCATCACACTATACCTACGATATGAATTGAATAATAAATGGAATGATATTCGTAAAGTTTAGCAAAGTGATAAGAATGGAACGCATAATTTAAAAATGCATCGCATTGGTAAAATCTGAGATGTACATTGAATAATTTGAACTATGTCGCTTAAAACTGTTCTACAGACATGAAAACATTCACCATCTCTTCAGTTTCATTTTTGAAGCCTCCTCTTCTTCAAAAAAGGATGCATTTTGATTCGCTTACATTTCTTAGCTTAATTTTAGTAAGAATATCATAACTTGAACTAATGTGCAACTTTCTGATTTCTACACATTTCATGTTTCATCACATGCTGTTGAGGTAATGAATTGTGCATTAGGCTAGATAATGAGTATTTACAGACATAAATCTATGAGAAGTGAATTTTAATATATCTACAAACATCTGATCGGAGTGCATCAATGTGCTATTGACACTAGACAGAGGCAGTCAAATCAACAAATCACAAGCCAGGTGGATAAAATTCAGTTACTTACTTTGTCACCATTCAAGTACCTTTTGTCAGACAAACGATCTTCAAACATCTTCAGCATTGATGGAAGTTTGTTGAGAAAGTCAATTTTGAGGGTTTCCTTGAAATGAATTAAGTCTAAATTAAACTTACATATTCCTTATTATATGCGATTCTTGAAACACCGCCTCTAATATCTAAGACTGCTCCTTCAAGCATAGAAATTTCTGCACGTTCTTTTGGACAGCCACCCACTAAAAATATACATCATTCTATTTCGTCTTACACATATTGTGCTTATCAGCAATGTAACGTATGATAGCGTTAGACTGTGTCAACTTAATGTCACCATCGATATAATAGGGAAGCTGAATGAATAATGCATTATAGAAAATGTTGTATTACGTTGGGAAACTCAAGACCTAATTTGAATTTTTCATCTTTCCACACATCACCATCATTCTGATCATACAAACGCTCTTCGTATTTTTCTCCAACATATTCTAAAAGTAGACGAGCTGGTTGTACAAGCTAAAAAGCAGTAAAACATTTTTAGACTGTATGCAAATATATAGAATACAGCAGATAACTATTACCGTTGATCAAATACAGGTTACGTAGATGAATATAGGAAATTTGGAGAACTAATTGTTTCAATAAACTAATGACTTTGTAGCGAAGCCACTTTTTGTAGCATGAGATCATCTCAAAATAAGAACCCGATTGAGCACTGACATATATTGTATAATCTAAACATCAAAACTACCGTATACATTTGAGGACCGTTTAGGAACCAGTCTACATTACCGACACACGAAAGTGGAGTTCAAGAACGTCAGATGAAATGATTGGAAAGAAATATATACTTAGAGGCTAGCGAAAATGTGGTCCAGTCAGTGAAGACATGATAAACTTATATGCTCGCTTACTGTTGAGAGATTCACCTATGCTAGATGGACTTGATAAATTTTTCAGTAGTATGAAATCTGGGTCTAGGCAATATTTTGTTGCAACTAGTCTCAGTAATAAAAGGTCGATTTGTCTTTTGATTGTATGCAGTAGGTACTAGATTGTTTTTGAAATTTCGGAGAATTTTAAGATCAGTACTCACGCCTCTGATTTTCCAATAACCAAGCTTGGGAACCATGACTGATGTTTGGAAAATTTGAAATAATCACATCAGGTTTTACTGATCCTGAAGGTCAACATTCAATATATCCAATACATTTTACTAGAGCATGTATGTAATATCCAATATGTTTTCCAAGAGCTAGTGTTAACCATTTGAACTTTTTGCACCCGATTCATGTTCTCTCGGTACTGTTCCAGGTGTTCTGTAGTGTCCAATGAATAGGGGTCTAGCCACTGAACTGTCTAATTCTAGTCAGTTGGCAGTGGGTTGTGAGTTTTCTTATCCTCTGGTTTGATCAAATACGTTTATTTCAGGGCAGTAGGGTTTCTGAATACCAACAGCTATCACATTACCAGACCGGAAATCAGTTAGTTGCAATGTGGAGAGTATTAAGGATAATAAGGATAAAATTCTAATGCTGATATGATTAAAATTTCAGAACTAAGTAATACGTAGATGATTTAGTGTAATAATTGGTATTGAAGATTGTGAGAGGAGACAGAAGCGTAGGCAATGGAAAGGAAACAACGATAATAGGAGAGATAGATGAATTTAGTGATCTGAGGGGACAGCAATGATAACAACTAGCAGGTTTCAAGACATGCATCAGACGAAGCTTGTCCAAGAAGGAGATGATAATCCGTATGTGAGTACGTGATTATTGAGTCTCTTCTTAAAGCTGTCCAATGAGAGGGCTGTAGTAACCTCGGCTGGAAGAGCATTCCAAGTTGCGACGATTTTCAATGGGAAGAAGTGTGCACGCACCTGAGTATTCGCTCTATGATGCGCAATTTTTCGATAATTACCTCGATGGGAGTATTAGTGATGTATCGGTAGGAAGATCACGTTTGAATGGTTTGGAGTGCTTAATATGTTGTATGCCATAATCAGATCGCCTCTGAATCCTCTGTGACTCTGGGATAACACTCCCAAGTGCTGGAGTCTATCTTCGTAATGTTTGCTCTTCAACCCTATCACCCAATTAGTTGCTCGTCTCTGCACTCGAACTAAGAGATTTATGTTTCTATGAAGAAGAGGGAGTGCGACGACGTTGTGAACCTTGAGGTGTGAGCGTGCATATGTCTTAAACAGCGTTGGGAATAACTGTGTGGTGATAACACCAAGTTGACTTTGCATAAAGTGAAGAGTCGCATTTGCCTTGGTTGTGTCCCCTACATGGTCCGGACTCGTGTGGAGGCTTTCTGTGGTTAATAAACCGAGATCACGCCCTGAGGAGACATCAGGGAGTGGACTTCCAGTGTGGGTAAAAATCGTTCGCGTCATATAGGGCAGAATGTGCATGACGTGATACTTCGGATGGTTTAGTTTGAAACGGTTCATCACTGTCTATTCTTCAATGAATGTAAGTTCTTTTTGGAGCTCAAATGAATCCAATTACCTTGATTTCTTACCTATTTATCGCTCTACTCATGAGTTATTAACACCCTTTTTCTTCTTTTTTTTCTCTCTCCGGATGCCTATTCTTCTTACCTCCAAACTACTTACTAACTGACCAATATCTTATAATTTACATATTCGGTAAACTTAATAGCAGTATGGTATGCTATGTGGATATTTAGACCATCATGGAGAAGCCAAGATTGTCTGGTTTGCTTGTTACGTGGAGCTGGTAGAAAAAGTGTATTCCGACAAGGTGTACAAAAAATGGAACGTAGGCTAAAAACCATTATTTAAAATCTACTATCAAACTTAAGAGAGCCTATCATCACAAAAGGAGTAAGGGTGGTGTATCTGACCAGCATCCATAACGGTGTTGCGATAATCTCCATCTACCCATGTCTGTGGGTCAGAATATTTTGCTTGCTTACGGCTCCTTACTATATAACAGTGATATTGATGTTACTTTTTACTTGGTAACCTCTTCTACGACTCATGTTCGTAACCTTGCACTGGTTATAAATTCTTACCATGAAATCCTATTACAAGCAGATCTAGACAACTCATGACTTCTTGAGCTACAGAGTTGAAAAGAAAAGGAATAAATAAAATAGAATAAAAGCATCAGATCACTGTGCCGCATTATCATATTCCGCGAATCAACATTATTCATAACAGATTATTTCTTC
Organism: Schistosoma turkestanicum; assembly: GCA_944470395.2. NCBI lineage: Eukaryota > Metazoa > Platyhelminthes > Trematoda > Strigeidida > Schistosomatidae > Schistosoma > Schistosoma turkestanicum. Next base: position 2,731 of record CALYCR020000194.1, on the reverse strand, counting down.
TGAAATAATTATAAAAGTTTATTCACAAATAACAAACATGTTACAAGAGACATGCCAATTTACAGGCAAGATCAAAATGTTAAGATTAGCAACATATTTCTTTTAAAACGGAATACAGTTACTGAAATATTTCGCGAGATTCATTGGATTCCTATAGATGGAATGTACAATGCGAATAATTAGCGTGAGTTACGAAGGTTACGTTACGACTATCATCTTGCTGACTGCGAAACGATGGATGGTAAAACCAGGTTTGCATATAACAAGAATTTGTAATAGCTGGGATGATTGCCAGGTAAAAACCCCCTTACTAATTAGAATCACGTATAATCCAGTCATAGAATAACGATATTTATTGACTGGAATTTGTATGATGTCCAAATGATATCACTTGTTCAGTCAGACAACGAGATGACAAGAAACAATCAATAAAGCCACAGGGTTGGCGCTTGAGTTATGGCTTTTAGTACAGATAAACAAAAGATGTACAATAGAACAGTTATTTTTACACATGTTCGATAATAAGTAATTGTGTGTCAGCTATTATGTTTCCTTCACAAAATAGTTCCACTACAGGAGCCCCCCCTATAAAGGGTTCACACTTTCGATTCGTAGCGGCTGCGTTCGGAGGGGCTTGTCGGCCAAAGTCTAGTTGTAGGGCGGAAGGGTTGACGAACAGGAAGCTCGAGTTGTCACCGAGAGATTTTCGCTGCCGTGCCAATAATTACGTGCGAAGTTCGTCTATCGGGTTGACATGCTACACCAGCGTGGCTAGTATCTAGAGTCTGAAGATGGCGTTCGTAGGGATTTGACCAGATAAAGATGCAGACATAGGACGGAACCAGATTGAGCGAAGGAGCCAGAAACGACTAGTGCGAATCCATTCGTACACCAGATATATTCGTAACCAGAAAATCGACTGAGTGCATTGACAAGAGCGCGGGTGATCAGGCCAGCTTTCGCTAAGGCTAACTGAAGTCCACGGTACCAACAGGGCAATGGTCGGAGGTATAGGCTTGGGATAAAAAAATCAAAGAAAAGGAGAAAAGTGTAGCGTGCATGTAGTATGGTGGTAAAATCCTTTGCTGCACCCGTGGTTGATTGGTAGTTAGCCGATAAAGCGTAAAGGTAGGCGTACGCGGCGACCGGAACGCGAGACAGTAGCCTTGTCGGTACCCCATGAGCCTATATTCTCATTCGAAGTCAAGGGCGGCGTGGTCTGCTGATCTGGACGTGAGACCGGAGTCTCACCCGTAGATATTACAGATGACGCGTTCTGCTGACTGGGACGTGAGAATGAGGTCTTTGGTTTAACTAGCGTCGGGTCCGAAGTAACTTTAAGGATCTCGCCAGGTCTAGCATAGGGTCTCGGATTAGCAAGTAGGGCACTGTCATCAACGTGTGCTGGCTTCAGACAACCAGTGCTGACTATCTCGACGTGGCCATGTCGAGCAACCTTGAAGGTCTTTTCATAAGGAGAAATCACGTGAAAAGGTCCTTCGTAAGGTTGTTGCAGAGGTTTGCGTACCGAATCGACTCGAATGAAGACATGTGAGCAAGTAGATAACTCTTAAGGGAGAGCGACCTGTCGATATTGTACTCGAGTTGACACCGGAGGCAGTGATCGCATAAATTCAGATAATCGTTGGACGTAGTCTGATTTATTGAAGTTATCACTGCTCCGTGGTGTGGAAAATTCCCCAGGCAGACGCAATGTCGTGCAATATACCAATTCAGCGGCGGAACATTGAATATCTGCCTTTAAGCTCGTTCTGATGCCTAGAAGGACGAGCGGTAAGGTTTCTAGCCAATTGTTGTTTTCTTGTGCTCGAAGAGCGTGTTTGAGTTGGCGATGGAACTATTCGACTAAACTGTTTGAAGCTGGGTGGTAGGCGGTAGTGCGCATGCGCTACGTACCAAGCAGCCGAGTTAGCAAGGGGATTAGTTCGGACTCGAGTTGTTGTCCTCGGTCAGTTGTGACAGTCGAGAGACAACCGTACAGAGCTATCCATCGTTCTACGAAGCGGTGAGCAACTGTTTCCGCCGTAATAGAAGTGAAGCGAATAGCTTCGGGTCACCTTGTAAAACGATCGATGCACATTAGTATGTGATCCTACACATGCGATGGTGGCAATGGTCCTACAATATCAATGTGAACGTGATCGAAGCGAGCATGAGGCGTAGCAAATGTGCTGGTGGGGGCGGCTACGTGCCTGTGCTCTTATGATCGTTGACATTGTAAGCATTGCTTTACCCACATACGGATATATTTGTTCATGGAAGGGCAGACGTATCGTGCAGTGATGAGACGTAATGTTGCTGCGATACCTGGATGAGACAAACTATGAAGGGCATCGAAAACGAGACGACGATAAGCAGAGAGTACGATGGGTCGGGGTAGACCAGTAGAGGTATCACATAGAATAGCGCCTGAGCTATTAGCTAGGGGCACTTCCTGACACTGAAAGGAAGTATTTTGTTGTGATACTGAACAAGACCGATCATTTGCTTGGGCGGCGGCCATAGCAGGAAGATCGAGCACCTGTAGAGTAACTGCATTCACTCTAATACGTGACAAAGCATCGGCAACGTAGTTCGACTCGTCCTTAATATGACGAAGAACCGTCGTGAACTGAGAAATATATTCAAAATGTCTGCACTCACGTGGTGAGTGCATGGAGAGAAAACGTTAGAGGCTAATGGTTGGTAAAAGGGATAAAGTTACGACCTT
>CALYCR020000193.1:0-15013 GCA_944470395.2 Schistosoma turkestanicum | reverse complement strand
TTAACAAAATTTTTCTATGGATGCGTTTGAAAGTTAATAAAACAATTCGACAATGAGTAAATGACTTTGAGAAAGTTTTGATAATAGACGCTGATGAAAAATGCAATGACATTTCACATAGGTGACTTCATTAAGGCTCGTTTTAATAATTGTGCACTGAACAGATTATCATAATTGATCTTTCTATTAAAGGGGGGTTCCTTAATTAGCACACATAAATTAATAATTTCGACGTTTACCGAATTTCATGACTTACATCAGTAGGATACTAGATGAGCGATGTGGATCGCTCCATGCAGTTGCATCAAATCTGTTGAGCGAAATGGTGAATTTTAAATTATTGTGAATTACTCACGTGCACGAATTTGTAGTGTTACAGACCCTGTTGTCATTTTCTTTTGACGTTGCACCGAATGCCCAAGTTATCATGGTTGAAATATTTAGATTGTATAAAATCATGAACTGTATCTTCGAATGAATCTGCGGAAATGTTGGATATAGATAACAATGATAAGTCACTACATGGATTCAATGAAAATAATTTAGCATAGGTTATTTACTTCACTTTGAACTGTATATTTACATATATGGATTCATGTACATGTCCTACACTTCAGAAAACTAGTCTGATTTCGAAATTTTTTACCGTTATAAGCGAATATTAATTGACGATGGGTCACAATTATGATTCACTCTCTATCTATCTACAAATATATCTTTCTATTCATCTATATATCTATCCACTGCAGTTCATTGTACTGACTGAATCAATTCAGATCACAAAAATTAATGTACAATTTGTACCATTTTATGAAAATCTACAAACTCACGTCACTATTTCTCAAAGTTCACTTAAAACACAATTCAATACAATCACCAAAATTTATAACTTCATACACCAATTACTTGATAACACATATTGATTATCAACTGATTAGTTTATGCATAAACTTTGGACAAAAGACTAATGAAAAAACTCTGAGTTACAAAAAACAGATTCTGTATTTCATTTGTTGATACAGACAACGTGATCAACGAACATTTTATGATACTTCGAAATAGGAAGTATGAATCAACTTCCGTTTATTCATATAATAAATGATGGAATGCAGACACCAGAAAAATGATCATTGTCTTATTACTTTGTGTATTTAGTTACCTGAATGGTTCTTATTGACAGTTCCTGAACACCGTGGACATTAAACTTCGCATATTTGTGTGTGGTGATGATGAGAGACATTTATCAAGGAAACTTGATGATAAGTTTCTCATAACTCGACACTGATTTTTATGATTTAACTACGACAGTTTAGCAAATGAGGGTGTTTCAATGTAATCATTTTTATGATTGATATATTGAAACTGCATTTGGATGAATATTTATCTAATATTCAAGGTTGTTGAGGACATAGTTTAGTGACAGTAGAAAAATGATGAATGTTTAGCATAGATTATCGTTCATTTACGCAGGGAGACATGTAAATAGATAGCGCACAGGCAAGTTGAAGAAACTGTAATCGGGTGAAAGGGCCAACTGTCCAGCAATGAAGCCTGAATAAGTTCATATTTCGTCTGGATACAATGGGATAAAGATGCTTCAGGCGAGTGAGCATGCATAGATACAACAATTAAGATTTACATATTATTCATCTATCTGTAATATGTGAATACTCATAATAATGTTTATAGCGAGTTTTTGATGGATGGATAAATTTCGAAATATATTTATATAAATATATATATATATATATATATATATATATATATATTATTGTTTATACTGATGCAAAGGTGAAAAATGATTAGTGATTTATTTTTATCCATAAAATACCTTGAAAAATATGAACGTGTCCTTACATTTTTATGAAAAAATATTTCACCCTCCATCACAAGCAGTGATCTGCTTTTGTAATCGGTGTCTACTCAGAACATCATTTTAAAGAATTCTTCATATAACAAAAAATAATGCATCTATTATTTACTATGAGAATTCGATCTAAAATGCCATAAATCAGACATTAGTTGATATCCTTATGACAATTTTATTACCCAAGGAATTGGTTACCTAAATCTTTGGCTTGCTGCCTCTTGTGTCAATCAATAAATCATTTCGTCCATGACTAGTAGCTGCACTGTTAAAGTGCAATAAATTCTGATCTCAGGGCTCTTGAGAAAACTCCTGGTCTTTTGATGGAGATCGAACAAATTCGCTTCCTTCTAAATTCTAGAATATTCGAAGACTACTCATCAAGTGATCGAAATCACGAGTACCATACATCGTCTTTGAAGACATATATTCACACAAATTTTGTATTTGTATTTTTTACATGCTTCAGTCTGTGTGAGCCTTACTTGCTCTATACAGGAAGAACTGAATTGTACAAGTTGGCCTTGTAAAACGATTCTAACAGCAATACACTAAAATAGTCAAACCTATAAAAGTAAACAGGTCTGTACATCGAACTTTTCAAGCAGGTATCTGTTACAGTCTGTGAAAAACAAGCCCGTGAACCAAAAAGCTAATAAATAAAAGTGTTATGGTCTAAATAAAATATTCGCACAATTTTACGCGACCAGCAACTAGGTTTGAGGCATACTGTTCAGAACATCCTAAAATAGCCTATTTACCACAAGCATCAATCAAAACAATCACAGTAAAACGTATTTAAACCAATAATATCCGTAGGTTTCAAGGATCAGTTCTACCCACAGCCTGAATACTAAAAGATTGAGATGACATCTGATAATTTTACCTCTGAAGAAGGAAAAATTGCGAATGTACCATTTTATCATATAAAACTGTTTTGCAGTCAGGGAGCTTCGGGGACAAATACAACATTCAAACAGTCTTTCAGTCAGCCAAAACGTTAGACGTGGTGCTTACGTACGTCAGTTCAAATCGCCATAAAGCAGTAAAAAACAGATGCACTTGTCGATTCAAATGCGATTGCACTTGAGTCATTACCTGTATTAAGTGGTTAATGTACGTAATATGATCGGAATGTCAAAAGATTTAGTCGTGAAGATAAGAAAGATGTTTGGTGATGAAGGAAGGATTTAATTGTGACCAATTAGATCATGTGTGCTGTTACGCGTATTAGGGTGTATGTCACATCCATATTTCCTCCTCCAAGGAAAGGGGTTTCGTGAGGACTCTGAAAGCGAAGGTATAATAATAGTTCTCCTAACGACCTGGAAACGTGACCGAAAAGCTCGATTGTAAAGTGCTTCAGTCTGCACACGCGCAACCGACTTATGAGAAGTTTCTGAACCATGAGCTCCGCTGTTGTGTAAATTAACCTTACCGATGGGCACGATCAACGATAATGTCAAAGTCACAGCAACGGTCCTCATCAGAAACCTCCCCTTTTCTTGAGATTGATTTGCAACCAGACTGTTGTACACCGCTATAGATGAACTCACCATCATGAAACGAAACCAGGTTGTTGTTGAGTTGCTTCTGATGATAGTGTGCTCGTCAGTTGAGGTATGTAGCAGGATCTCAAAGAGAAAGATCTTTTCCTGTTAATAAACGATCTTGGGCTTACGATTTGCGTATCTGGTCTGAGCATCTATCGCCTTGTTCCACTGGTTAGTACATGACAAGGCCAACTATCTTCGCGTCTCATTGTGGGTTGCTCGTCAGACTTTTTTCTCTGCTGACGTTGACACATTACACCGATGACTAATTCTGTGGATCACTTTCTGTCGCCTTTCCATCAAAATATCTGCGAGGGACCTTCGCTTCGCTAACGTCTCATTCAATAGTGTTCAATAAACGAAAACGGACTTTCTAGCAGATCAGCTCGCGTACCCACTTCTTTTGACATAACTAATGCTCTCACTGAACGTTTCCACAAAACTTTATGCTTTCTTATTTGACTGCGAGTGGTATGGCGGCGACCATAACGGCCTAATGTCGAGCGGCTTATAGACACCTTGGAACTGAGTAGAGGTTAACTGTCAGATACAGCCTCATCATGTATGCATTTTCTGTGGGGATATGTACTGTCTTAGCTGCGGTTGATTTCTGGCTATTTTGAAAATTCGTCGACCACAACAAAATACACAGTTACAGTTATGAGACTCACGCAGTCGACGTGTGCCATGAACCACGGATGATCTGATATTGGGTAAGAAACTGGAAAAACATCAGCATTCACCTCTGCCGCTTGCTGATATCGCATGAATTTTTCAACCAACTCAGGGATAGTACGACCAACCCTTGTTGACATAGCTCATCCTCATCTCGATTATAGGGTCGTTTTTAGAAGCATTGTCTTCATCTGTTTCAGACAAACGTGGTTGTCAGATTACATCTCATTTGGTCTTCTGAAGGCAAAGACGCAATTACAATATTTTTCTCAGCCGTCGAATGATTGTAGATGAAACGTAGCCTGCCTTACCGAATTATTGGATGCGTACATATTGGATTTCGGATTCACATCCCAAAATCATCGTGCTTCATCACTAAAGACGGGCCTCAGAAATGGTGAAAATGCCAGACTTTGACCTCAACACAGGGGTAAAGCCTCTATCTCAATCTCGCCGTATCTCTTTTCTGCCTTGATTGGTGTTTAATCGAAGAGTAGCGTTTCTTTGTGACGCGTCCGTAAATTGATGAGAAATAACAGGTGAGGCATTCGATGAACGACATGGCTGGATAGTAATGCGCTAAGAAAACTTCTGAGCTAACTTTCGACTTGAGTTTACAGTAAGCTGTGTCACATTCGTTTTTTTAGTTCTTAGTGCTGTAAATTATTCACTGTGGCGCGAATAATGTGCGTCGAAAGAACATATACTGAATAATTGCATGCAAGGCTCATGAAGAAACATAGAGACACTTTAATAGTTTGAAAGCGACGATGTTCTCCGGATCTGGTCTGCGGACATCGGTATCAAACTTGACTCCTAAAATCTATACCGTCTGCATGAGAAACTAGCATTTCTCTGGTTGTAACCAGAACCAGTTGTCAATCATGCGATGCAGTATTATTGTACCGCGTTCTTGTAGCTTTTGTGACGTTGTCGAAACATACATACTTTTGTCCAGTTACGTCGCCAGCCACGATATACTTGATAGGAAGATGCTCATTTGCTTTTGAGAGGTAGATGAAACAGTCTTGACTTCAAAAGGCAGATCTTTATGTAGTAACTAACAACTATCAGCATCGATGCGTCATCAAATATCACCCGCCACTAAGGATTACCTATAACCTCTTCTGCGAGAAAAATTGCAGCATTAGGCATAGTATACAGATCTGTGTGAACAGGCAGTTGATAATGATGCTGTCATGGGGCTGCATAGTGACCTCCAGAAAGGTAGGAATCATTTCGTTGGCCTGATGGACAGCAACTATATGTTCCGCCTAAGCTAAATGAGATATGGGGTTTATTAAATTCTCTATCTATTGTTGCTATTGTTGCATACGCACGCATGTCTCTCTTGACGGAAAGCAGACAAAGACCCAGGTTGGCAAATTAAAAAAACTGCATCAGGTATATATATATATATATATATGCAGACGGATAAAATTCATGTGTATTCCATTTATGTATCGTACTTGATGCACTGTTGAGTAGCAAAATGATTTGACGAGTCAGGACGTGAAAATTTACCAACACGGTTCAATATTTTGCACTTATAATACATCACATAACAGATTGCTTCGGATGTATAGTGTGTTAACGGTGACAATAATATTTCTGTAAAGGCACAAAGTTCACCATCATCCACGTAAACTAAACCTACATTTTTTTATTTATCAACCATATATAATTAATTTGCTAATCTCAAATACCACGTAAGGTACGGTTAGCTTGAATGACTGTCGAAATAGCAGCACTAGTGATTTCATCATTTCATTGTAACTCATCAATTTCCGCATACCAATTCTGAATTTACTTTTATGGAGAGAACGTGACTGATTCAACATTATGACTAATTGTACCAGTAAATGTACGGCAGTACGCTTTGTTTATTTGTACTCTCCAAGGCCAAAATTGCTGTCTGCGTTGCTTCTTTTTTGTTTATATTACCCGCTGTAAGCTCCACTTTATCTCTGACAGTATTTCAGTATTCCTGTTGCACCAAACAATTGCCAACAAATATGTTACTTTCTTTGAAATGAACAATGAAAAACAGAAACATTAGGCCTGGTGACGAGAAAGTAATCGACCTTTAGTGATGCTTTTATTCAATCGTCGCTAATATCACGACAACCTTCACCCTTAGTAGTAAGTGGTTTGTAAATTTGTTGTTCAATAGCCAAAGATCGTTAAAGGGTGCTGCCACGAGTTCGAAATCTGAAGATGCAGCGTTACTCAGAAGTAAGTTTATATTCCTTTTCAAATAAAAAAGATAATGGAAACAAATCACCTTTGTCATACCCATATTCATGCATGCCCATTAGCTACCAATCTCTTGAAACAGATGTTAACAAATACTATCCATGAGGAAATATTTTGTTTCACATTCAGCATATCAACTGAATTTCTTTGCTACCCCGAAAGAAGTCTCGGGAATCATATGCTTTGATCGTCTCATATGTGATATGATTGTTAGATGCAATACTCATACTAAAATATGAATACCAAGAGTTACTTGCTGTTTTTTTTTTAAACGGAATCGGAGCAGCAATAGGATGTGCATGCTCTGTGTTGCGTTGATCACAAATAACTAATGAAACAATTGTTGATGACATACCTTACTGTCGTTGGAAGTTAATATATTTTCAGAAGCCGACAACTCTTTTTTCTGAAGTATATGCTGTAGTTTATCGTTTTATGTTCAACATATTGCATACGCCTTTCTAGAACACTTTCGTTTCTACTTTGCATTATACGTTCTTCATTATTGAGATCGATCGACAAAATACCTAAGAGGTAAATTATACTTTTATTTCAATAACATCATATTTATCCCATCGCAGTATTAGATCGAGGGCGACTTGAGTCTTATCACCTAACATGTCGGAGATACGAGGTTGTATTTGTTGGGATAGTCAATCGAGAATAAAGCCACGCATATTGTGGATTAATGAACTATTTGATTTTTGTTCATAATAATCGCGTGAATCTACCCCTAGAGTTGATCACAGAACCGACAACTGCACATTTGCCCCGGAATGCCGAAGAAAAGGGAAGGTTGGAGACATTAACTCGAAAACCCATAACCAGAATGGAACGCCGCCGCAAACCAGTCGTAAGACTACAAGTGGACCCAAGAAAAAAATCTTATTCCGGGGAGGTGTTGGGATAGTCAATCGAGAATAAAGCCACGCATATTGTGGATTAATGAACTATTTGATTTTTGTTCATATTAAACCATTTCATTAATGATGAACTATGTTCATGATAAACTATTTCATTAATGATGAATTATATGATTAATGTTCATGATAAACTATTTCATTTATGATGAACTATATGATCATCGTTCCTGACGAACTATTTGAAGCATGTTCAAATAATTAACGACTTTTATATAATTGTATAAATACGCATGTTTGATTGTATATTTTTTTGATTCTGACAATAAGCGTTCTCCAACGTCTTCCGTCTTCTTATTTTTGAACGGAGGGGTCTAACGTTCGGGTGTCAATAGTACGGTGGTTGACGTTACATCAAGTACAAAACATAAAAGTATTTGTTAGCGTTTCAAGATACAGGTCTAAAAATTTCATCAGTTTCAGGCGATCATGCACCCAATCAACGAAACATGCACCAAACCAATTTACGTATTTAGCAACATAATCAGACAAGAATTCACCAAAGAAGAAAGTATGTGACTTTGGATATGAATTCACACCGTATCCCTCTTCAACTGGACACAGCATCTGACATCACCCTTATCAGTCCAAAAACTTGGGAGAAAATCTGAAGACCTACAGTTCACCCTACGAAGCAACTAGCACACAGCGCATCTGGTGGCAAGTTAAATATTGTTGGAGAAATACTGTGCACTGTTTCAAAAGATGGGACAACAACAAGTGCAACTGTATACCTAACTAAAAACCCAGACCTTGATGTATTGGGGTTGGATCTCATAGATGCATTAAAACTAACAGACCATTCTATCAACAACATCTGCTGCCGAGTTAGAATCAATAACCCTTCAGAGTCAAATCCGGGAAATGCCATTATAGAAAGGCATCATCACGTATGTCCAGAAGCGTTGGGCGAATGTACAAACGCCGCGAAAAACCCTTCGAAATGCGAGCCTCAACAATGGCAGAAACCTACGTTACCTTGGAAAAGAATTCATGCAGATTTCACTGGCCCAATCCAAGGTAAAATGTTCCTAATTATTGTAGATGCGTATACAAAATGGCCAGAAATATAAAGCATGCCGAATTGTACAGCCTCAGAAACTATTCAGAAGCTGTCCACCTTATTTAGCTGTTTCGGAGTGCCAGAAACCTTGGTAACTGATAATGGATCACAATTTGTTGCCGACTAATTCACGCGATTCTGCAGTTCAAACGGCATAACGCATCTACGGTCCCCACCTTAACACCCCCGATCGAATGGACAAGCTGAACGCTTCGTGGACACTTTCAAAAGAGCTTTACTGAAAGGGGGAGATGAGGGACCAACTAGCCAAGTAATCACGAGGTTTTTAACGGCTTACAGAAGCACTCCGAACCCTATGGTCCCAGAGGGGAAGTCTTCAGCCGGAGCGATGTTTGGAAGTCGTATTCGGACTTTTTTTAACGCGATGTTACCCCCTAAAAGAGCGAATAGATATAGGCCAAATCAAAATATTCGCAGCTTCAACGTGGGCGATAAAGTGTTTCTAAAAACATATCGTGGTAAAAATCAATGGGAACCAGGAACAGTCGTCCAAAGACTAGGAAGAGTTTTGTATCGAATCATAGGAGCTTTCGGAAGCTGTGTCAGACACACGAACGAAATGCGAAGGGATCAAAGAATGGCACGCTCGGGTGATAATCGCGTGAATCTACCCCTAGAGTTGATCACAGAACCGACAACTGCACATTTGCCCCGGAATGCCGAAGAAAAGGGAAGGTTGGAGACATTAACTCGAAAACCCATAACCAGAATGGAACGCCGCCGCAAACCAGTCGTAAGACTACAAGTGGACCCAAGAAAAAAATCTTATTCCGGGGAGGTGTTGGGATAGTCAATCGAGAATAAAGCCACGCATATTGTGGATTAATGAACTATTTGATTTTTGTTCATATTAAACCATTTCATTAATGATGAACTATGTTCATGATAAACTATTTCATTAATGATGAATTATATGATTAATGTTCATGATAAACTATTTCATTTATGATGAACTATATGATTATCGTTCCTGACGAACTATTTGAAGCATGTTCAAATAATTAACGACTTTTATATAATTGTATAAATACGCATGTTTGATTGTATATTTTTTTGATTCTGACAATAAGCGTTCTCCAACGTCTTCCGTCTTCTTATTTTTGAACGGAGGGGTCTAACGTTCGGGTGTCAATAGTACGGTGGTTGACGTTACATCAAGTACAAAACATAAAAGTATTTGTTAGCGTTTCAAGATACAGGTCTAAAAATTTCATCAGTTTCAGGCGATCATGCACCCAATCAACGAATATGCACCAAACCAATTTACGTATTTAGCAACAAATCGATATTATTAACTTTACGTAGAAGACTAAGTACATCGAAGAGAAACAAAACACGAAAGTTATTCAGTAAAATACGACTATAGGTCTCTCAAAATTGGTGAAATCAGCCGTTTCTACACCAAAATACTGATCGTCGATTTCGGGTCTGTTCACTGTGAGTCATTAGCTGCGAGAAAGCCTAGTTCCCTTGGAAGTAGCAGGGTCTATACCACTTCTGACAACGAGAGCAACCGTTCTTTTATGTGCATGGAACGTTCGTGCATTGTAAGAGACTAGAAGACTATTTCAAGTTGCGGCAGAAATGGGAAGTTATAACCCTTTTGTGCTGAAACAGGTAGGAAAAGTGAGACAAGGCTTCAGGGGAACTGCTGTTATACTATGGTCTTGGATGAACTAAAATTGGACAGAACTGGAAAGAGAAGCCCAGGACAGAGTTCGTTGGAGAAAACTGGTGGGCGGCCAATGCTCCATTGAAGGTAACAGGTGTACGTAGGTAAGTAAAGTGGTGAATTAGTCTAATATCCATTGACAGTACTACAGTATGGACTAGAAGGCTCGGATTCGAGTTTATTACACCCTGTTAATACAGATACTTAGGGAAACAATCCGATGATCGACCAGAAAATCAGTCGCCTGAAGAAATATATTGTAACTACTTCCGCAGTCGGTATCATTTTGATAGTCTAATCAAATAACCACTGGATAAATGTATATTAGATGAAATATAATTAGCGACAAATCAATCACATCACAACTTGTGATGACGTGTGAAATATTCTCCATAAATAATCAAGAACAATTTTTCATTCAGCAATGTATTTAATGCAAAGCGATCAATTATTTATGGCTGTCGATAACTTGTTTAACTAGGAAAATACAGATTATTGAAAACAATGAAAAATATATTTGACATGAAACTGTGAAATCATCAACATGATCATATATTCCACTGAAAATACAAACGTCATATATTCTACAGAGAAATCCTTTAATTTCATGCATTTTGTCAAATAGCATGTTGTCAATGCAATCGCCTGTAATTGTTAAAACAGTATTGTTCAGTCTGACAATAAATAAAGTGACTAAAGGTTTCATGTTTATATGTAAATATAAAAAATATTCACTGATAGAGTGAGTGTCTTGTGTCTAACCTATTACCTGCTAATGTTCAGTAAGTGGTTTGTTTAATTATTTAATCAACCACACAAACTGAGAAAACGAAATAAGTTTGTCTGACCTTTCAAAAATCAATATCTTACATTCAAATATTATTGTTATGGTGTTGCAACAACCGGTGTTACACTGAATAATCTATTATGAATAACTATATCAAGTATCTCAAAATAATATTTTCATTACGAAGTACGATAGTCAACTAATCACAATGTACAGGCGGAATAATGTATAGATATTCATGTATCAATCAAAACTCAATCTTTTATCAGAAACTCACGATAAACATTGCTCCGCACCAACAAATCGCCGACAGAATAGGAAACACAAGCTACAATAAATTTTCATGTCATAACATTTTGTTAACAGTTGCTTTGCTTTTATAAAATATAATTCAATAACAGATATAATGACTAATCTGAGCATAGTGATCATGCATTGTAATAAATCACAGTCTATTTCGTTTCATGTTCACAATAGGGATACAATGCAACTTTACTTGTCGTTATTGACAACTAATTTAAAAAGGAATAAATGACTTTTCTACAATCGACAGGATGTTTCCGCATGTTAATATTATAAGAGGTACGTGCTTGAGTTAAATAATGAAATGATGACAGCATCAGAGTAGATTTATCATAATCCCCCGATTTTCGTTCAATAAAAGAAACAGTAAATTCTGTTTCAAAGTTTTTAAATAAAAATAATTGAAATATTGTTATGTGCACAAGAAATTCGAAACCATGCCGCTGAAAACAAAACATATAAATGTAGCAATTATTTATTATGTTTCTTGATGGTTACTTATTAGGTGACATACATTATAAGCACACGGAATAGAATCAGTTATCACTTTTGATACATTGAAGTTGAAAATTCAATGTCAACTTACTTTAAATGTTGCTCCATTCCTAAAAATTATACTTAAAACGCTGAGGACGATTCCGGCCATCATCAATATACAGAACAATGAAACTAATAGTATCATCCATTTTCTTGCAGAACCTTTCATTCGTAGACCTAATATAATAGCCGAGACTAATGTTGAGACTGGTACAATTGTCGCAACGAACTGTTCATACCAATGTCCATAGGCAGTCATCAGTTCAACACCGATAACCATAATAATCATCTGAAAAGTAAACAAGCAACGTCACAGATTATAATCAGAGTATTTATGAGACCCTCAACAATGATAAACATTACTAACAAATAAGTAGTCAAGCATTGTTTCCACATCAGCTGTTTGTAAATTCAGATGTGTGTCAGGACTTCTTCATCCAGGTTGACCGTATTGATAATTGAGAGAGATTTTCCCCTTCAAATCTGCTTATTCATCGAATAATACTCATGTATTCCTGAAAATTGCGAAAACCTTAGGAGCGCAAAAAACCTCAGGCGAATAACACAACTTGGAGTATCAAATGAGGACATATATATTAAGGATAAAATGGTTTGAAGAATAACCTTGCATACTGAAGTAATACAATAAAAAAGAGTTTGCGTTGACATTATCACAAATGCAGTGCGGAAGGTATATTTGACAAGCTTCTATTCATGCAATCAGTCAGTCACCCTAGATGTACAGTTCAACTCTTCTCATCATGTGTCAGTCATCGTTTTCACAGTTATCCGTATCCTATTTGAACCTAATTCATTTAACATCACCGCATTTCAATATTACTGTGTATTAAAGTGAATTCTTCGAAAGATCCAATGAGAACGAAATTCCCGAAATCTTAATATAAGTGTTGATATAATCAGAAAAATCATTAGAAATGAAGTTCAACTTACGGTTATGAACATGATGTTGGTATTTCTTGTAGATGCGGTATGTAACGTAGTGATGAGTAATATGAGAAGTGTCAATATTAGTGCCATACCTTCGGAATACGAAAATAACGTTGAAAACAAAATAAATTAAAGTGTAAATTGGCATAGTATGAGTCATTAGCAGCTATCTCTAATATATATGCAACAAATCGTATGCAATTTAGATGAGCAAAATTTTATGTGCATATGCTCCAAAGATAACAGTAGAATTCGACAATGTGAATACTAGATAAACAACTTCCATGTTGATCGGATAATGTTAACTTATAAAATGAAAACATTCTCTATTGAGACGTTTTTCTTAGATTATGTATTGAACTGATATTCAGACGATTTTTGTGTTCAAGGGATGATCATCGATAACAATTTATGAAATAAAATTATTCAAATTTTAAGACTTACACTATAACGACACCAGCTTGGCGATCCGGCTCTTGCCACACAGTTTCATTAAGTCTGTCAAGTGGAATGGTTAATTTTTAATCAAAATTATTTATTTACATGCTCGAATTTGTGGTGTTACTGACAGTATTGTTTTTTGTTTCTGACACCCCACCGAATGCCAAAGTTATCACTGTTGAAATCAGTGAATCCATCTTTGAGTGAATTTGAGAAAATTTCAGATACTTATAATCATTATACAGTAATACTTCAATATCATAAAAATGTAAATGCTTATTTCTTCACTTATTTCCTTCAATTTCATAGTTATATGGAATAATAGACATGTCTCGGATGTCAGAAGGTAGTTCGAAATCGTTGTGTTTTGTACGCTTTCGAACAGCAATGGATTGATGGTGGGTCACAATCATGATTCACTGTTTATCGACTAACTCACATATCTATTTGCCCACAAGTGTATCTACCTATCTTTTTAACTATCTTCGTAAAACTACTCCTATTCAAAGATACAATGCAGTTTATCGTACTGGCATAATAAAGGAAAATCATCAAATTTAAAGAACAAGTTTTATCATGTTGTGAAAATTTACAAACTCACGTTCTTATTTTCCGAAGTTCAGTTAATGCAATTCAATACAATCACACAAATTTATACCTCCTTAAACCATTTATTTGACAAGATTTATTGATTGGCAATTGATCAGATTATCAGTAGACTTTGAATGAAAAATTATGCGATAAATAACGGATTCTCTAATTTAGTTGGAAATGCAGTAGACATAATCAGTTAACGATATTAGGAAATGAAAAAGATGAACTATTTTCTAATTCTGTTAAGTCCATATAATGAATGAGAGATTGTAAACACCAGATGATGGATCTTTTTCTGGTTCCTTCGTGCATATAATTATTTGAATAAGCTAACGTGTCTTTTCATACATACAATGAATACAAAATTCTGCCTATTTGTGGGCAATGATGATGATAAACAGTTATCATGGAAGGTAATTTTAATTATCTGATCACTGGACACTTATCTGTAAGGTCAAACTACATTGGTGTAACAACTGATGCTTGATAAAGTACTGAAGAATGATGGACAGGATTTCGTGTCAGCTTGGCTCAATTATGCGGAAGTCTCTTTGAGTTAGTGAAAGAGAAAGCCTAATTATCAATCCTGCTAAGATAAGTTATCTGCAAAACTTATTCTCATTATGTTGATATTTTAAACAATCACCATTTTCACAGACTACTCAATCCCTAAAAATTACAAATTTTATGTGTTTGCATGTACCATCCTACTCAAAAGTGCTAAATGATGTTTTGTATAGCATTGTGGTGACTCATTTTTTAGTCGGTGAGAGCAATCTGTGTACAAGAAACATTCTTCATTATCACCAATAATATAAATGTTTGTTTTACTGTACTTTTCATAAATTCTTACTATTTCAGCGAGTACCTTCAGTTGATGTGGCTGCCATTTCATTCATACTGCTCGCTGGAATTTCTCCAAACTTTTCTGGCAGGATTTTGATATTTTTTCGAAACCGTGAAAACACAAGCAAATATATTCCCTTCGCACCTATTGACTCTTGTTCTCTGTCCTTGATAAATGGAGTGATATCGTCGAGTACCGGTCACATATTTGATCTGTGGTTTTGCATTAGGACAGTAGCAAAATGCGTCACTACAATAGGTAAGTGACGAAGATCTCACCACTCGTAAAAACATTCGCTGACTTTTCAAAAGTCTTCACATAAGTTGATTCTTCAAGAGACAATATGTGCATTTCAAGAAAGTTGAACTGAATTATTCATATCCCGTTCATCAGTCGTAGCTCACAAATTCGTAATCAGCAAACCGTTTGTCAAACAATGATTACCTCCATATATTTTAAACCTGAAAAATATTTTAAATGGGAGCGAGCCGTAAGCGAACGAATTGTTCAGCCTACAAACAATGGTAGA
>CALYCR020000192.1:0-14977 GCA_944470395.2 Schistosoma turkestanicum | reverse complement strand
GTGCTTTCTGTTTCGGCATTTTTGTGGCAACTTTCCAATTTTTACAGAGTTAGGGCTTGTTAACTTCATAGCCAACTTTCACTTATTGCTACTGATCATTTGACTGAATACACAGACGCTGTTGATATTGTGCGAATACGTGCAAAATACTCATCTCATTTTCATTTCTACTGAATCGCTATCAGTTATTTTGACATATATCTCCAATTGTTGATGCAGTGTGTTCGTTGATCGACTTTATCTCGTTTTACGTTGAGGATTGCACGGTTGAACGATCTCTGCAATGTTAGCCCTATCCACCTCCAGCACTCTTTCTTAACTTCCCGTCCAACTTGTTTATGGTATATTCTCTTCTACAAGAGGTGATTGCTGATGATATCCGGTCAACGGATTCGCTGTATTTTAAGACTTACTTACTTATTTTTCCGCTATCAGTTGCTCAGCTGGTATGTTGTTTGGTTTACATGGATCTTCACACTTGATTTATAGAATGACCAGACTGATCCCTTCAATTGTTCATCGGTTAGCATTGATCAGAGTGGTTGTGTGTGCTTCTTCGATTTGAGTTGTTCAGTATGGCTGGTGAATTGAAAAGTTCTTCAAACTTCTCTATCGACTTGTTTCCTTTCACTTCATTCTGCATGATTCCTTTACCTTCCTTGTTTCTCACTGGTCTTTGTCGTTTACAATAATTTCCACCAAGCTTCCTAGTTGCATCACCAATTATCTCATATTTCACTCGATTGCAGCCTTTTCCGCCGTCATCGCTAGATCTTTCACATATTTAAGTTTATTCACACATGCTGTTATTGGCTGACTTGTTTAATTCTGTGTATTCAGTTGGTGCCTTAGATTTCTCTGCTCTTCCCTTTCAACTTGAATGTGGTTTATTCTCTCAAGCCGAATAGTCTACACACTTGCGTGCTTGCTAGCCTACCCAGTGTTGTATGTTATAGTGTTTTTCCTTCTCCTTAACGCAAAAGAAATTAACAATTTCTAAGCGGCATTCTAAAAGATGGACATACTGTAAGGTTGACGTTAAATTGTAATTTGATCAAGTGTAACCATGTATCCAGGTTTGATACATGATCTATTGTATTTAGTCGATATTTGCAAAGTATTCACTTTCACGTAGGTGGAAATCTTGCCATTGGCTCTAAGATTAAGTCGTGCAATCGATCGATAGATCTTATGGTACTTAAACCTCTCTTCACATGTTAATGTCACAGCTTCTGTTCACGTTTTGTTGCAGTGAACTCTATAATCAAACTTCGAATCAGTCGTCATCGTGATTTTCCTGTATTTTAAAAGCATTTGATTGGATTCCGTATAGGTGGGAAGATAATCTCATAACTCATTGTGATCTGTCGCAATAGTGTTGTTAGCTAGAAGTATTAACATCTCATACTATTAATAAACTGTTCAGCTTATGAATTAGAATTTTGATGTCGTTACATCAGTTGATAACTGCCATATTCACTCTTCAAACGATTCGTTGGTTTATCATTCACTGTGAATATTCAATGTTTGAAGTTCAGTCTGACTGGCATTACAAATCAGACTATTTAAACTTCACATTTCATTCATGACATTCAAATCAATTGAAGTCGACGCATTGATGATCATTATAAGGCTACACCAAATAGAATCGTATTCAAACTAAATCCTTACAAATAGCATTCTAATTATTGCGTATACAAACAAATTTATATGTTCAGTGCATAACCTTCAATTATGGCGAGCATAAGAGATCGAAAGCACTTCAGAGATTATGATAAGGAATAATGATGGACCGTTAGAGTATACCACAAATAAAGCAAGAAGTCAGAGGATGAGCGAGATCTATGCAGATGGAAAGATACTCAGCACATACATTATGAAGACAAATAGCCTTGACCAAGTCACATAATTGTTCAGTAATTTTGGAAACGGACAAGACAATCAATCATGCGGAGGATGGCAATCGAAAATTAATGCCTTACTACAATGATCCATTTTGTGGATCAGAGATATGCAATGCAGTTTGAGTAGTTGGAAAAACGCAATAACGAACTGAAGCACAACATATTTAAGTAAAAATTTCATGGTGAGACGATAATTTATGAACGAAGTGTTTGAGGAAATTATTTGACGGTTTGTTCACATCACACCCTTCACATGATATTGCAGGGCTAAGCAGTTATAAGGTCAACTGTTATTCATGTCTGTCAGATTGATTACACAAGGTTATTTGTGTTGATTTACTCAAAAATTAAAATGACTACACTTTCAACTGCTGTAATTTACCACCACAAAAATCACTCACGTGGATTATTCAGATCTCTTTCTAATTCACATTAGATGAAGTTTGTTATAAAGTTATTTCAATCCATTTTTTGGTACACGTTGTTTCTCTCAACCTTTCTAAACACTGTGCGGATCATCCGCGCAGTTACTGCTATGTCCGCATACAGTTCTTCAGTTAGTACATTATCTGGTCTTGAGACTTCTTCACACTTGCATTGTCGGAATGTCATTATAATGGCTTCAATTGTTGGTATGTCAACATCAAATGGATTGTCTGTTTGTGCTTTGTCGGTGTTGGTTGTTCAGTGGGGCTGGTTGATGAGCTGTTTTTCAACAGTGGTGATTGGTTTGAATATCATGCTTTTGAATGAAGCCGTATGTCGCTGGAAACGCAAATAAGTAGTAAAACAGTGAGTTAGGTTTGTCTACTTTAGCCGTGTCTTCAGATCGAATTCGAAACGCTGTAATGATGTTGTCTGCAGTTCTATAGTTGACTTGGAATATAACATTGACATTCAAGGTGAGTGTATATTTGCAAAGTGATATTTCCTAATAATGTGGTAAATTGGAACCCAGAATAAAAATCACTGAACCAGTACTCTCACCACTTACAGACCAATTACGTTACTTTTGGAGCTGCAATGCAGCATAGTTTAGGAAGAAATATTTATGTAAAATTATATTTCATTTCGAGTCAACCATTATATGTCGCATTCAATCATATAATAACATGGTTAGACTAAGACAATGCAGCGCGATAGGACTTGGGTAGAAACTATATTTGTTAGTAAGAAGGCCAACGGCACGATACGTATATGTGCTGACTTCTCTGCAGTTCTCAGTGCACCTCAATTACCGCATCATTATCCTCTGCCAGTCCCAGCAGATCTGTTCACTATGCTGAATTGGAGAAAGTTTTTCGCAAAGCTCGATCTATCTGATGTTTATTTGCAAGTGGAAGTAGATGAAGCCTCGAAAGAGCTGCTTATTACCAATGCTCATCGTGGTTTGTTCCAGTACAACCATCTGCCTTTTGGAATTAGGACTGCCCATCTATCTTCCAACAACTAATGGATACTATCAAATGGTAGTCTCATCTCTTTCATTGATAAACCAGGCCCACGACAACTAAGACAATACAGCTTCTCTCGAAATGGCATACCAGATGTGATCTTATCTGACAATGGGTCTCTACCTAATTTCAGACTTTTTGTCAACGGGTAACCATTAAAAACTGACTCTCCCCACCATACCATCGGCAATCGAATGGGCAAGCGGAAAGGTAGTTGCACAGGCCATTGGATACCGAAACAACGAACCAATAAGTCGAGTTGACTCTACGCTAAAAACGTATTCATATGTGCACGATTAAATACATAGGTGATCCCTCCAGTGTTTTAATTTCAATATTTCAATACTGGATTAAAAATCTATAGACAATACAAGGTGACTCATAATACTTGTCCATTATATATCTACATGTTGATATATATAAAAATGACATGAATAAAATATTTAGTAAACATGTGACTAAATCTGTTAGTGTGATTTTAAATGGCTGGATTATTTGAAAACTATTATAGACTTGTGGGATTTATCACAAACAGCATATCCAGTTAACAAAACGACGACCATACAGGAAGCTGATTCATCACTACGTCATCGCCCAAGAAGAAGATGACAGTAGATACCAGAAGGATGATACCAATATTTTAAGTGAACTTTATAATAAAAACCTACTATTTTTATGTACACGATTATCGAAAGTGGTAGAAACAGGATTCAGGATGTATGTACTGTCATAATTTCAAATCAGAAGTTGAATTAAGTTGTGACACAGTGTATTATCGATGCTTGCAGTTATCAATTGCATGAACGCAGATTAATATAAGTTCGATTGCTTATGTAAACTAAATTGTTCATTTCACACAATGATATCATACAATAGTTGTTACATCACACACTTAGAAATTATTGAATATGAAATTGTTTACTGAATATAAGTAAGTAGTAGAAAATATTGATAAGAAATTAGATTTCGGCAGAAAATTACAACAAAAGGAAACGAACTTAACAACTATGTAGCATTATAAAAGATGATCATACTGACTGTTTGCATTAAAAACTGTCATATGATCAAGTGTAACTAGATATTCAGTTTTGATACATGATCTATCGCATTTAGTCGATAATAGCGAAGTATTTACATTCAATTAGGTGGAAATCTTGTCACTGGCTCTAAGATTATGTCGTTCAATCAATCGATCGATCTTATGTTACCTAAACCCCTATTCACATGTTATTGTTACAACTGCTGTTCACGTTATATTGCAGTGAAGTCTGTGATCAAACTTCAGTTCAGTTCAGTTTCTCTGTATTTCTCTGTATTTCATAAGCAATTGGTTGGATTCTGAATTGGTAGGGTGATTATTTAATAATTGATTGTAGATGTAGACAGACTGGATATACTGTTCGTAAGTCTTCCAATAATTTTTCCCACAAGTCTACACTATTTTTAAAATAAATCACCTACTTTAAATCACACCAGCAATTTTGATCACATGTTGATAGTGAAATTAACTGAGAATAGATTGATGGTAGCGAAGTAGAATAATATGGTTAGAAATCAGTTAATTCGATTTGACATTTAGAGCTGAAGAGAAACGAGAATGATGTAATGAAAACTTGAGTGATTCGAACTAAAAAAATGATGAAATAGAATGGATGTAATGTTATCGGGGTAAAGAAGTATTGATTACTGCTAGTTTCCCAACAAATAAATTTGGTTTCAGACGTTTAATGGGGATTCGGTTGTTGATGAATCATCATTAATTACTTCAGTGTACCCACTTCATGTACTGTACCAGATAGATGTCTCACGATGATAAGAATGCTGAATGCTTTCAACCCACTTGATCTTAGAGAAGTTGCAACATTTTTTCTGAATCGTACATGGGTCCTTCTTTCTGTTCTACAAATGTGAGAACATGGAAAATTGTATACGCAGTTGATGGTAATATGAAACGGATACTCATCGAGCTTTGATCGTGTTAAAGCATACGTTGTTATGTGGAAGACATTAACGGTAGTGTCTGTTTGTTCTACTCCAGTGTTGGTTGTGTTTGTGAGACAGGTGCATTGTAGACTTCATTAAAGTACTCTAACCACCTGTTTCTCTGTTATTGAATAGTGGTGACTGGTGTGAATATTATTAATTGTGCATGAAGGCTTGTGTCACTGAAGACGAATATAAGTAGTATAATGAGTGAGTAATGTGGGTCTACTTTTGCCATGTTTTCAAATCGAGTTCAAAATGATGTGATGATTTTGGTTGCAATTTGATAGTTGAGTTTAAAGACAAAGTAGATATTGATGGTCATTGTTTATTTGCAGATCGATATTTCCAGGTAGTGTAATCAGTTTTTTCCTAGAATCGAATCACGTAAACAGTCGAACCGAGCTACTCATCAATGTTGAAATTTTTGGAGCTGCGATGCAGCTTGATACATACAATGAAATTATTGTTGAGTGGAGACACTGATGATTATTCAGTTATCGCTTAGTCTACAATTACTGCTCAGACGTTCGTATATGCGATCAGATGAATAATGTGTGGTCATGGGGACGTCAATTAATAGCATCAGTAATACGTTTTATCATTACACAATTTTACTTCTGATTTGAAATTGTGATAGTACATGCTTATTTACACCTGTTTCTGCCCACACAGAATCGGCTGTCAATCAGGACTATTCAGCCAACTTTATCCTTTCATCTCATTTCCATTTCTACCGAATCTCTATTCTTTATTTTAACATCCATCTTCAAATGTCGACTCAGTGTGTTCCTTGATCTAGTTTATCTCGTTTGACGTTGATGATAGCAGAATAGAGTGTTCCTCGTAACTCGGTTGAGTGATTTCTGCAATGTATGTCCCATGCAACTTCAGCATTTTTCTTTGTCTTCCTGCAAGCCTCAACATCAAACGACATAAACTCGATCAATGAACACATTGAGCCGACAATCGGAGATAACTGATAGTGATTTGTAGAAACGGAAATAAGATGTGAGGACTACCTCGGTAAAAGAGTCCTGGTTGGTGGCCGATGCTCTGTGGAGGTAACAGGCGTTAGCATGTCTGTACAATAATAATTTCAAATCAGAAGTAAAATTGTATAGAGATGAAAAGCATTACTAATGCTACTGATAAACGATCTAATGACCTCAGACAGATTATCATATGCTTATTCGTGTAAACTAACGCACCCAGTGATTGTCAGTGAAGAGAGGGCTGAATAAACCTACTCAACTGTACTCAAACACTGGAGTTTGCTTTCTTGCATATCAAGCTGCACTGCAGCTACAAAAATTTGCCTTTTTACTTCACTTTGGGGATTGAAGAAGGATTTGGTCATATTGGAAGCCACTCAAATTTACTACATTAACCGAAAACATCAATTTGCAAATGTACATCGAACATAAATATTTTTATTGTATTCGAAGTCAACTACCGAATTGCAACCAAAATCATCATAGCATTTTGAAGTAGATTTGAAGACACGTCAAAAGTTTGCACACCTTACTCACTATTCATACTACTTATATGCATTTTCAGCGACACAAGACTTCATTCAAAAGCAACATATTACATTTTACCGTCGCCAAATTCTAAAAGAAACTTTTGTAGCTGCCCGGCAGCTTGATTTAAAAGAAAGCAATGTCTAACGGTTGTGCTGACGAGTATGCTAATCCAGTCCTCTCTTTCCTCACGAACCCTTGGCAGCCCTGCTATACTGAAGTGAATTTACATGTTTTAACTGATCATTAATTAGAGATATGGAGATTAGTGTTTTTACACATTTGAAATCATTATTATTAGTCTGTGGTCATCTGATCATTTGTCGGTCACATCAGTAATACGTTTATCACTACACAATTTTATTTCTGATTTGAAATTAGAGATGTACATACTCACTAACGCCTATTACAGCATCGGCCACAAACCAGGACTCTTCAACCGACATTGTCCTTACATCTCATTCCCATTTATACCGAATTGCTACTCGTTATTTTGACATTTATCGCCAATTGTTGGTGCAGTGTGTTCCTTTATCTACTTTATGTCGTTTGACGTTGAGGATTTCATGATAGGGTGTATCTGGCAACATGGTTGAACGATTTCTGCAATGTATGTCCTATCCAACTTCAGCATTTTTCCCTGACTTCACCTCAAGCTTCAATATGCTATGTAGTTGGTTGGCTGATAATGTCTGGTCAAGTGATTTCTGCTATGTTTATCCTATCCGACTTCAGCACGTTTCCCTACTTTCCCTCCATATGGTTTGTTCTCTCTAAATGGATTTGGTTGCCGATTGTGTCTGGTTGATGGATGCGCAGTGTTTGGCGTAGACAGCAGTTAATAAACACCTGTATGTTGAGGATGATGGCTTCCGTAGTTTACATACTTTCCACTACATACAGTAGAATAGTGTTCAGTTAGGTATGGAAACTATGACTTTGATTTTGTTCAGTAAGACTGGTCATTTCAGCAGTACTGTATGGTAGTTGTATAGTATGAGCAGCCAATGATATTCAGATAATGAAGAGTATTCTGTATTGAGGAGAATGGCTTGCGTTTTTGATTGTTGCACAATTATCGATCATATCTTATATTATCTGTTATATTATTTATGTATCACTGCGTAGAGGTTTTAATTACGAATAATTTTATTCATCTGAAGTGTTTATCCAGTCTCAGATCTTTTAAAACTAGTTGTTACCTTCAATGAGCGATTTCAGTCATTGTGTGACTGTGTCTCGGTAAACTAACCATGTCGGCTAAATAGAAGACGAACTATTTAGAGGCTGACTGACGGCATTTCCAGTTAGGTGGCAGAGTAGTAGTAAAAAAGTTATCGAGTTGTGGAACAATGCCTACTCATAGCTGACTGAAGGTGTCTGGTGCTAAATCGTTATTGTGATTGGTACTTTGTATCTGTCACTCGGTATCAGTCGACGGTGAGCTATGCAACATTGAGGGATGATTGAAGTAATTGTGTCTTATTCAAATTCATGCTCGTGTATCGGAAAATACCCATCTATCTTAATTCTACTCAGAACTAGTTCATGAACACTGAATATTTGAATTCTATGCAAAGTTATATGCAAAAGTCGAGAACATTTATCTATACACTTGAAGAATATCTAATGGCATATAAATATAATTGTTCTATACAAATATACTGTAATTTAGGTTGAGAAAATGATTGATTTATTCATGCTCTTTTCTGTACCAATGGACTGCTTGTTATGGTATCTAAACTTACATCGAAATTCATGAGTCAGGAAGGGAGGAGATTTATTTCGTGTTACCTACCTCTTACTTGTGGCAACCTGGTTGCAGCTCCTCTAGTTGTAGTGTGGTGTTGTAAACAATGGAAGGACGGGAGAGACGAGATTACCGAGCCACAAAGTCTCCACCTTATGATAAACCATCCATCTGCAAAATAAGCGTTTTCTTGATTATCATCACTGAAGTGACTGCGAGCATTCGAACAAATTTATCGAGAAACACAAGAGAAATGTGAAGAAGATAGGTGTATGTAATTAGTCAAGAAATAACTTTCATTTTCAAAGGATAAAATATACACCACTGATAGACCTAATGTCCTAGTAGAGAGATATTTGGGTGTAAATTAGGACGTATGTATGTAATTTGGTTCTATCAAATAAACTTCACAGTTCGAACAACTTGTCTTTTCAAGTAGTCACGTCGGATGAGTATGTGTACGTGTCAACTGTCAAAGACCGCATATCATAACGCTACTAATTGTTTGCTAGATTTCATTTACTATTCAATCTATTTTGGTTTCCCATTACCTGAAACCTTGAAGTCTATTTTTTCTTCAATAAACAAAATAATGAACAGCTTTTTTGAATTAAAAATCAAATTATTCAATCATCTGTTACAAGCCTAATGGATTTCTTTTATGCTTCTAACATTGCAACACTAAGAATTCGAAATAGAATAAAATTCAGTTGAACTCGAATGAGAAAGATTTGATTTAGAGAACATTGCAAACAGATAAACATACAAATTAATCGATCATGTAAACAGGGAATGCATATTGATGCAGAATAGGATTTTGAAGGCAACAAATGAAAACGTTTTCAAGTAAATTTCATTATTTCTTTGTAGTTGCTCGGCAGCTACAAAAATATTACACTGGTTAAATTTGGAATGAGATCAACTACCTGTAGACGCTGTCAGTGACACTCGATTGAAATAACAATCCAAGACAAGAAAATATTAATTGGATACCACTCATTAGACAACTTCATTCTAAGCAAATATACACTGATACACATAACAGACTTTTGTGAATGCCAGTTGAATGTATGTCACCGACTGGAAGTGAGATAATCAAATGAATAAATATGAATAAGATCAAATGAATGTGGAGGTACTATCGTGCGTTAAAAATTATTTATCATCCTAATACTATGGGACACCTTCTGTTTCAGTCAGTCAGTCAGTTTGTTGTAACGCTGCTACGTATAGCTCTTCAGTCCTAACAGCGTCCAATTCAAATATCCCAATACGACCCAAAATGATATTTCCAAATCTCTTAGATATCAGAACGTAACACTGTGGAAGGAAGTTGATTATTGGGTCGAATACAGAAGAAGAGGTAGGCAGGGGAAACGGAATTATCAAGTCTTTCAGATAGTGCGTATTTATACACTAAGGTCGAATAAGAAAGAGCATCAACGTCTGTGACATGGACAGTTTAGGCCGACCAATAGAAAAGAACATTTGAATGACATTGACAGTCCAGATGACCAATAAAAAGCAACATTGTAGTATTTGACCTTGACGGTTAGAACGATCATAATTTCGACCAATAGGATTGTACTTCTAAAAATAGTATTCTTAGGATATTTGGTGGATATCCTAACACAGGTACAACGTACATCAGTTCATGTTGCCATACCTCATTAGCACCGAGACGCAATTCTGTATTCAAATCCCATAGTGGTAGAAATGGTAGAAGAATTAGCAGTAATGGAGAAGCTTAGGATTTGAAGATAATATTCAAGAAGTATAATTCAGTGAGATAAGGTTGGGAAGACAAAGAGAGAAGTGTTGACGAATCGAGAAGTTTAGGATTTGAGAGAACACAAAGAGTGGATGCACCTGCACCATTGCAAACGATTTTGAGTCATGTTGTTCAAGGTCTCTAACCGTCGGTGACTTTTGTCTCGCGGACCCCAATCAGGTAGCCTACATCTGCCAACATGACTCAGTCAACCTATCAGTGACTTCATGGATTTGTGTTATGTTTTGGTTTTGTCGCCCCTAGCTTTCTTCCAACCTACTCCTACACTACAAAACATCACTCATCGAAGCAATCGGTGGTTGAGTATTCTTATCACATGTCATAACCACCTCAACTGATGAAGTTTCAATGCTTCATCAACTGGTCTGCTATCCTTACCTAGTACTCGTTTGCTCATGGCACCATTGCTTACTTGGGTGTCCCAGGATCCATGAGCAATACTTCTCAGATATTTATGATCAAATACTAGTAACCTACGAATGTAAACTCTACTTAACGGCCATGCTTCTCATACATGTAGGAGAACGGAGCGAACTGCTACACAGTACACTCGTCCTTTGGTTAGCAAACCGTTATCTCGCCTGTGCCATACATGACGCAAGTTGTTGAAAGCCAATCGAGCTTTCTGTATCCGTTCTGAGATTTCGTCAGTTACCAGGCCATCAGTGCTGATGAAACTCCCAAGATACTACTTCACACCCTATCACTAGTTCAGGTGCCGACGCAACCCAATCTTGAAACAACATTTTGCATTTCGAGGGTGAGAACCGTATCCCAAACATGTTTGCATTGTCGCTTAGGGTGGTCGGAAGAATCTGCATTTGGTCAGCGTCTTCACCGAATAAAACTATGTCATCAGCATATTCTAGGTCATTAAGCTATCCTCCTACTAGAAGGTCCAACCCTGAGAAATCTGACAGGGATGATGTTAACTCGAAAAGCATGTCAGTGACAATGTTAAACAAGAATGGAGATGGTGGACAGCCCTGACGGTAGCCACTTGAAGTAGAGAATTCTGATGACAGTTGGTCTTAGGCTCTCACCCGACCAGTGGTGATCGAGTCATTAGAATGTGAACAATTAATACACACATATATCGAGTAGTACCAAGGGAACAGCAAGATCGATAATTTAGAACAGAATAAAAATAAGCTGGATATTCAGAAGAATTTCTTTGTGAAATTAAGGTTAACTTTTGACTGATACGAAAGTATGTGATAAAAATGTTATATAAATGAACAATTCATTACGAGAAACCTCTCCAAGGTGGTTGAGATAATGATTTATGGTTGAAAGTTAGAGAAACGATTATGATTTCCGACTCGGTGTTAGGACGATCAGTTTGGATTTTGAATTTGAATATCAATGACCATGAAAGCTGCCTTCAATAATTCATCAATAATGGTAGATTCAACTTAGCTCTTATTCATAAGCAAACTATCCATCATCGAGTTTACAATTGTGCACAAAATCCAATGATCAATATGTTAAATCTAAATGGTTTGTCAGTAAAATACACTTTTACAATGAATCATAATTTCGTTGACATCAAATTCAATTCTGTATTTTGGTATAAATCATGCAATATCTACATATTGTATTAGAACGAATATCGACGTTTGTGTAAACACGTCAATCAAGTCTAACGCTATATTCCATGCAGAATGATTACAGATAACCTCAAAAAATCTTCAGCTCATCATTAGTCTTTAATATCTAGCACATGACAGTTTGTGCTTGAAGTGAGGTAATCGTCGATTTCAATATTCGAATAAATCTCTACAAACAATGCAAAGTGTTTACAATAATTGTCAATTTGTATGCATACATGTTTTCACTTTAAAATGTCTCTTAACATTGGGCTGGAAGAGAATCTTCGTACACACCCGATCAAGAGACATAACTTTCTTTGTACATCTAGCTGCATAGCAGCTACAAAAATCTTCCATTTGCTGCTCCATGTAATGATAACTAGGTGGGCAAGAAGGATCCCCGTGAAAATTTATAACGTTAACGGGAAAACGTACTTTGCAAATATACATCGACTATGGATATTTACATTCTTTTACAAGTTATCTATCAAAAATGGCAACTGACATCATCACAGCATTTCGAACCTGAATTGAAGACACGAAAAATTCGGCATACCTTACGCACTTATACTACTTATACTACTCATATGCGTTCTCAGCGACATAAGCCTTCTTCACAATCAAAAAAGTTAAATCAATCAATCAATCAAACTCAATCCAAACTGAGGATTGGATTGAGGAATAACTGTCCAGGTAATAAGGATACTCGCCTTGACCAGTTTAAATCCAAAATAAGTGATTTGGTTAAGTAATGGTTCTATTATTAATCATAAATATAAAGAAACATCATTACCTAAACAATATTACCACGGTTATTCCTTCAATTATTCAAATAAACGATATTCTATCGCTTATATAACACAGAGTGTTTTCAAATGCTTACTGAAATATTCGAAAACTGTATCAATGTGGTCATTCATCTTCAGTCTTCTCGAGATGACATATGAAAAAGATTTCTTGAATTATTGTACACCTCGTATATTAGGATCATATAGATTAAGATGATCAGATCAAAGTGATATAACAATACTTCCATCCCTGTCAATTGTAATGCTGCCATCTATAAGGTAGAACCCGAAAATAATTGTTAAGAAACATAGAGACATGCGACGATCATATGATACGACGAAGATGCTAATTGGAAATTATCGCGAATCAGGACGACCACTGAGAATCAAGCAACGCAATGGAATTAACGACATTCAAGAATAGTGAAACAGTTAAGTAGAGCACTTTGAAGAACTCCTGAATTGACCCGCACCACTGGAAACCAATATCGATGAAGCACACAGGACCAATCCCATCTCAAGAACAATTGAAGGGATCATTTCGGCCATTCCACAAATCAAGTGTGGAGAAGCATCTACACCAGACAACGTATTACCTGCGGAACTGAATGCGGAAAAGGGAGTAACTGTGAAGATGTGTTGATTAACAGTTGTCAACAAACATTATTTGCAACTACATCTTGTTGGAAAGAACAAATCATATTGAAGCTGTAAGGGAAGTAAAGGAAAAAAGCTGAAGGTGTGTAGGTGGGTACACAGTCTAACAAATATCGACTTCGTTCAAACTGCTTGCAGTAATATCACTTCTCCAGAAAATCAATTTGCGCATGGTGTAATTTATTAACAAGTCATTCCTGTCAAATAATAAAAATAACTTTCAATCTCACTTCTTTTATAAATCCACTTGCTTGACAGCAGCAGCAAAAACAGCGCTACACTTAATTGATTACAAATTAGGTTTCTATTTAATACGTGAAACAGATTAATCCATTTGCAAATATCGATGTCTATAGTGTGTTCCGAGTTAAATACTAACTAAATTGTACACAAAACGATTACAGAATTTTGAATTCCATTTGAAGAAACGATAAAATTTAGGTAGACATCATTCTCTTATAATAATACTACGTACATACATTGTCAGCGACAGTCAATCTCAATGACACTCCAAGAGAAGTAAACACCGATTCGACACCTCTCATATACTTGTTCCCTCATCACAATTGCTCATGACCACTAATATGAACTGATCACAAAACTTTATCCCAACCAAACATACACTGTTACACAACAGACTTTAGTGGATGCAATTCTTCTATTGAAATTGAAATACAAATCTGTTTACTAAAATTTCTTCATTCTACTATGCACCTGACAATACGAGAAAGGAGTGAAATAGAATTTCGACCAGAAAAACTACTTATCGATAGAACGGTTATTCTGATTAACTACGAATCCGAATATCTCTAAAGAAGAGTGCCTTTTATAATATTGAGATGAAGAACAGTTGGAACACGTACCAGTGTAGGTGACAGCTGATACATATGTATAAATTTAATGACGATTTCATGAAGTTTTCCCCCCTTAAGTATTGAGGTCTCACTTATATTTCTGACTTTGTTCAACAGCAATTAATCGACAACCAAACTGAGCTGAGCGAAAAAAAAATGCGGAACCTGTTGCGTTCAAACAAAAATTTGAGGAACCGAATCAACAGGAGAGAATCGTTGCAGCAGTCATAAGAATCTCACTTTAATCGGAAACACAATCGAGTCTACTAGTACATGCAAATAATTTTTCATATCACACAACAATCCAATCTGATTGGTAATACATGACACATATAGAAATTATTAAACATCAAAGCGTTTACTGAATGAACAGGACAACAACTTGGCTTTAAAGTTTATCAGTTTCTAAACATAAAAGCAATTAGATCAGTCTAATAATTAAGGAAATTACAGTTATCGAGTGAAACAAGCAAACATATCGACCAGTTTAGCGTGGAAATGAATAAAATTATGAGTCACATCAATATATTAAGATGATAATGTCCTACAATTAGTAGGTCATTTTACAACAAACAAAGTTTACAGACAAGTCAGACCAGATCACATGGTGAGCGCTTAAACCATTATTCCATTGGTTAGTTATGGGAACAACTGACAAAAATGATCCGCTGTTTTCTGGA
>CALYCR020000191.1:0-14999 GCA_944470395.2 Schistosoma turkestanicum | reverse complement strand
CCTCGTCTTTTCTTGTAGATTGGGACAATTAGCGACTGAGACCAGTATCCAGAATGGCGATTACGACCAGTTCCCAGATACTCTCCTGAGGATGCATCGGTTCAGTATCACACTGTTAAACACGGCGACCACACATCCCTTAACAATCAGTCTCAGGGGTAAGTCCTCAGTCAGGACAGTGCTGCTCTAAAAAAACGTCGCGTCAGATTTCCATAGCTTTCCTCAACTTCATAGCTAGACTGGGCAGGACTTAAGTCGATTGGCCATTCAGGATGACTGGGGATTGTGGGCAACCGAAGAGTGGCTCGAGGCCAGTTGAACTGATCCCTAAAGTGTTCTGCCCATCGATCCAGTCTCCTGGATTGAGAATGGATAATAAGACCATCCTTCTCCGAGATCGTCTCACTCACATTCCGGTTCCTAATACCGGTTTCTTTGATAAGGCGGAAGAGTTGTCTAGTGTTGCTGCCTTTTCCATCGCTTTGGCTTTCGCCACCCACCACTGTTCACGGTCGTTACGCAGACCTTTTATAAGTCTGTGCCTAAGCTGACTACGCTCTTCATCATGTTCAGAGTCAGGTGGGATGCGTTTTCGAGCATCAATCAGTCCCGTGGATGCGACTGAAATCCACGGCTTCATCCTAGCCTTATGGTTTACCTTGCCAGCAGATATCCATGCTGTTTCCACAGCCTTTTTGATATAATTCCAACCTGAATCCGGATTGAAATCACTTGCATGGTCGGCTTACTGATTTTCTAGTTCCTCCTGAAATATTTTCTTAGCTTGATTATCATCAAGTAAAGCCCTAAGAGGCTTCCCTGAGGTGTCTTTCCTACGTCCAGTGAGCCCCAAAAAAGTACGCACTCGCACTAGGGCATGATCTGAATCTGAAGATGTACTCCAGAAAGAGCGACAGTCCTCTTTTGAACCCCTCCATCGGTGGCTGATGGCGATAGTGACCTAGTTGCGTCCAACGTTGAGACGAATTCGGGGGTCGCCAGGTCAAAAGATGTTTTTTCCTTATGCTTGAAATCAGTGTTTGCTAGAAACAGTTGATTAGCTGAGCACAGTTGCAACAGACGGTCGCAATTTTCTGTTCTCTGAGCCGCGACACCATAAGATCCACTAATATGTCTTTCATTTTCACTTAGTCTACCTACTTGAGCATTGAAGTCACCAGCCATTATAACTATATCAGAGCGCTTAACGTTTTGGAGGAGGTCCGAAAGCTTTCTGTAAAACTCATCTTTTACATCGTCTGGACTGCAGTCAGTGGGGGCGTAGGCTGATATGACGAAGAGGCAACGACGAGTGTCCCTATCTTTACGAGTCCTTACTGTCCCGTTAGTCGGACGGCGCACAGCGACTATCCACAGGGATCCAGTCTAGGAGTGCTAGTTCTGTCCTTTGACTCAGGGCTATACCTACACCAGCGAGACCTCTGAGAGCAGAATCAGGGCTACCGGATACACGAAGAGTAAATCGAGTTGCTTCTTTATCTTCACATGGTGAGGTCAAGTGATTGATTCTACTCGGATCCTGTATGCGCGTTTCCGAGACTCAGCAAACATCGATGGCAAAAGATTCTAAAGTCCTAGCTAAGGATGCCTGTTGCTCTATTTGACACAATGTCCGTACAATAAATGCTCTAACATGTAGCTAAAAACGGGTTTCAAGGAGACTAGGAACGACGTTTCGCGAACTCGCATCGTTTCCGTTAGCTTTGCACTGTGATAAATGAATGTGAGAAGAGTTAGTCGTGGTGATAAGAGAGGTATTAGAGGGTGTTGGAAGGATTTGATTTTGACCAATTTGGTCTCGTGTGCTGTTACGGGTATCGGAGCGGTTATCACTTCCCGGCCAGCCACACCCTGGTAGGGTGTTTCTTGAGGGACCTGAAAAGGAAGATAGATTAGTGTTGGTCTTGAAGACCTGGGTACGTGAACTCAGAGCTCAAGGGACAACTTATTCAGGCCAGTCACGCACGGCCTTTTTGTTAAAGGTTTTTTGAGTGTTAGCTCCGCTCTTAAAGGTCCTTAATGGGCACTCCTACATCCGGAGACGGAAACACGTGAGGTAGGGTGAGGTGTGAACTTTTTAGGGTCGACAAGCTGCAACTTTCTTATTCATAGCAAAGACCTTCGGACCAGTAGTCTCTTTGGATCTGTTCTCCGGTTTGGGAGGGGAAGAGGTCGTTATTGTGGAGTATTATTTCCGGTCGTGATTGTATCCGTTACTAGCGAACTTGGAAGTTTGTTAAAGCAGGGAAGACATTTATATGAATTTTGAGAGAAATTTTGATTCTGAATTATTTATTCTCGTATTATTTAACAAGCAGGTTTTTGTTATCTCACCTTTGTACGGTAGACAGTACGTCTCCGGTAACATAATTTAAGTTGCCGCTTTCAGTCCTACAATTCTGCGATCGCTCTATCTTACAATGTAGGTCATTAAGAACCATTGGATAAGGCCACATATCTCCGTTCTGTTATCTTGGTAGCCAAGGTGGCAGCTTCTTTTAGGACGTCATATAGTCAGGCCGTCTGACGGTCCTGTATTTATAATAGTGATGAATTACTGAGCGACTCATTGTCTCCATAAAGCCTTAATACTATGAAATAACCAATCCTAATAATCACTTTTAATGGTTAGACAAACAAATATATCACTTTGCTTATGATACTGACGAACACAAGTTTATGTAACGAACGAATGAGTATTGCAAAATAAAGTCAGTTCAAAATAGTCAATTAGAAGGTAAGAGTCTGAGACATCAGAGGACAAGGGAAGGACTTTTTAGAACTACCAGGAATTAATTAGCAACGGTGTTACATTGGGTGAATTCTAATCTTTCAAAGAATCGCTATGAGCATCTGGTGGTTTGTATATTATGTTTTCTGAAGAAGGGCTGGAAGTAGGAATATAGTTTTGGTTGTTATGGTCAGTTGATTTACTTTTAGAAGTATAGTAGCGTCCTGAGTAGTAGAAATAGGGGGCCAGCATTGGTGTTTATCAAGTAGTAGTATTAAGTAGTCTCTTTGGATCAGTTCTCCGGTGTAAGGGGTGAACAGGTTGGTATTGTAGAGTTTTTGTAACGGTCGTGATTGTATCCGTTACTAGCGAACTTAGAATATTGTTTAAGCAGGGAAGACATTTATATGAATTTTGAGAGAAATTTTGATTCTGAATTATTTATTCTCGTATTATTTTACAAGCAGGTTTTTGTTGTCTTACCATTGTACGGTAGACAATAAGTCTCCGGTAACATTATTATGTCCTACAATTCCGCGATTTCTCTATCATTAAGTGTAGTTGGATTTTCCACCGTAGCAGTTCAACTCGATTCCAATAGATGTATGCTGAACGCACCTTCCCTTATTCGAATATCAAAACACAATTATTCTAGGAGAAAGTGGTCTTTTTATATAGAAGAAATGGAAATACAAACGTTACCTAACGATTTTTACGTCTTCCAATTCGAAATTACTCTGATGAGTATCCAGGTTCCAGAGACTAGGTGAAACTGGTATACTGCGACGGTATCAAATCCAAAAATGTGGCTGTAGCCATATTATATCAAATTTAAACAACATGTGTACAGTTCACAAACAAACACAAAAACTTCAATATACGTACAAAATATAGAAATAATAACAATATACAATGATAAAATCTCAAATCGGAATCAATTAAAATACCAAAATGTCAACAGAAAGAGTCCGTCATGTCATAACAAAAATATAAAAACATGGAGGGATTTTCCAAGAAACAAAACATTCAAAAAAGATTCTACATTAAGAACCACACGATAAAGCCCTATATCTTGGTTCTGTTATCATGGTAGTAAAGGTTGCAGCTTCTTTCAGTATATCATATACTCTAGCCATCTGACAGCCCTGGATTAATAATGGTGATGAATTTCTGACCGACTCGCTATCTTGAAAATCCCGAATACCATGACATAACCAATCCTAATAATCACTTTCAATGGTTAGACAAACAAATATATCACCTTGCTTTTGATACTGACGAACACAAGTTTATGTAACGAACGAATATGTATTGCGTATATAAGTCAGTGGTGACCGAGTAGGATGGCATTAGTAATTGGTAAAGCTGAAAATTAGACCAAGGCATCTCATTTGATGCCGAATATTTGATACCAGTTCACTCAATTTTCGTAATGTATCACCAGTGAGTTTGATAATAAAGTGAGCAGAATATGTTCTTCATCAGATAAATAGTTGACATAAAAGTAAAGAAAGAAATATATAAAATAATTGTGAAGGAAAGTGTTTCTAAAAGAGCAACTAGATTCAGTGAAAGAACAAAGTATGCACAAAATGTATGAAAATTTTAATTTCATGTAAAGAATAAGAAACAATGAAAATTTTCTGCATTATTATTGTACTCATTAGAATAAGATTTTAACTTGAATTTACAGTCACATTATATGCTATACACAAAACTCGTATTTTATAACTGGGACAACATTGAATAGAGTGTAGCAACATACATCTACTTATCAAGGTAACGTCTAGACAATGTGCTTTTGTAAATATTCAATTTCACCTTAAGTAGAAAGAATGGAATGTTCAGCAAACATCGAACCATGTGTGAAGTTATTTTCAATCCAAAATTTACTAAAGTTTTTCTGACTTGTTAATTAGTGGCAAAATAATTATTTCAGTTCTATATGATGATGCGAATTTTTCCTTTTTTCACGTTCAGTAAGTGACGATAATGTCTTTGATCGGAAATACTATTGCGTCGTGAATGCTTGAATGCAACTGCGATTTCATAACTGCTCATCAACAAAAATAGCGTGAAAATACAAAGCCACTGACGGATTTAGTCAAACAATCCAGAATCCAAAAGGCGACGCACCTTATCGCATTAACTAGCAAGCTCAATCCGCTCATTTTTCGAAACTCAACTATCTTTCGAATATATCGATTTTTCACTCAGTGTTAGACCGACATATTCTCATCGATGTTCACCGATGTTTTCAAGTTTTCTAAAATTATTTACAGAGACGTCATTGGACTCCAAAGATATAAGACTTTCATTTTCATTCTGCATTATTTTGCGCACGTTAGCATATCTACAATATGGTCTAAAATATATGACCATAACAGAAACAAATAACTTGAGTGTGTTCAGTGACGATTTCCTCTTGTTTGTTGACAATCAAATGATAGCATTTTGACGAGAAAAATCAGAAACGTAGTGAAAAGTCAGAAATTTCAAAAGTATTTCGGAGAATAATTTTCAGATTTTTGTCAGTTGTCACATTTTATGTTGCGATCAACACAGCTATCTTATCGAGGAAACAAAATTGTATGCAGCGTGGTAGTGTGAATCTACACTATACGTTGTGCGCACTTCAGATTTTTAACATTCACCCCCTTCACTATGAAATGTAACGTTCACCGAATATCGAATCATTTACAGAGCCCTCTTCATCAACGTGACATTTATTCAGAAAAGCATGATTTCCAGTGGATTGATGGTCATTTATTTACTTGGATTTACATTTCCTGCTAATCTCAGATGTACAACAGTTTGTGAAGTATCGAATCAATTCCACTTCAATAAATTTAGAATTCATACAGCGGAAGATCATCAAAGATTCCCGGTAGGAATAAAGATTATACCTAATCCTCTTCCCAAGTTTTACGACCGCTTTCATTCTATGCACGTCATACGTGATCAAAAACGTGGTATATCAGGTTTACAATTCAGACCTATGAATAAAGTTTCCGAAGTAGGTTTTTTTCAATTTTGCAAGATATATGACTTACATTTCAACATATTTTAGGAAATCAAATCACCATTCAACATCACATTTAACGGTGCAGACTACGATAAGCTACAAGTGTATCGAGATGGTAAGATACACTTTTTTTAGCTATTCGGAATAATTACTAGGACATTTAATTTCATGATTGATAATTTTCTTTGAGTTAACCTGTAAGTATTTTGACGAAACCAATCTACCCGCTCATGGATTTCAAAGTCATAAATATGGTAGGGAAAATAAACCATATTTGTCCTTGAGAGAACGATTATTCATCAAGAGTTATTATAAAAAATATATAAGCTTGTATCAAGCAAACACGTTCCTTCCAGCTACTGAAAAATGATCCTTCGAGCGATAATAAACAAGAAGAAATAATCAGTTTACAGGTTATGCTAACATTCATTTATAAAACACTTCGTCAAAATTGATCATTTACCGATCAAATGCATTCGATTTTATGACGCGGATAAAACATCATGCAGAATTCCATAATACGTTAATGGCAGACAGCAGATCGTAGACTGAATACTAATATCAGAATAAATTGAAAAACTCTTGTGAAACTCTGTAGTGCACTGACAGTACATAAAGCATTAGACCTCAGCATTTCGAACAACAGATAGGGGTGTTTATTGATTGTTGCAATGTAAACCTTTATTTCCTCAACGTCACTCAGTTCTTTCCTTAGGAGAGTATGTGATATAAATGTATCTGTTTCTTTGTATTACTCGGAAACAGGTTATGTAATTTTACCACATCTACACGATTCAGTAGTGCTGGTTCCTTATTACGATGAGCATCAGAAAGGCTATGTAACAGAGACTGCAACCAGAAGTGAGTATTATTATATTGATGAGCATTACTTGCTTCTCTATCTTACATTTATTCAGTATACAATAAAAGAGGCGAACACCCTTGATATGAAGTATCAAATCAAAATAATTGTATTTTTCCTATTGTAAAAAGAGGGACCTGGTGATGATGCACGTTTTTAACAACTAACAAATAAGGAAAATTTGAAGTAGCATATCCAAACATCTGAAATTTTGACTCAGAAACTGAATAATATGACAGGGGAAGAAAACATCTTTCTCATAACAGCTAGATAGCTTGATCCTTATATATAACTAGCATTTCTCGGAGTAGTTTGAAAAGAAGCAGCTTATTTTACGGCAGCTAGAATTCCACTTTTGACTATACATGTTCCCTCAAAATATCTGTATGGGGTTTATATTGGTTTATGAAATTCATTCTTGTGTAATCTGGTTAAGTTTATATACATTTAAAAAAATTTATTTGAATTATTTAAGGGGATTCGATCATAATCAGATGGATTCGTGGAAATGATCAAAATAGGCACGATGAGTGTAAGTCATATTATCTCATAATTCTATTAAAAGCACGTAATTATAACAATATTATTCCATTTAAATGGAC
Source organism: Schistosoma turkestanicum (assembly GCA_944470395.2). Taxonomy (NCBI): domain Eukaryota; kingdom Metazoa; phylum Platyhelminthes; class Trematoda; order Strigeidida; family Schistosomatidae; genus Schistosoma; species Schistosoma turkestanicum. The sequence continues at coordinate 7,758 of CALYCR020000191.1, read as the reverse complement.
GAGTCCATCAAAACTGTAAATATTGCAGACTTTTTCCTTTTATCTAACATCACTGTGTTTTTTAGTTCCAGTGATAATACTGGAGCGATGAATGTCGTACATCAAAATGTGTTTTTGCTGCAACATCTTTACATTCCTATAACCATCTCAACATACAGACGAGGTTCGCTGCAATATCTATCGCACCGGTGATTTCGTTTTTCACTATATCACGGTGAGTGAAATTCTTCAGTTAAATCTAAACCTAAAGAAATGATTAAAATTACAACTACAGACATATCACGTACAGTTGTGAAACATCATCATTGCTGACATGTATAGATATTTTAATGGCACACTTCAGTTGATATCTGATAAATAAACTTTGTCGATCAAATGTAGAAATGAGTGAAGCAGATCGAAAAGGATTATCTGATGAATATTCTGTTAATTAAAATGATTGATTTTGTTAGGCACATTGGAATAGGTTTAGATGGTATAGAGTTCAATGATGAAATATAGATGAGAGATTCTACTAATATTATTTTGCATTGATTTAGCACTAAGAAAGGACAACCTGTCATAATGTAGGTCTGATTGCACATAGCACATCATGAATTTTATTTGTATTACACAGGTTCACGAATGTCCGGTTAATTTAGTTCCCGTTGATGAGACAAAGTGTCGCGTAAGTGTTTGCAAACATATTCCAGAATACGGACATAGGCTTAAATTGTGACAAGGAGTCAAACGATTGCAGAAACATAGAACATAAAATCAAATAAGTTTTATAAAACAATGCAAATTTCGTATCACACACAATTGAAAGGAAATTTATTTCTCTTATCACACTATCGCAAAACAGAACGTTCACACTATTTATGCCAAAAAACTGGTTGAAACAAATTCAAGCATACTGTCATTCAATGACCGAAAACTACGAAGAAACTGACGGAACATACGTTGTGAACGTTTTCAAACAAAGCGGTAAACAAAAGCTAGGTAAAGTCTATTCGACAAATTGATCTGTGTGATTATATTCGTAGTTTGACAGCCTTTGTACGCCTAGATACATATTGCTGGCACGTGGATGAGTTATTGAGGATTTTTTTTGGAAAATTATTACTTTTAATGACTGGTTAACGGTTTTGACTGCAGTGAATCCATGCCATGTACATATGTTTGTTTGGTCTCCTGTTTCTCTATCGTGAGATACTAGCAAGCATTGGACTGATAAATATCTGCGTGTTATACATCTAACAAGGTAAAGTAAACTTATGTTGTTGTGCTGATCAAGGACGTTGTGTATGTTGAATAACACCAAATACCAACGTACGAATCTGGACGACATTTCGCCTAATGTATTCTTTTCTGTTCACTCGGTACTTAAGGTTTATTAATTTGATTTATATTGAATAATTTCGTCAACGTTATCTGCTAACATGAAAGCTTCATTCAGTTACGAATTAAGTGATTGTCAATTTCAATTTATTCCAACTTGTCTGATGTGCTCCGACATTTGTGCGATGCAATATACCTAAATTCAAAGTAACCGTGTTTGCGCCACTTGCATATCGTTCATTGAAACTGAGAATTTATCAAAAAGAGGGAGGAAGCATTTTCAATCATTACACTTATATTTCAGGCAGCTTGCGTTATACGATAATCACATGCAATGCATCAATGTGACTGATAGCTTTCGTTCAGTATTTTGTATATATGAAACTATGACGTTACGCTCTAACTTACAATGTCTGATAATTCAATAGATATCTGTCTGATATCTGATATTAGCAAGGCTAATTATGCATATATCGCTTTTGAGCTAGTCGATCAGGAACCTAATCGCTTGCAACACGCTGGGGTAATCCAGGGGCCGTATCGATCGTTGTGATGAAGAACGCTAAAAGAACTTTACGCATTTGTGTCGATTCCTCAATCGATTTAATTGCTGCATTGGATCTGTATCAGTATCCGTCACCAGTTCTTGAAAATCTGTTTATCAAGCTTAATGGTAGGACATGTTTCGCGAAAATAGACTTCTACGATGCAAGCGCAAGTAGGTGAAGATAGTACAGAGCTCCTGATTGTTAACACCCATCGAGGGCTATTTCAATACACTTGTCTACCATTTGGCATCAAGACCGAACCGGCTATCTTTCAGTAAATAATGGATACGATGCTAACAGGTATACTTGTGACAGCAGCTTTTCTAGATGATGTCACAGTTACGGGCTCAAGTGACAGTGAACTGTCAGTTCGACTACATCAAGTCATTAACCGATTGTTCGAGTATGGTTTCCAACTTCGTGAAAAAATTGTATCTTATTCATGGATTGGAACAAATACCTTGGTTTCATCATAGATAAGAACGATCGCCGGCCAGACCACGACAGCATATAAGCCATTCAGATGATGCCTGCACCAAGTGATGTCTTTGCGTAAAGATCCTCCTTGGGGTTGATCAGTCATTACAGCGCATTCTTGCCTGACATTCATCGAGTGAGAGTTCTCTTGAATGAACTACTTTCAAACGATTAACCTTGGCAGTAGTTAACATAAGGTCAAGCATCTTTCGATAAACTCAAATCGATGCTCGGCTCAAAGCTTCTTTTGACATACTTCGATCGAAGCTTGGGAATTTTTGTTGCATCTGACGCATCTAGTTATGGATTTGGGGCGGTAATATCTCATGTGTTTCCGTATAAATCCGAAAAAACTGTTGCTCATGCTGCCAGATCACTCTCCCCAGCCGAGGGAAATTACTTTCAATTTTTTCACGAAATACTCAATTGCTGAACGGTTAGTAAATTACGTCAACTATTTAGTCGTTTTGTATTCCCGGAGTCGATAGTTAGTTACAGAGGAACAAAGTTTACCGTTCGCAACCTTCTCACATCTGTACCGGAAGAACTGGAACATTCTCGTTCCATTCCCTACCAAATTGTCAAGTGAAACGCTTTGTAAGTACATTTAAAAGTGCTCTGAAAAAATGTCGGAGGGGACCTCTGCAGAAATTTTGTAGAGGTTGCCTCTTATTTATCGCTCCTCACCGAACCCTCAGACGATTAACCTAGGCTCACCTGCAAAAGCTCTACTTGGCAGTAAAATACGAACACATTTTGATGTCATCCGTACGACACTAGCTCTTTCGCCTCAACGAAACCCATCGATGGAGAAGCAGTTCAATCGACACCATGTGGCACAAGGCGCTCAATAATGACATTTAATTTTAATTAATTATTTATTTAATTTATGTATTATTTATTTATTTATTATTATCTAATAGATAGAGATACTGATCGGCGCCACCAACATATACTTCCAGTCTTCTTAGAGAGCCACTCACACAAACTTTGATCCAGATGTTGAAACGTTTTTCGAAATGGATCACACTATGCACACAAATTAGAATCTCATTCTTTACCGTATAATATTATTTCACATTTTTCCTCTGTATCTTAAGTAGTATATGGAATTGAATTTATTACATATTTTATGTTTTAGTAGCATTGAATTACTTTTCGCTGATTTTTATTGCTCTCTTCCAAGCAATTTTATTCACAATCTTTTTGCACTTTCGCGTCAACTTTTCATCCGGTGGTGCAGATATTCTTTTCGTTTGGTTATCACACTCACTGGCGATAGATGACGGAAACTGAGTAAACTGAATTCAGTAAAACTCTTAACCAGTTACTGTTTTATCATCATTTTAATTAAGGAACAGTCATCACTTACGTTTTAATCCAGTCAAACGTACAAATTCTAATTGTTCACATATCGATTAGCAATAGTTTATCAGCTAAACCCATGAACTCTTCAAGTTAATTCGTTGTGAGTATGTTTTCGTAATGTCTGTAAACGTGATACTTTGGACTGAATATTTTGGATCGTGCAATATTTTACTGGAAGCATGAGTAACATTTTTATTTTCTGACGTTGTATAGTAACGAGTGTCACTGAAATCGCAGTGCTTCATTTGACTTCAAGTCGCAAAAGTATCTACACAAGAACGCGTTATCATCACTTCGTTGATATGAAGCTCATGACAATTTTCATCATCATAGAGAACTCTAACACTCCTCCCGAAACTAATTATCAAGTCAGTTAATTTCACGTTGAAATAAACACGGAAAATCCCATTCAAATTATATCAAGTGAGATTGAACCTCCGTAGCTCTTCTGATGTCTTCGCAACAATTATTTTATCATCGAGATAAGCTGCAAAACCTGAGATATGTGATAGAATAGTATCGATTAGTTGCTGGGGGATGGATGTGGCATTCTTAACACAAAAAGGCAGACGGTTTCACTGGAACGAACAACAGTGAGTACTGATATGAAGCAGCTCTTTCGACGCTTTATCTACCTTCCAATGTAAAATAGCGTCAGACAAATCGAACGTTGCGATAAACGTTCCTCCATTCTGCACAGTGAAGAGATCTGCTGAGAGTGGCAGAGGATAATGCCATTCCGCAGCTGCGTTTAGACCTGTATAATACTCAGCACATAAACATATTGTGCTGTTGGTCTCCTCGATAACGTCTGTGTAAGCTGACGAACAGAAAGAGAAACGGTTGTAATAACTGCTAGTCGTCGAAAGCGATTCAATTCTCCAACTACTGTTGTTAATGTTGTATGAGGTTCGGCTCTCTTTGGACAGGAATCTGACCTATCGCTGCTGCATTCACGGCATAATAGCGACTTAATCATTGTGGAAGAATTTCCCAAAGATGCGTAATTTGATTCCTTGTATATGGTTCATGGTGTTGTGTTCGTGATACCTTTTGGCATAAGGTATTTAACGGGACATCAGCTAATTTTATCTGGTCGAACAAATCTAAACCAAGTTTATTTAGATCAGCTGTCGTTAAATAACATCCACAAGTAAATGACGTGTTTCGGAAGGTTACTTTACATTGCGATTGTCCTAACAGACTAAGGTAATTACCATATGCTCTACGAGGCTTCTGTGTTGTTTGCTGCAAGATTTGCTGTCTAATTTGGTTCAATTTTCGCGTGTGAGAATGGTGAACTTGGATGCGGTATATTTTCGCAATCTTTAAAAATGACTGTCAACCTTAGGATTGATGAATTTCTACTCGCCTGTAGATGAGCTCTGACAAAAAGTTAGTGATGTCAGTGAACAGGGAGCAGATATAGGAACAAACATTTTGCACCTGTGCATCGGCTCGGTTTTCTCTCTGGGCAAACAACATTATTATGACCCTTCTCTTCAGACATTGATGTTTCCTATATAATCAGTTTCGTACATAGCGATTGTAGAAACATTTTTGAGAGTTTTGTATTTTGGAAAATCCCTCCATGTTTATATATTTTTGTTATGATATGACTGACTCTTCCTGTTGACATTTTGGTACTCTATTTGATTCCATTTTGAGATTTTATCATTGTGTATTGTAATTATTTCTACATTTTGTACTTATATTGAAGTTTTTATGTTTGCTTCTGAACTGTACATATGTTGTTTTAATTTGATAATTAATATAGGTTCAGCCATTTTGGATTTGATACTGTAGCCATTTGGACTGGAAGCATTTATTCTTCCAGAGGCGGATACCCACCAGGGTAATTTGGACTTGGAAGGTGTAACAATTGCTAGGTAAATGTTTGTATTTCCATTTTATAATGAAAATAGACCGATTTCTCCCAGAATTGTTGTGCTTTTTTTCGGATCCGGGACGTCGATTGTCAACCTGCACCTCATGGAAACAAAGTGAACTACTACGGTAGAAAATTCATCTACAGTCCAACAATTGTTTGGAACAAGGAAATATTAGGAATTTTCATGGTTTACAAGATCAAACTTCCTTGACGAAGAACTTTGGATTACTTATCTTTTTCTTTGATCAAACTGTATTTTGGAAAACAATCTTCTGATCGTTTTGGATTTTCTTTGAAGAAGAAGATTTACCGGTGGAAACTTCATATTTTGTATTTGTTATTTATTTCCCGTTGAATTTCAATTAATTATGAGCTCTCGAAAGAAAACAAACACAAAGACGGTGGAAGCCCATGAAGAATTCCAAAATGCGAGGCAAGTCGTATACGATGCTTCATGTTTAATGGGTACACTCTCAAATAACAATGATGCTATGTTTGATACTTATTATTGTAAGTCACCCTTAGAAGGCACTAAGTAACGAGATTTCGACGAGAACTCTAAGGTACCTGGGAAAGAATTGATGATTGGGACACCGATAGTAGGCTCGGAATTACCATAGGTTGAACTCCTATTCTTCGACGGTAAACACCGAGATTACTTTAGATTCGTAAGACAGTTTGAAACGTTTATAGAACCCAGAGTAAGGGATGATAATTTGCGTTTATTATATTTAATTCATTATTGTAAGGGAAAGGCAAGAAATGCGATTGAAGTTTGCCTTATTATGGAACCTCAAGTGGGATATAAAAGAGCTAAGGCTATTTTAAAGCAGCTCATTGGACACGTGAAACTATGGAGGACTTGTTTAGAACTGAGAATGCGGACTACAGTGATCCGGAACAATTGACGAATTTGGCAATTAAAATGCAAAACGTTGCTATTACTATGGAAAAATTAAATTTTGTTGCAGAACTCAATTCTCCAGTAACTTTTGAGCGAATAGTTAGGCCCTTACATCATCGAATGCAAGTCCAGTGGGCAGAGCTGGGAATTAAGTGGGACGAAGAGGAAAGAGAGCCTACTTTCAATGAGTTGACTGACTTGGTTATGTCTCGTGCTAGGATAGCTAGTAGTAGATTCGGAAGATTTGCTAATCGCGCGATAACAGAACATGATACGGAAGCTATTAGTGATCTGCGTGCGAGACATGAGGATTCTTCAAATGCGTTTGCATCTACCTCACGCCCGGAACTTAAGAGAGTTGTTAATTTTATCAGAAATATTTACCCTCTTGAAGAACGAGTATGTGACCCCGATGGTTTAAAATCCCGTGATTCGTATCATAGTGAGAAGTCGGTATGTGTAGCTGATAAGATGGCTTTTTTGAGGATGGAAAAGAAGGAAAAAGGCAAAAGGGTAGGCACCAAGACGGATCTGAAGTGTGTGACATTAGAGGCTCCTTAACTGCTCGAAGCGCAAGGACCATTAATTTGGATTCGAGCAAACAGAGGTTATTGAGTACGGTGAATATGAATAAGGACAAAACAGGTTTGACTATACGGAACGAAGCTTATGTTCGGAACCCTTCTCGTAGGGTAAATTATTTGACACGACCTAGATTTGATCCTAGGACAACAAGCGTAAATAGGGACACAACACTTCATGTTGCTGAGCAATCAAGATGTCTGCGGGCTACTGTATCTAGTTCTTTGGACCATCATGACATTAAAGCGGAAGATAATAGCAGCTTAGCGCTTCCTGCTGATGTTTGTTTACGGTCAACGGGTGGTCGGTTGTATACTAGTCCAAGTAGTCACAGCAACATCGATAGTGATAGTGTAAGTGGCAGCAGTGGTAGTTTAGCTTTAAGGCCTGCATGCCAGCTACCTCACAACTCGTCATTAACTGTGAACAGTCGGAACATGATTGTGGACAACAATAAAGTCAAGGCGAAGGTGAAACCCCATGTATGTATTAATAGTGTAGTTGATGTGAATAATAGACGTGATGGTAACGATAGTGGAATCACTATTGGTAGTGCTGTTTCTTCGGTTGATGATGCTAATGTAGCTTATTTGAGTACTTCGGATCAAGTCGAAATTGGATTTTTGAGCATGGAGAATGTAGGCGTCGATGGCAATAGCTTTATCCGC
>CALYCR020000190.1:0-15015 GCA_944470395.2 Schistosoma turkestanicum | reverse complement strand
TTTCTTGTTCCGGAAAACATAGAACTAATAACTTATCAGCTGACTTTCAACTTTTCCACGTTATCACCAACTGATGGAACTGGTTACCCAAACATGTGGTCTAAACGTTTCCAGTCTTTTTCAAACAGAAACTAAAATTGTTACTTTTGCGGCCTTCTTGTTAAAATACGTTAGTTATACACTATTCTAGGTCACTAATATTTAAAAAGTCTAGGCGTGATGGGGGGTACAATGAAGAAAAAAGTAAGCTCGCTCTATATGATGAAAATATTTATATAATAGCACACAAAAGGTCAGGTTGTTGCGTTTCTCAGTCAGAAACAGGCAATGAGACGCTTGCAACTAAATCTACCAAATTTTAGGTAAGTTTCTTATTTGTCTAATCATGCTTCAGACGGCTATGTATTTTGAAAGGAATATATCCAGTAGAACCTAGAAGTCGAAAGAAGGTTGGTAAAGGGAACAGCCAACCCAGGGTTTATTATAATGCGAAAGACATTGCGTTTTTGTCACACGAACCTTTGATAGAAACGTTCAGAAAACTTCGTGTATTCCATATAAAGCTCAAGAAGGCACGAGAGAGAAAAGATAAAGAAAAAGAGTTTCGAGTAAGAATAAATAAGCCAAGATATACGTTGCATCAGATCGTCAAGGAAAGGTATGTTTCATACTTTCATTCACTGGATTTTAGGTATCCTACGAGGCAGGATGCAATACGAGATATGAGTGACAGTCTTAACTTGCTGTTTCTTTTCGCGAAGCTTCCTAAGCTCACTCAATTCCACCCGTCCTTGATATCTATAAGCCGAAGACTATGTGTGGAGTTCTTGAATCTTGTTGTTGCAACTCAAGCAGTTCGAAAGGTTAATTAAAATAAATTAATAATTAGGTCAAAAGGCATTTATTAGCATAAAAGGATTTTATATTCAGGCTGAAATTGATGGAACCCCAGTAGTTTGGATTATGCCCCACGCTTCAGTTACTCACACTCCTGCGGATGTCGATTACCGTATATTAGCAACATGTTTAGAATTTGATGCTACACTTATTGGATCTTTGATGTGCCAGTAAGTTTCTCGTTTAGTTTGACCTTTTCAGCCTATACCGTATCAATAACCTAGTGTATCCTCCAAAACTCGCGGTACGTGTCGAGCATGATCCTAATGGTTACTACTGCGGTCAAAAAGAGAGCCTTTTTGAGGTAGTTTCGTATTCCATTCTATTGTGAACTACCATTTTAGTTTATGTCCTCTCTCAGCTTTCCGTTAAAACGCACAGAGCCTTCAAACGACATTGATGCTGATGATTTGACAGAGCTCCAGGTAATTATTGTTTTGTGATCGGATTAGTCGGTAATAACTAAGACAGTTATTCCATTAGGTAGAACTAATTAATTTTGAAAACCGGTTTTCAAGGACAATACGAAAAAATTCTGACATAAAGCACCTCTACTTAAATTTTACGTTTCGCTAACAAATAATCATTATTATAAAGGATATCGATACAAATGGCATTCAGATGTTCAAATAAATGTGCATTATGATCGATTCACATATCCTAAAATACACTAGTCGAATTGTAGTTCAAGACGTTTATTGATGACTTGATTCATCTTTATATTACAACATGAACAAGCTAATACTTTTCCTACCTAATTCCATACTACTCGGCATCTCGTCTTTCTAAATACTGGCTTTTGATGCATACATGTTGATACATCAACATTATGTGACAGTCTTACTGGATGAAACATTACATGTAACTTGAAAACTGCTCAGATGATCTGTATTGATAGCCTCCTGTTAAATCTTTATTAAAACGATTATTTAGTAGGGTTTCGTGCTGTGTTACTGTACTTGTGGTTTAAAGACTGATTGAACTGTTCTCATATAAATAGTCCTATTGCGGACTCCATATCCGCAGCTAGCACACAGCATATCAATACCTAGCAGCTAATATAAAAGGAAGATGAAGTCCAGGAAAGATTCGATTTCCAAGCAGAATAGCTTTTAATAGTTCAGCCCAGTACGTATGGTAGCAAAAGACCGTCCGAGAAGTACACAGCAAATTAGATGTGGTGACAAGCAGCCAGATAAGTTTAAGGTTTAGACGATAAATCAATTGGTATAAAGCATTTTCGTTTAGCGTTACTAATAAAACTTGGGCATTATCAATAAAACTTGAGTAACCGTGTGATCTAAATGCCTCTGCCAAATGTGGCATTCAAAACCAAGTACAAATTAGCGCCGAGTCACCGTTTGAAACCCACATATTTTAATCCTGGAAATATACCTCACGCAACAGATATAGCTTACTGTCCACTGTATAAAATTGTACGCGGATATTGAGTCACATGACATTCCTACGATTTTATTCATTTGTATACATACTGTGATCATTTTCGTAAAATTTATTCTATTAATATCTTCCGTTCAATGTCATCTTGCTTACTAAAAGTCAACTAATTTTTACCCACTTGTTCTAGGAAACATACTTTAATAAACTATAAACTTGAAATTGTACGCATTTTGAGAGCTTTCTGCTATAATAGCTATCCCACATTCAAGTGGTGTTAAATGTCCTTATTTTCCGTAAAATCAAACGTTCATTTGTTTAGAAATGAGCGTAAAATCTCAGTGCGTTAAAAAATTTCCTTAGTATATCTCAACCTTTGAGGTTCGTTTTTATAATCCTAGGCTATTGATGAGCAAGTCTCCCAAGCAATAAACAAGCAATTAGAAGTTCAAAACCTAAAAAAACTTTTCATGAACAAACGGTTCTTCCTTATGCGTGAAGTTCCACGAGAAGTAATATGTTTGATTATACGATCTTGTGGTGGGGAGTGTTCCTGGGATAAAATCGTTTCTCCTGGATACACATTCCAAGAAGATGATCCAACTGTTGATTATCAAGTAGTAGATCGTCCGATGACGGATATGAAGCTGACACGGTAAGTTAGTCTTATAGTTATCTGTTAACCACTTCAACTAAATTATTGGTGTTTAACTAATTAACGGTATTCAAAGATTACAGTTGGACGTGTTGACCGCTTTACTTGTCTTGGGAGTCTCATCAGTGCTGATGGCCTGGTGACTGACGAAATCTCAGCACGGATACAGAAAGCTCGATTGGCTTTTGCCAACTTGCCTTACTTATAGCGTAGTCAACATATCCGTTCGCTAACCGAGAGACGAGTGTACTGCGCAGCAGTTCTCTCTGTCCTACTATATGGCTACGGAAAATTGCCAGTCAGAGTAGAAGATATTCGTAGGTTGCTAGTTTTCGATCATAGGTGTATCCGAAGCATTGCTCGTGTATCCTGGGACGACCGAGTAAGCAATGCTATCGTTAGGAAACAAGTTCTAGGTAAGGATGGCAAATCAATAGATGAAGCATTGAAATTTCATCAGTTGAGGTGGCTGGGACATGTGTTACGTATGCCTAACCACCGACTGCCTCGACGAGTGATGTTTTGCGGTGTAGGAGTAGGTTGGAAGAAAGCTAGGGGTGGCCAAACCAAAACATGGCACAAATCCGTGAAGTCACTGACAAGTGGACTGAGTCATGTTGGTAGATGTAGGCTATCTGGTTGGGGTCCGCTAGAGTAAAGTCACTGATGGTTAGAGACCTTGAACGAAATGGCTCAGAATCGTTTGCAATGGTGCGGGTGCATCCACTCTTTGTGTGCTTTTTAATTCTAACCTGAATTCCTCATAATCTCTATATTTCTCCTTCTAAATTTATCTTACTGAATTATATTTTTCGAATCATATCTTTGCTCCCTAATCTTCTCCATTGCTGCTAATAATTCTACTATCGCTATCACTCTTGGATTTGAACTGAGTTACGTTTCTGTGCTGACGTGGTATGGCAACCTAAACTGATGTACTTATGTACGAAGTTCTGCGTTGTATCTGTCTGTCCAAACCAAAGCAGGAAAAACCACTAAGTAGACTCACTACACTTTGGAGCCAACACAACAGTTTTAAATATATGTAGCGGCTTTGTGTCTGTCAAGTAAAGACTAGATAAAAGTCGATGTATCCGATTTTAATGAGAAATTCGGTTTTAGTTGAACTGTTGTGACAAAGCTTCATTTTTTTTACATACCAGCTTCACATTAACTAACTAAAAAGTGCATTCAAAAAATAGGAAAACTACTCAGTCTGTACCTGGTTGACTAAAACGAGCATGAGGAACATAATAGCTGACACGAAAATGTGATCTTCGATGCCTCATCACATATTAATAGTAAAAGTAAGGGATGAAGATAATACTCCCAACTTCAGTTTAACTCAAGGAAAGAAAATAGTCCTCAAAATTCCTAAGGATGATCAATGAGCTGAGAACTTGTCTGTTTGTGGTTAATAATGTAGGCTTTTGATGTTTTCTATTCCATAAATGTTGTAGCTGAATATGAACTAAGTTACACATTTTCTTGCAGAAAATAAGTAAACTTTCGAAAACATATCTTTTCTGGATTATCAACCCAAACCGAATGGTATGGGCTACGGTAGACGTTTTAGTCTTTAGATCGGTATACTAAATCGCATATAGACGTAAATGTATGATACGAATTCTTGCCATGAACACTGGATAGATTGGTACCTTTAATCTTTCTGCTACTTTGTCATTTCTCGCTCTCAAAGTTTAACATAGCAATGGGATTCTTTAACTGATGTGAACCAAGAAAGTTTCAGCAAAAGACATACCTTGGTTTCGGTTCTGTTAAGTTTTGGTCTGGTTATTAAAATTTTTATGATTAGATTCTTATTTAAAGAATCGTGTTTAAAACCATCTTTAACTAAGTCTTCTGTTATTGTTCCACAATAGTTACTATGTCCAACCACAATGGGTTTTTGACTGTTTAAATGCAGGCAGACTGCTGCCAACACAGGATTACCTACCGGGTTGTAGCCTTCCACCTCATTTAAGTCCGTTTATTGGAAGCTCTGGTACTGATGAACTTTTAGACACTGCAGTCATGTCACTTTCACACCGTGGTGGACTTGTTGGTGTTGCTCCTGGGTTTGGGGATGGCGCATCCATCTATCGTCCACCGGAGGCTGATTATCTTGCTGGTTTGGTGAGTCTGGCTGAAATTCGTGGGGCTAAAGTTCAAGCCCAGTGTGAAGGCACTACCGAGAGTCAGTCAGAAGTCGATAATGACGTTTTGAATGATTCTTCTACTACGAAAGAAAATAAACCCCCCAAAAATATACAGACGAAGGAGCGACGTAAACTTAAGAAAGTTTCAAAAGGTATGCTCTGTACTTGTCTACGCCTTGGCTTTCTCAATACTTTTTACACGTAATGTTTTAGTAATAGTAGGTTAAAAATTAGTTCGAAATTATTATCACTATTATTGTTATTATAATTATGGTACTTATTTGACAAATCCAGGTTTACGTATTCATTTTTGTGATATACTATATTGGGGTTAGTGATATTACTCGGCTAAACAGATGAAAGTAGGTAGAGTCGGGTTCGATCCTGCTTTGACTAATAAGCCAAAGCTCTACATTCTTACACCATTAATATTTGGGCGGACGTGTATCGGTACCAAGCTTTGACTTTATAATTTAAAATGAATTGAGCTAGGGTAGATTGTTTATCATAACGAAATAATATACTTGATATCCTTTTATCATAATACTTGTTCTACGTTAGTGTACTGCTATTTTGAGTTCGGTCAGTCGATGATTAAGTACTTCAAAAACACCGCACAATTATTTCCTATTGACGTTAAAACAATCTAATGTAATAGGCTTTGGTACCATTTTCATCATCAGGCTACTTCAAATAGTTCACTCAAATGCACAAAACTTCATTGTGTTTAATAATTCATCATGAACAGAACAAGTTTAGAAAACAAAACTTTATAAAATCGAGTACCATTATATATCGGTTCAGGATATCAAACTTCTGGATAAAACCAGTAAAATCAAATATTAATGAAGTGAGTCTTACAAAGAACTTACGCTGACAACAAAGAAAAATACGTTTTAATAGAGTATTCAGTGTTGCCGAAGTACATATAAAGCACGATTAATTTATAATCATTTTTCTTTAAGTTTCTGTCAACATTTTCAACTAATTGGATTATTTCTGTTAAACGATCTCATTATTTTGAGGTCAGTATTTCCCAACGTTTGAGCAAGAAAATGTAACCTTCAACTCAGAGGAAATTTTCCATGACTTGTGTAGGTGTATTCAGTCTTTCGGTTTTCGGTCGTACCATTTTATGGTTCATTGTGATACAGAGAATTAATTTGAAATATTGCAAACCAGTCGTAGTTATTGTTTTATCTGTGTCGTGGTTACTAAATTAAGATAAAGATCGTTTCGAGTTATTTTTGATTCAAGATAAGATGTTATTATTTGCATGATTTTTCTGATAATTTTTATCTGTTATTTTTGAAACAACGAAATTAGGTGTGGAACCAAAGGTAACACCCGGTCGACCTGAAAGTAAAACAGTTAAAATGTACAAAGAGAAGGAGGAAGCGAATGCTGAACGAAAGTTAAGGGAGTTAATGTTGCCGAAAAAACACAAGAATGTATACAAGAAAATGGTCCATTCTATTAAGCGGAAAGAAAAAGAAGTACGCCAGCTGAAGGCAAAAAGACGTCGAATTGATATGTAAGTAGTAATATGGCCTATATCTTGTCGAATTCGGTTACTGTTTCCTTGCGTTATATCTAATTTATCCTGCATATGACATTTCGAACGCTCTAAGTAAACTGATTATAAGATATCACATATCTTAGTTGGATTCTTGGAAAGTATTTTAGTGAAAAAATCAAATTCACCATCTTTAAAAAGTAGTTATTCAACCGTGATCAGCTCTTCAGTCAGTTAGTCAGTTCGTAGAACTTCGTACGTACGTACATCAGTTCAAGTTGCCAGTAAGGGATTAGGTCTTACTGTTATTCAAAAACCTTGATAAAGAATAAATGCTTTTTTTGCACAATAGTTTATACATTTTGTTTGACTAGCGATTTCGATCTCGGCATAAGTTGTCAAGCTTTTTTAGTTGAAAACCTGGTTTCTCGTTTCATCTTAGTTGCCATTCAGTTTCAGTTGTACTAGCAAAACGATTAATCGACTGCTTATCAGCAGCATTTTCTATGCTTTTGAAATAGAGGATTCAGTCAAAGTAAGAGGTAACCGAGTTGGTGGTTATAAACATCCACCTACGGGAGTTAATAAACTCTAATTCCAAACCAGTGGTGCATATGGGCTCCAGGATCCTGAAGTAATGAATGGCGTATGAATCTTTTGTTGGTCACTGGCTACCATGAGACTGCATCTCCTTACATTGTCCCGGTGCCTTGGGGATCAGACTTCCAAGTCAAAGGCTTGGGGTGTGGTCCCCTACAAGAACCACCTGTTTCAGTTTGAGCGTTCGGGCAGTATTCCAACCAACTCACAAATCCAATAATTTGTATGGTAAACAAATATTTGGGTTCCCTTTTGTACCAATGTTAGTGTGTTGAAATAAATAAGTAAAATACAACTCTTTCTATAATTACATCGGTTACGGTCTAAGATCAGCCTTGCCGTCTGCCAAATGAGTTCAGCCAAACCTATTCAACAGATATAGTGGTAATATCTAAGGATTCGAATACTTATGTTTAAGTTCCCAGATATGAAGAGGACTATTAGGTTAAACATAGGTTATCAACCCACTGAAAGGGTCCGGTGGGGATTAGTTGAAGTATCTACAACTTTTACGTCAAAAATCCATCAAATTGTACATGCGTAACATTAGTTTGTAAAGCAAGTCTGTTGAATCATACAGGTTGGTGTCATGTGGTCTTTAGTAATAACCTCTGTCGCTACAAGCGACAGGGAATCACTGAACACCTGAGTTTATCATTGGGTAAGTTTTCTTAAAGAAATTAGTATGTTTTTATGAAATACAAACTAGGATTACTACCGGTATTAAAAAATATTGTGGACATAAAGTCCAAAATGGTAGACGTGATATATCAGCCATTATAGTGTTTAGCTATATCATCTATTTATTGGTTCTATAACAGCCTAAAATTGGTACTAGTGATTTTTCTCATCATAATTCAATATACTTTCATGATTTATTTATTTGTCTTTACTTTCAGGGGAACTGGATAAAATCTACAATTACCAAAATGTGATTTGTACAACAAAATAAAATAATTAAAAAATTCGACCTTTTCTTTCATTAAACGTGGTTTAACATTGGGTGAGAGGGATTTGGGTGTTTGTCTGTCATCTGATTGGCTACGGGTTCAAACTTTAACCCATATTGTCCGTTACTAACTGAAAAATGTTGACTGAAATAATTCAACTCATCTGCAAGTTTTTGTTTTAATACCCGTTTAACTATAGTGTCATCACCTTCATGAGTTCACTCACGTTTATAATAAGTGTATTTTTTCATGTTTTTTAATCTCTCAGACTAAAGAAACTTTACTGATATACTTTTTCGTATTATGCGTTTACCTGACTTCTGATTTAGAATTGAAAATCGTTTTTAAAAGACAGTGGTTAATAAAGAGCTCTACTTTTCTTTAGTACTGTTACATTCGGGGTCATGAAATCAGGAACAATAGTTGACTTATGACACAGAAAAAATGACTAGTTCAATACAGCCGAACAGACAAGGTTTACCAACCTGTTAGAACAGATTTAGTTTACAATTCACCAATGAAATGGAAGAAAATTATACAATAAAGTACTAGTTACTTATAAGTAATACAGTTTTAGTACAAAAATCTCACAAGATAACAAAGTTCAAATGCATTTCTCATGAAAGTTTGGTACTCTTTGAAATTTAAAAGTGATAGCATATTTTCTATTCTCATAGCTAATTCCCTTATGAAATAATTATATGATTTGATACTGCTGAATCTCGTTTGTGCCTTAAAGGGATAGATAATCTCGAAGTTAATAATTGTTTACCAATGTTGCCTGAGTCTTTCATCTTAAAATCTTAATGTAATGTCTACTATAGGAAGATCAATCGGTTCACAGATACATAGAAGCAGGTTAATGCTTCAAGTTGTATAGACTACTGAGTTTGAGTAATGCACGAACAACTAACGTAACAGTGAAATAAATTCATTTCATAATCTCTCAGCTGCTTGTGACTTTCAATCATGATGATGATTATTTACTAACAATGTAGACTGTATCATATTAATGAAGATCAGTAGAATAGCAATAATAAGTATGAAAGGATTCTAAAATATTAGAATGAGTACATATTTATGTTACGAAGTGAGAAAATTTCAGATGAAAAATTTTAGTACATTGTAAGGCATAAGTAAAATATACTGTCTGCCGTGAGCAACCAGTCAGATAATCGGAGGATGCTACTTATTTACAAAGCGATTAGTAGCAGAAACCAATAGAGCCTCGTCAGAATAATAGTGTTAATTAGAATAATTAATTGAATCGACCAGCTCCACTGAACCCACCCAACATTGAAGCAGCATCCACCAACAAGTGGAGATAAGAACGGCCGTCAGACAAATCAAGAGCAGCAAAGCGAGGGGAACAGACAAAATTCCAGCAGAGGCAATGGAAGCAGACGTAGCAGCAACTGCAAAAATACTCCACATTCTCCTCAACAATATTTAGGATGAAGAACAAGTACCAACAGACTGGAAACAAGGATACCTGATCAAAATACCAAAGAAGGGCGATCTCAACAAGTGTGAGAACTATAGAGGCGTCACTATTCTCTCGATACCAGGCAAAGTCTTCAACAGGGTATTGTTGAACAGGATGAGAGACTTCGCACAACATCATGTTGTTCAGACGAACAATGAAGGCTCCACAACCAAAACATTTAGTTCAGAGAACGAAACAACACCACATTCATCCACCTGAGCTACAAATTTCCTCTATCATCTTACAATTAGAAAAACAGTTAGGCAGCCATGTAGTAAGTGATTCGCATCCCGAAACAGCTTGGAATGATATCAAAAAAGCTGTCGAAACAGCGGTGATATCTGCTAGTAAGGTAAACAGTAAGTCTAGGAAGAAGCCGTGGATTTCCGTAGCATCTACCGAACTGATAAATGCTCGAAAACTTATCCCACCTGGCTCTGAACATGATGAAGAGCGAAGTTAGCTTAGGCGCAGGCCGATAAAAAGCCTACGTAACGACCGCGAACGGTGGTGGGTGGCGAAAGCAAAAGCGATGGAAAAGGCAACAGTAGACAAATTTTCCGCCTTATAAAGGAAACCGGTACTTGAAATCCATCTGTTAGCGAAACTATCGCAGAAAGAGATGGTTGTATCATTCATTCTCAATCCAGGACGTGGGATCGATGGTCAGAACACTAGGGGTCAGTTCAACTGGCCTTCTGCCACACTTTAGTTACCCATGACCTCCAGTCATCCTGAATGGCAAGTCGATATAAGTTGAGAAAGCTATAGGAAATCCGAAGTGAGGACGAGCTTCAGGGCCTGATAGGCTTACCCCTGAGATTTTTAAGGATGGTGATCCAGTTTTAGCAGTTAGATTGACTGAGATACAAAGAAGAATCTGGGAACTGGGCGTAATCCCATTTGACTGATCTCAATCACTGATTGTCCCAGTCTATAAGAAAGGATAAAAGTCTTGTGACAATCACAGGGGAATAAGTCCAACTAATATAGTATCTAAAATACTGGCCTCGACAATACTCCAACGCTCATGAAGAGCAGACTAGAGAAAACCAGGCTGGTTTCAGACCTGGACGTGGAGGTATAGACCAAATATTCACACTACGTCAGCTCCTGGGACACAGACACACATTTAAGCATCCTACAATACTTGTTTTCCTGGACCTTATCCTCGTCCGACTTTTCAGGAGTGGACCTTCTACCAGGAAAATCGCTTATTGACTTGGAATATGCCGATGACGTAGTTCTATTCGGTGAAGATGCTGACAAAATGCAGAGTCTTCTGACTACCCTAAGCAACAATGCAAGCATGTTCTGGATGCGGTTTTCTCCCTCGAAATGCAGAATGTTGCTCCAAGATTGGCTTGTGTCGGCCCTGAACTAGTGATAGGGAGTGAAGTATTTGAGTGGGTTGATCTCTTCACTTATCTGGGGAGTCGCATCAGTGCCGATGGCCTGGTGACTGACGAAATCTCAGCACGGATACAGAAGGCTCGATTGGCTTTAGCAAACTTTGTGTCACTTATGGCGAAGGCGAGATATCCGTCTGCTAACCAAAGGAAGTATGTACTGAGCAGGAGTTTGTTCCGTCCTACTATACGAATGCGAAACATGTCCTGTTACAGTAGAGGACATTCGTAGGCTATTAGTATTCGATCATAGATGTCTTCGAAGCATTGCTCATATGTCCTGGGACAACCGAGTAAGCAATGCTGTTGTTAGGAAACGAGTACTAGGTAGGGATGGCAAATCAGTTGATGAAGTATTGAAACTTCATCAGTTGAGGTGGTTGGGACTGCCTCGTCGAGCTATGTTTTCCGATGCAGAAATAGGTTGGACGAAAACTAGGAGCGGCCAGACCAAAACATGGCACAAATCCATGAAGTCACTGACAAGTGGGCTGAATCATGTTGGTAGATGTCCACTACCTGGTTGGGGTCCACGAGACGATAGTAATGGATGGTTAGAGACCTTGGACGACATGGCTCAGAATCGTTTGCCTTGGCGCAGGTGCATTCATTATTTGTGTTACCTCAGGTCCTAACCTGTATTACTCATTATCTCTATCTTTCTCTTTCTAAAGTTACCTCTCTGACCTATACTTCTTGAATTATATCTAGAGAACATGTTTCACCGAGAATTGGAAACAAACTTGAAAAAGATGAAAATTGGGAAGGACTGGAGAGGTGAGCCCAGGATAGAGTTTGTCGGAAATTGCTGGTTAGTAACCTGTACTCCATTGAGGGTAACAGGCGAAAGTAATTCGTGATGTCATAGAAAAAATAAATATATTGCTTTTTTCAAAAATCTTCTTAGATTCAGCGAAAATTTCACTCACAGACAAAGTTATCACATTTCATAAGATTAATAGGTGAACTGCGCAGTTAATTATATAGGTCTAGATTTAGTCAAGTTACTGTTTGTTAAGCACGACAGACAAATAATGAACTGACTTTATTAAAAAACAAACCATATTATCGAGGAGGTATGGTCCAGCTTTGATAACTAGAAAAGATATAATTACTCACTTCTTAGTGTTTGGTTAATTTGAAGTAAATTAACCAAATAACTGGAAAGTATATTCGATAAACAAGCTTTCTATGTAAAACATCAATTTTAAGAATTTTAAGTTGTCTTATATGAAAACATATTCGTCGTCTACTTTTCATGGTGTTTCCGTTCTTCTTAAAAAATGTCTTTCACACCGATTTAATTTCTTACGAACACTGATTGATTATGAGACTAAGCTTGATAAAGCATTTGTTCGAGGATACAGTGAAAACCGATATATAATGATATACAAATGCAGTTCATGAGTGTTTGGAATGACATTTCAGCTACCAAATCGATCAATTATAAAGGGTTTCAAGTTTGCTATGAAAGTAATATGAATGCTTAAAAATCTTTAAATAAAGAGTGGAGCAGATATATTTCATTAATATTGACGATTACTGTATAATTATAAACGGAAAAAGAAAATATTGTTTGACAACATATTCAAAAATTGTTAAGCAGAATTTGAAATTATACTGACAATCTTTCTTTAAACAAATTGGAAAGTCAATTATGAGAATAATTTGTTCTGCAAGGGATAAAAATTCTTGATTACGAATTTATAACTGTTGGAGATGTTAGATCTACAGAACTTGTTTGATAAATATCTTTGTTTTGGATTTTATTTATGGTCTGATCAGTTGACCTTGAGATCATATTTCCCACCAGCAGAAGCCTAGGCTGTGATTATTTACTGTGTTATTTAGGTGTTCTATTTTGTGACTCTCCCTAGGACGTCTCTATAGTGTATAAATAAACGCGATTGTGTGATGGCTGGGTGTCTGTAGAATACACTTACTACGCTATATCAAGACTTCTTGCTAATACATTACGGAAAATTGGATCATAGTAGCCTATAACGAGAGTAACAATTGGCAACGGGGATTCTGGCAAACTACTTGGTGGCTAAATTAGAAAAATTGTTTGCACAACAGCTGAAGTTGATGAAGATCCTTACTCAGACGCACACCTCTTCTCAATTCTCATCTACACCGAAAATTCCTCAGTCGGTTGATGGTATGACCAGTGGTATTTCAGAGTTTCTTTATGATTCTGATGGCAATCTAACATCTCATACTTGATTCAGGCGTTATGAAGATCTCCTCAAAGTTGATTTTGCTGACAGAGATTATTCCTGGAAGGTGCGTCCTCTCCTTCGAAAACTTGGTCAGTCTGAGCTGGATAAGTATTGCAACATCATCCTACCGCAGAACCCACGAGACCGTTCACTCGATGCTACTGTTCAGTCCCTCAGCAAACATTTTGGTGATCAGCACTCTTTTCAATACACGTTATCGCTGCTTAAAACTGGTCATGAATGAGTCCGATAACTTCATGACCCATGCTGGCATTGTCAGCCGTGAGTGCGAACAGTTCAAACTCAGATCCCTCATTGATGACCAATTCACATGCCTCATACTCATATTAAGTCTTCAATCACCTAAATTTTCAGACATCAGGACTCGGTTACTTAACCGCCTTGAACAACACCTAACACCGGCACCCGATGCGATCACTGATGAGCATCAACGCATCACCAACTTGCAGCATGACACCACTTTGGTTCATTCTGGAGGCCAGGGTGGTTCCTAAGTTCACTTTGTTCAGTAGCAGATACCTAACCAGAATAAAGGTGCTCATGCTACACCCAGTTCGTCCCGCTCCAGCTCAATCCAAAAGTCGAAAACGAATCCCCCTATTCCTTGCTGGCACTACGACTCATAGCACTACGTATGAAACGGTCTATTTAGGCGACAACGATGCAGAAGGTGTAAGGTCAGCGGCCATGAAGATGGTTTTTGTCTAAAAAGGATGCCGAACCGACCCAGAAGTAACAAGAACTCTGTTATTAGATCCGGTACCAATTCATTGAGTCTAATACCTTCTTGTCAAAGCTCATCATCATTTGAGAGTAGGTTCATTACTCTTAATGTTAACGGGCATTCGTTTAGATTGCATCAGATACCGCATATGATGTCACCATCATCTGATGCAAAAATTGGACCAAATTGGGTAGCTCAGGCCTGCATCAGACAACACAGAAGTCTCATAGAGCATGTGCTAATTACCTACGTCTGTTAGGACAATTGGAATGTAAAATTACGTTCCGAGACTCGTCATTTACTGAGGTATGTTATATAACGTCAGCTGATCTAAATTTACTTGGTTTAGATTGGTTCGACCAGCTTATATTGGTTGATATCCCGTTAAATACCATATACCACCAGGTATCACAACCACATGACCCCTAATCATATACCAGAAAGCTGATTACGGAGTTTTCAACCATTTTCCAACCTGGATTATGTCAGTGTACTGTTCTGAAAGCAACACTTCGGTTGAAACCTGGGGCTAAGCCTGCTTTCTGTCCAAAGAGACCCATGCCTTATGCAACACTAGCAACAGTAGTTGAAGAATTGAATTACCATCAACCACAGGTTGTTACTGTAGAATTCTTTTTGAATGTTTTGTGTTTTTGGAAAATCCCTCCATGTTTACATATTTTTGCTATGACATGATGGACTTTTTCTCTTGACATTTTTGGTATTTTATTTGATTCCAATTTGAGATTTTACCATTGTATGTTGTTATTCTTTCCATATTTTGTACTTATATTGAAGTTTTTGTGTTTGCTTTTGAACTGTACATATATTGTTTAAATTTGATATAATATGGCTACCGCCACATTTTTGGATAGACGCGGTGGCTGCTGGACTTAGTGTCACTTACTAGCTATTGTAATAGATACTCTACGGAGTAATTTAGTCCTGGAAGAAACAAAAATACCGTAAGCCTCTGTA
>CALYCR020000189.1:0-20153 GCA_944470395.2 Schistosoma turkestanicum | reverse complement strand
TCATCTAATTGAATAGGTATATTAGTTGACGCGCATAAATGGAGCCTTCTGAGGGTTGTGGTGGCGGCTCCCTGTTCGTGGTTCTGCCAGGAAACGGTGCTGTTTACAGCGCAGCGACTAAAAGGCGTTCCGAACACTTGTGATACTGTGCCTAGCATGGTTCAGAATAATGGTACGTGTTCATGTTCACAAGGCCGTGGATGCGGTTTGCCATTCTGAGGGATTAGGACTGAACGCCTCTCAGTCTGAATCCCGTCCACCGAGCGTAGGTAAATTTGAAATAATGGGATATAGCTTTCCAGGATACCTGACGGAGGCCCTAGACTTCTAGTTTGCGAAGCAGCCCGAAAGATCCTGGACTATTGACGCCGACCCTATGTGGTTGTCCCAAACACTCTGCATCTCGGTGTATTGTGTAAACTGGAGTCAAGGCTCCTTAAACAAGGGACTCTAGTTGGGTTAAGTGATCCGATGCTATAGGGTATTAGACGCCAATGACGTCTGTCCACTTATGTAGTGGGATTGACCGTGCTTGGTCGAGTGCTTGCACTTGATTGAGTCCATGGTATAGATTAGAGCATGAATCAATTAATAATTTCTCAACCGAAAATACAGTATATTTGAATAGAACAATCATATTTGTATGCCATCAGATACCTCTAAGTAGATAAATTGTATGAATAAATATTCTCAACTTTTACATAAAATTCAAATATTCAGTGTTCATGAACTAGTTCTTAGTATAATTAATATCACGTCGATATAGAACGGCTGCGTAGTGTTTGTGGTGAAACATTGATCTTGATTAGCATTGTCTTCAATACTCAGCAGTCATATATTTCCTTCTTCAAAGTTCAAGTTGATTTGCAGCTACAAAAATTGTGTGATTGCACTTGCTGGCTGATTGGATTTGAATTCAGTCGTTCATGATGTCTCCTTTAAATCACAACATTATCACGAAGCATCGTTTTGCAAATGTACAATGACTATATTCATCTTTATTCTTTTTCAAGTCAACTACCAAATTGCCACCAAAATCATCACAGCATTGCAAACTAGATTTGAAGATACATCAAAATTTGGCACACCTAACACACTATTTATACTACTTATTTACTTCTTCAGCGACGTATGGCTATATGCATAAGTAAGAAAGTAAAACCAGCCACCATTATACAAGAACGGAGAAACAGGTGGTTACAATACGTTGGTGAACTTTCTGACCACTACAAGAAGATATTTCCACAACTAGTTACAGATGATATTTGAATTTCGCTTAAGAAGCTTATCAGCTTCCTCCATAACGATTGACTCGTTCTTATACAACTTTACTGTTATCAGACACTTGTATTTATCGTTTTTACTAATGCATACAGCTACAGTATACATTTACATTGGTTGCTTCATCCTGCCTCCAAACACTCAAAACACAACAACAAATGAGTAATCAACCAGTCTACCTTTAATTATTATAGTTCAAAAGTTCACACGATAATATAAATCAATCAATTAAAAGGTCACAATGTCACTATGAATAGGAAATCTCAATGTGTACATAACTGGGTCATTTGTGATGCAACCATAAATGAAAGTGTTAGTCAATAATTAGGTATAATTTATGGGAATATTAAACTGTGTGAAATAAAAATCGATTCATCAGTCAAATCAAAGTATACCACCATTATGATCATGTAAAAGAGTCCTGTCAATGAAACAATTCAATGAATCCATGCAAAAAACGTGACTATGCTGATTATCATTCATTAGTGGGGGTGAGAATAGTCGCATTGTATTTTATGTTCCATTCACTCATCCATCCTCTTTCTCATCCTTTTCACAATATAAACATAGAAGTTGAATTTTAAACTTGTCATGACATTACAGAAGAGAATTGTATGATTCACTAACAACCGAATCCTCCTCAACATGGTGACATTTAATTATAAGCTGACTATTTAAAATGTAACATTAATTAGTGTTTCTATTGTGAACAGAATTAGTAGGAAATATTGTCATCATTGGAGGATGAATCGATTAGAATTTTATTCAAGTAATTTTCATTTATTCTATGATACAATCACAAAATGAGATGATGCGAGAAATGCAAAACACTCTACAATAAGTATGATGCCTCTTTTGATGACTAGTCGATTTGTTTGTTTGTTTGTTTGTTTGTGTTTTCAATCAAAGTAAACTTTCAATTAAACTGGATCATTAATGATCAGCTGAGTTAAAAAAAAAATAAACTGCCTCAGAAGCATTGATTAGACTTACCACTTTACTGAAAACAATATCAATGAACACAAATAAAATCTTCAATCAATTTGCAACCTTTGGATCCTGGAGACCCAGAATTTCTAATGACTTATATATATGATAGATCATATACGAAAAAGACTTCGAAGATATGTTTGCAGACTTCATAACTATCACGACCTCTCCCACATCAGTAACGATGACTGAAATGATACATACTAAAAAGGAGGGAGCATGTTTATTGAAGGCAATGAAGTGCAAGAAGACCATCAAAGAAGTATCACAGTGCACCTAGGCACTCTTACATTGAAGGACCAGATGATTTCATGGTAAGCATTCTGAAAAATCGAAGCAATGATCTATTTGCTAATCTTCTAAAAACCATATACTAGATCACTCTCTACAGGATGTTAACCTAATAACTGGAACACTACAAATGTCATCCTCAAAATTTAATCTGGGCCTACTGCGAATGCCAAAAATTACCAACTTCAGTAGTACATAAGGTGATGGAGAAAGTAATCAGGGCAGATGTCATATAATATCTACATAATGAGAAACGACTGTTTCAAACCTCCTACAATTTCAGCACCAACTGATGACTGACAATTTCAAAGACGGAAAATATAGAGTTGATGATATAAATTATCTATCGAGAGCGCTAGCGGCGATCAGATGAAAGCGCATACCGAAATAGATTACTTCAATATTCATGTCTGCTGTCAGCTTCATGAACTGTTTGAGTTGCATTATCTGAGTATGTTCAATTATTGACAGTGGGAGCACAGTTCCTGTCTTCAAAATACAAGATTATGTGAATATTTCTTGTTTCTTTCTGGACAATAATTCGCTTGATGCATGATAAAAAACAACTAGTTGATAAGAATGTTGAATTTTTAAAACTTTTTTCCGTCTGAATATTTTCAATGCTTATCTCTGATACACTTTATGCAACTCTATGCTACAATCATCTCTCTTCTCACTAATTAAACTGAAAGAATTTATTTAAAGTAATATATGAATCTTTCATTTCGATGTAATCGACAGAGTGAATTAAGCACAGATACCTCTACTATATCTACTACTATTGGATTTGAATTGACAATTACATGTCTGTGCTAATGTGGTATGGCAACATGAACTGATGTACGTACGTACGAAGTTCTACGTTGCTATTGATTGATTGATTGGTACATTTAATAGTTGAATGAACATTATTGATACTGATATTGTTACTTTCATTATATACGACTCGCGTGTTGTCTATGTATCAGCAGTGAAAGATAGGGATTAGCTGAGATATATTTCATGAGTCTATTTTCCAATTTGGTTGCTGTGTATCCTACAACGACTTCATTTCAAATATTCAAATTTTAAATAAGACAATACGTGTTATGATAATGGATTTTGCATTGTAGAGAGATATTCGTGTGTACTTGCAGTCTGTTGTATGTTTTAGTAAATGAGTGTCAAGAATGATAAAAGCTTACGGTTTACTAATACTGTGAATCAATTTCGATTAGGAATCTGGAATGTGAATGCTGGATGTTTAGATGCTTTTTTTTGGTCGATGAAATGGTAAATAAGTAATATATAAATAAAATATTAAGTGTATATAGGTTGTTCTGGATTTGTATTCGGATCATCATTTGTAAATTGCAGTTATTTGATACTTATCATTTTTATTTGTATCAACCAAATGAAAAATGCAATCCTTACATGATAAATTCTACCGTATTTAATGAACATTTGCAAAATAAGTTCTATTGTTGATGTTGCAGTTATAACTCTGGGTAACGTTGTAATTGTTTGACGTTTCAATCAATGTTAGACAACCGTTAGATATTTTTGAAACTGCCAACTTCACGGCAGTATACTAATGAATGTAGAATCAGTCTTGCATCGAGCATGATCTAATGAGATGTTTATGCAGGTTTATTTTCCAAGTATTTTAATGGATCGTTACACTGCACTAGTCTCTCACAAAAATAAGCATGATTTTCCGCGATAGTTACTTAATCAATCAAATGTATCGTAATCTGTCATCAACTAAAATCATCTGTGACGTCATACTCATTTAGTGGCGATCTAGTCGAGATTAACTTTGATCACCACTAAATACTAATTACTAGCCTGTCACTGAGAAGAAGAATAAATCCAGAGTAAAGAATGTATTTGTTGGTGATGTTGAAAGAACACTGAAATTACACCAGGAAAGTGGGACAAATTAAAGAGCAACTGCAACACTAAACAGAAAGTTGCGCCTAAAAAAAGTGTTATAAACAAAAAGTACAAGTAAACGATCACTGATACAACTGGTTAAAAAACTGAATGTTTCTATTAAACCAATATCCTTCTCTTCATAAAAGTATTCCACTATGCACATTCACTGTTTCACTTCATAATTTTAATTCTAATAGTGTTCAATCGCTGATGAACCCGATTGATTCTGACACAAATCACTCAACCACTTTGTTTCGTGTGAGCTTTCGGGAAAGTGACGGATACGCACGATTTCAATTTCTTTTAAAAATGAACCACTAGTTTCATGTTGTCATGTTGTCATTGCATGGGATTTTTAAAATGAATGTACAATGGGAAGTCTGTGTCCCTATAGATAATCAATTAACTGAACGATGCTTACTATGTACTAGCCACGATCTGCAATGAATATTTCCGGACACTTCGATTAAAAGTGAAATTGTTGGATGACGTCCCGACAGCGATTGTGGGGATAGCGATAACTGGGTTAGCATCCTCGTCTCCATTCCACATTCAAGTAATAGATTTTGACGTGATATTTGTTAGTCAAGAGAATTATCATTCTTTGTCGAACAGATTAATTTTCCTTGTCTTGAATGAATAACAGAGGTGAATGGGAGATTGGTGATGATTCTTCTTCTGTTTTCACTGATCAATGTTGAAAATGTTTTCTGCGGTACATTTTGTGCATCGTTTTTCCAATGTAATCTTGACTATTTATGATGGAAGGCATTCAGACAGAGAAAAATCTGTTGTACAGTATTTGCACTGTTTACCATCTCTATTGCACATCAATGTGATCACACACCCGCTAACAGATAAACAGCACATACGATCACAGACAGCGAATTACACTGAATCATTGATAAGATGAATGTGTATAACTCTGTTAACCGAATAGTTCATTACAGGTGACTGTCGGATGTGACATTTTGTGTGTAAGTAGAACTGGCATTATTTTTACTGACTAGAATGTGATGCTTGTCACATACCACAAGTGAGCACGTAATGATGATAATATAACTGCCGGAGTATTGACAAGTTTATTTATCATTTAGTGATTTGTGTTAAGTAAGTGAGACTGATCTGTCGAATAAAAGTGAGACATGTTCATGTTATTGTGGTACATTGACTCTGTTTGCATGCTTGTGTCATTTAGTAAATAACCGGAGTGAAAATCAGGATGAGTGAACTAGCCTAATGTTTTCATCATCACGAATGTTGTATGCTCTGTTTAGTATGAATGAGAAAGTTTGTTATTATCTCTGATCACACTCATGCGATCCACAGCGAAATTGAACGCTGAGTGAGAATATCCTGATACACAGTCAACTAAGATATTATTAAACTGATTGCAGTGGTTGGTTGGTTGGTTGATGTTGGTATTATGTATCATGATTGTTATTGAGAGGTTTTATTTAACTATAAATCGATTTGTTGATATTTTAGAATTTTCAGTTTAAATTGTTCTACGCCATGAAACTAACATGATTCACGATAACAGTGGATAAATAGATGCTTCATTTTGGTGAGTGAAAACTTATCAACAGATAAGCAACACACCATATGTACTACTAGTCTAACAATGAATAAAATTATTCGTGATTACAACCTCTACACAATGATACATAAATAATACAATATAATAATATAAGATGTGATCGATCAGGAAGATTTTTCGGTCTCATTATCAAACAAAAGACTTCTGTTCAGAATGATCGAGTGGGGTTGTTTGAAATGCCATCAATAATGAATAAGAGACTCTTGAAAACTATGCCTGCAAATGATAGTAGTGTGGTGGTTGATTCGCTGTCCCCGAATAAGGGTGTTTGGTTAGAATTGTGTGCTTTTGAATGGAACCTAATGACTTTTCCTTGATTTCCACTCCATTTTGAATATGGTTTGTTCTCTCACACAGGAGGTGTTTTTTTCTGATTGTAGCGCAGTAATTGGCGTAGACAACGGTTCCTCAACATATCTTTGCAACTACTTCCATTCCCGTTTTCAGATCATCAGATAGTACGTTGTCTGGTGAAGACGCTTTTCCTGACTACATTTGTTGAATATCCAAGCTGATCCTTTCAATTTCTCGTTGGTCAGCATCAATGAAACTGTCTGTGTGTGTGTCACTTCGACATTGGTTATTCAGTATGTTCAAAGTGCTATACGTAACTGTGTCACTGCTTTACGACTGTCCGTAATTCCATTGACTTTCTTGATTCTCACTGGTCGTTCTGGTTTGCGATAATTTTCACTAAGCTTCCTTGTTGCATCATCAGTTATCTCATATTTCCTTCTCTTACAGCCTTTTTCGCCGTCATTGCTAGATCTTTCACATATTTACGTTTTTCCGCCCTGATGCTCCTCTTTGTTGGCCTATTTTATTCTGTGTACTCAGCTTCTGCTTTGGATTTCTCTGCTCTTGTTTGGCTGAAATTAAATGCGACCTTCATAATCTTCTTTTCTTCAATGTTATTCAGTGTATCAACAGCGATCCATTCTTCGTGATGGTGGTTTTTGTGGCCAAGAACCTCATGACATGTGGAGGTGATCGCTTCCTTGATTACTTTCCATTTGTTCTGCTTAGTAGTTTTCTATTCAGTTAGTAGGTCGTGAAACGCTTTGAACTTATTGTAGAGAGCTATTTTGAATTCTTTGTGTCTGTCGGTACCCCGAAGGTAGTCTGCATTACAGTATTTCTAACTCGAATTGAAGACACGACAAAAGTTGACACAATATACTCACTCATCATACTACTTATATGCGTTCTCAGCGACATAAGTAATATTTTTTGTAGCTGCCGAGCAGCTTAGTAAGTAAATGAATTATCAGTGATCGATTTATCGGATCGGTGGTGCTAACACACCTCTCGTTTCTCCGACTGAAATCAGTTAGGATGAAATGATCAGTTTAGTCTGTAGTAGCACTCGTGCTTATATTAATCCGTGTTCATAGAATTGATTACTGCAAGTATTGAGGCGGAACCTGAAGAGGAAGTTAGATTAGTGTTGATCCTAACGACCTGGGAGCGTGACCGCAGACAACTGCTTGAGTCCCATCATGCACGGCCTTTATATGAAGGGATTTTTGAGTATTAGCTCGGCTCTTGAAAGCCTTAGTGGGCACCCTTACCGCCGGAGTCGAAAATACATGAGGTAGGGTGAGGTGTGACATTTTTACGGTTGACCTCTTCTTACCCCTTCCTTCCTTGTAAGAGAGCAGCATCGCTGCATACGCTGGTTGTCCGAGGTAAACACCTTACTGCTGTCACTCTCATGTGCAGTCAGCAATACGACTTCGCCCTCAGACCATGAGTAGCTGCTTTTAGTCTCATCGTTCTCCAGTCGACCTGACTGAAACATATGTTCCAGCCAATATAGTTCGGTTGAGTCATCACGAGATAAACTTGATCAAGGAACACACTGAGTCGACATTTGAAGATAGATGTGAAAATAAAGAATATAGATTCGGTAGAAATGGAAATGAGATGAAAGGATAAAGTTGGCTGAATAGTCCTGATTCACAGCCGATGCAGTGTGGGCAGAAACAGGCGTAAATAAGCTTGTACTATCACAATTTCAAATCAGAAGTAAAATTGTGTAATGATAAAACGTATTAGTGATGCTATTAATTGACGTCCCCATGACCACACATTATTCATCTGATCGCATATACGAACGTGTGGGCAGTAATTGTAGAGTAAGCGATAACTGAATAATCATCAGTGTCTCCATTCAACATTATTTTCATTACATATCAAGCTGCATCGCAGCTCCAAAAATTAAAAACATTGATTAAAATTTCTCTTCGACTGGTGACGTGATTCGATTCTAGGAAAAAATTGATTACATTACCAGGAAATATCAATTTGCAAATAAACAATGACCATCAATATCTACTTTGTCTTTAAACTCAACTATCAAATTGCAATCAAAATCATCACAGCATTTTGAACTCGATTTGAAAACATGGCAAAAGTAGGCCCACATTACTCACTCATTATACTACTTACATCCGTTTCCAGCGACACGAGCCTTCATGGACAAGTAATAATATTCAAACCAGTCACCACTATTCAGTAACAGAGAAACAGGTGGTTACAGTACTTTAATGAAGTGTACAATGCACCATTCTCACAAAACAGACACTATCGTTAATGTCTTCCACCTGACTTTCTAACACAAAACAACATATGATTTAACACGATCAAAGCTCGATGAGTATCCGTTTCATATTACCATCAACTGCGTATACAATTTTCCATGTACTCACATTTGTAGAACAGAAAGAGGGACCGGTGTACGATTCAGAGAACATGTTGCAAATTGTCTAAGATCAAGTGGGTTCAAAGCATTCAGCATTGTTATCATCGTGAGACATCAAACTGTTGCAATACATGAAGTGGGTACACTAAAATAATTAACAATGATTCATAAAAAACCGAATCGCTGTGAAATATCTTAAACCAGTGATTTGTTGGGAAACTAGCAGTAAACAAAACTTCTTTACCCCGATAACACTACGTCCAATCTTGTTCATCATTCTTTATTTCGAATCAATCAACTTTTCATTACATCATTCTTGTTTCTCTTGAGCTGCAAATGTCAAATCGAATTAACTGATTTCTAACCATATTATTTTTCCTCACTGCCATCAATCTGTTCTCAGTTACTTCATAAGGCAACCGTCTCAAGTTTGTTATCTCTTTGTTTTCTGATGATTATTTCAATGTTTTGGAACATACGCCCTCATACTTCGTTCATCCGCAACATATTTCCATGACGGTGAAGACAATTTTTTTCCGATGATTTAATTTACTTAAGATGTCCAATCATATTTACAAATCATTTCATTTTCTAAAATAGTAGTCCATAGTAAAAGAGAATGGTGTGAATTAATAATACAAAGAACTAGATTGATCGATCATATCTTCTTCAAAAATAAATTCAAAAGAACCAGGAAAGATGTGAGAAGAAATTTCAATGCAGACTATCTTCGGCATACTGACAGATAAAACGAATTCAAGATAGATCTCTGCAATAATTTCAAAGGATTTCTCGAACTATTAACTGAATAGGAATCTACTGTGCAGAACAAATAGAAAGTGGTCAAGGAAGAAATAACTTCAATATGACTTGAGGTTGTCAGCCACAAGAACCACCATCACATCGAATGAATCACTGTTTAAGATTCAAATATAGACGAACGTCAAGGCAGCAATCAATACCAGACAAACAACAGCAGAATAATCTAGGAGCACTGGACGGCCGTTTCGTCCTAGTATGGGACTCCTCAGCAGTGCGCATCCACGACTCCTGCTCCTCGCAGGATTCGAACCCGGGAGCTTCGGACCACTGGGCCGGCATCCAACGGTGTTAATGTCTAACTCTGATCAATCTAGGGATTTTGCGCGACCTCACCCATTTGTCTTTGGTAGTTACTGCCTAGACCCGACAGGACTGAACTCCACTGGTCACGTCCTCTCACTAGAACTCCGAGAATTTCCTCACGAAGCTAGTCACTAGTGAGCACTGTTACATTATATTGGGGCACAGTTTTGGAGGTTTGCGTCTTTACACATTTGAAATCATTAATCAATCATCATTGTTAGACCACCATTAGAAACCTGGAAGCACTGGACGGCCGTTTCGTCCTAGTATGGTGGTCTAACAATGATGATTGATTAATGATTTCAAATGTGTAAAAACGCAAACCTCCAAAACTGTGCCCCAATAGAATAATCTAGGACACAAGCTGAATACACAGAATCAAACAAGCCAACGAAGAGGAGACTCAAAGCCGACAAACGTTAATATGTGAAAGATCTAGCACTGAAAGCAGATATAGCTACAAGAGAAGAGAGAATGAGATAATAGATGGTGCAACAAGGAAGCCTGATGGAAACAATCGTAACTCAGAAGGACCAGCGAGAAACAAGGAAAGCAAAGCAATCACCAATATTGAAGATCAGTGAAACTGGTAGATTGAGCACTTTGTAGTACTCCTGAATCGACTCCATATGAAACTCAAGACTGTTCTACTGTATGGGACGGAAAGTTTCGAAACTACGGTGGCAATCATCCTTAAAAGACAGGTGTTTCTTGAAAACTGTCTACTCAAAATACTGTGCGTCCATCAGCCATACATCATCAGCAACCACCTCTTGTGGGAGAGTACAAACCATAGTCAAGTTAGGTAAAGAAGCACAGGGATGGATACGACACGCATTACAGAAATCGCTCAACCCTGTTACGAGGCACATACTACGCTGCAATCCTCAACGTCAAACGAAATAAAATAGTTCAAGGAACACTTTGAGCCAACAGTTCGAGATAGATGTAAAAATAACGAAGACCGATTCCGTAGAAATAGAAATGAGATGCAAGGACAACGTCGGTTGAAGAGTTCAGCCTGACGGCCGATGCTGTAACAGGCGTTAGGAAGCATGTACTATCAAAATTTCAAATCAGAAGAAAAATAGTGTAAGGATAAAACGTATTACTGATGCAAATGACTAAAGATCAGATCACCACACAATTATCATCAATCGATTATACATGAAATATCACTTCAATAGAGCAAGGTTGCGGAGGGTTTGTGGTGTAAGAGTGGGACCGATTAGCATTGTCGTCTACACTGCGCCGTCATACATTATGTTCGATACCAAATCAAGCTGCTCTGCAGCTACAACAATGTAATCAGAACAATATCTGTACAACATCCATGATGACGGCGATTACGGTGTCTGTTTTGAATCACTACATTATCACTAAACATCTATTTGCAAATATAAAATAAATATAATTTTCTTGATTCTTTTCCGAGTCAACTATCAAATTACAACCTAAATCATTATAGCATTTTGAACTAGATTTAAAGATACATCAAAATTTGGCACACCAAACTCACTATTTATACTACTTATTTGCTTTTTCAGCGACATTAGGCTTTATTGAAAGGCAAAAATGTCAAACCAATCACCACTATTCATGAACTACGAAACAGGTGGCCAGAATATTCTGGTGAACTCCACAATGGACCATACTCACAAACACAATCATCGCCTAGACAGCACACTCAGACACTTACGTTTATGTCGTTCTACCTATCATTGTAGCAGTTGAAGAAATCAAGTTTGGAGAAGCATTAAGCATATATTTTGTATCAGACGGAAGACTATTTTGTGACTTCTAAAATTGCTGATTTCATCAGATAATTTTCATGGGAGACATGAATATTCGTTCGTGAATGAAATGCCTAAACAAGATGATACTGAAGGCGTTTGTGTTTGCATGAAACAGTAAAGGGCATTTGAGCTGATTCTCCTCATGCGAAGTAGGTCCTCCATTATCATCTTACCAAGATGAAGTAACCAGTCTATTTTGCAAAGTGTTTTAGGAACAATTTACTGAGAAAGTAGTATAATGAATGCTTAAGGGGTGTGCACATGGATCTGCATATCAATATCACATGATATGGTTTGACATTTTATAAATTTCCAGTCATCCTCCAATCAAGGTCAATCAAAATGATTGATCTGAAATCCAAGCCCTAACTCAGGATCGCCACTCTGACATGAAACAATGCTTCACAATCCTACCTTAATTATCATAAACTGTATCATGCGTCGAGTCAACACAGTCAAACATGTGAAAAGAATGAGTTACAATCGACCGCGTTTGAACATTTTGCCAGTCAAAATAGAAATCCGATCAACGTGAATACACATAATATAAACTTTTTATCTTTACTCATAGAGTTTTCCGTCTATCGATAGATAAGTACATTGATAGTTACTTTATGTGCACAGATGCTATACGTAACCATATTGCAGATACCTCATCAAATAGTCCACATCACTTGCAACTCATTTGAAAGACACGCACTAACATACACACATCTGTATGTAATTACAGAAAGTAATTCGAGTTGATCATAATCACTACTCCTGATTATTGGCTTCTTGATCACGATGATGACGACAAAGATTGTGTGGAGATTGGCATTCCATTCGATCGAAATCGAGAATGATGAGAACCATGATCTAATTGAAGTTGTGTTATTGTATCTACTGAACACGAGTATTATTGGAACTCGTTCGTGTTTCAGTGAGTCAACCAACCAATCAGTCAGTCAATCAATCAATCAATCGATCAGTGAGTAAAATAATTAGTGAATGATTGAACTACAAAAGAAATAATCAATACATTGACCAGTGTTAAGTATTGAGAGTGAGGGTGGATGTGCGAGATCGCGAGTTAGCTGGTCAGTGATTGTTAAATGCATAAATTTCAGTGGCCAATTGTAGATAAATAGAAAAGTATGAGTGACAAGTAGGGAAGGATTGATGATGACAATTCAACTAGGAAAAAATGGCTACGAGAAACGTGAAACATGTA
This sequence comes from Schistosoma turkestanicum, assembly GCA_944470395.2. Taxonomy (NCBI): domain Eukaryota; kingdom Metazoa; phylum Platyhelminthes; class Trematoda; order Strigeidida; family Schistosomatidae; genus Schistosoma; species Schistosoma turkestanicum. Next base: position 7,236 of record CALYCR020000189.1, on the reverse strand, counting down.
TACAACCCAATTGAAGCTTTACTCATAACACCACACAGCATAGTTGGCAATGAATGAACATGTTTTTGAAAAAAATGCTACATTTAGTGAATACCTCGTTTGTTTAAGCATCCGTATTTGATGACGGTGTGTAAAAATCAGCATGACAGTTACGTTTCCGAACCATATTCCATAATGTTTAATATGAGAGATTTGTAAATTAAATCCTCCTACAGATTAGAACATGTGCTATCACCAAACCAAATCAGAAGTGAATTGTGCAGTGATAATAAGCACTAATGATGCTACTAGTAAATGACTCAATGACCGACGATAAATCATCATCTGATCGATAACCAAGTTAACTGCCAATACATGTGAGGCTACGGAGGACTGGATTTCAATCCTGGTCTACTTTATTTGTATCTCAAGCTGGTAAGCAGCTGCAAAAATTGGTGACCTCATGCTTTAATCCTCGTTTTTCTCAAGGAGATAATTGATAAGGTACAAATGTAATACGTTAACATCAAGGATCAATTTGTGAATATACACTCAACATGGATATCTGTATCGTCTTTCAAGTCAACTATGAAGTTGCAAACTAAAAGATCATACCATGTTGAACTTGATTTGAAGACACGATAAAAAATTAGACTAACGTCACTCACACATTATACTACTTATCTACGTTCTCAGCGACAGTCAACTTCAATCACAATGCAAGACAAGTAAACATCAATTAGACACCACTCATATACTCGTTCCCTCATCATAATTAGTCCACACCACCATTAGAAACTCATCAGACAACTTCATTCTGGGCATACACGCATCATTACGCACATCGGATTTTAGTGGAGGCCAATAGAATGTAATTTTCCTACTGCAATAGAGATACAAACCTGTTCAATAAAGTTTCATAATTTTTCCCCGTCACCACTTCATGTGGTTGCGTGTTAGAATTAAACAATCTCACTTCAACAATCAATCCTCCTCATTCAGTTATTTGTTCATAAATTAGACATTTACCAATTTGTCTGGAGTTCACCGCCAAACGGCACGGATTGCCCCTTTTGTTGCTGATGTTCAATAGTCGGTTTGGTAATGGACATTGTTCGAATGGCCGATAACTGTGAAGTATTCATGATTTGTTAATAACCCAGTGTGTAACGATGTCTGGTTCCCTCTGGACCAATGTCATTCATTTCATTTTGTTTGTATGTTGCAATTTAAATTGGATATCTTTCAAGAGATATTGAATTGCTAGTTTATGTGTCGTTTGATGATGGATGCACAGAGAAGAATCTGCTATTGTAATGAATGTGGGACTGTGGTATCTTCGAGTCTTGATTTATGGATGGTTGTTGTGCCCAACCTCATTAACTAAGCTTAATTTTGGGGCAGATCTGCATGAAAACCTGCATTGCATATCTCTTATCCACTGAATGAGTCACTCAAATGAGGCATTAATTCTCTGTCACGATCTTCCGTTTGATTGGTTGTCAAGTCCATTTCGTAAATGACTGAAGAGTCATGTGACTTGATCAAGGCTATTCGGTGTTTGTATTGTGTGTGATATGTGTTTGTCTGTCTATCTACATGTCACTCAACCTCTGGCAGCTTCTTTTATTTGTGGTGTATGCTTTGGCTGTTCACCCCTTATCTTTATCATCATCTCTGAAGTGATCTGGATTTCTTATGCTTGCCATAATTGAAGGTTATTGATTCGTCATCTAAATTTATTTGTATTCGTAAAATGGCATGGCAATAATTAGAATGTTATTTGTAAGGATTTATTTAGTTTGAATACCTTTCTATTTAGTGTAGCTTTATCATGATTATCAATGCGTCGACTTCGATTGGTTTGAATGTCGCCTATGGAATATGAAGTTCAAATAGGCAGATATGTTGTGCCAATTTGAAGTTACTGGACAACTAATATTGTGTGAATCGATGTGTCAGATTGAACTTCAAACATTGAATATTCACAGCGAATGATGAACCGATGAGTCGTTTGAAGGGTAAATAAGACAGTTAGGGACTGGACTGATATAACAATATCAAAATTATAATTCATAAGTTGAACAGTATATTACTAGTATGTGATTTTATTACTTCTAGCTAACAACGCTTTTTCGACAGATCAGGATGAGTTATGAGATAATCTTCCTACCAACTCGGAATCCAAGTAAATGCTTATAATATACAGGAAAATCCTTATTACAACTGAACTGAAGTTTGATTATAGAGTTCACTACATCATAGCGTGAACACTAGGTGTAATATTAACGTATGAAGAGACGTTTAAGTGTTCTCAAGCTTAGTGCGAATGACAAGTTTTCCACCTAATTGAAAATGAATACTTCGCAAATATCGACTAAATACAATAGATCATGTATCAAAACTGGATACCTAGTTACACTTGATCATATGACAGTTTTTAATGCAAACAGACAGTATGATCATCTTTTATAATGGTACTTAGAAGTTGTTAATTTCTTTTGCAGTAATTGTCGTTATTCTCTCCTGATATCTAGTTCTTTGTGTAATATAGATACTACTTATTCTCATTCAGTAAACAGAGTTATGTTAAATAATTTCTAGGTGTGTGATGTAACACCAATTACATTAGACTGTTGTGTGATATGCAAAATTATGAACATGAATATGTACGTAGGCGGTAAGCAATCTGCAGTCATTTCTGCACACAGAAACTCGACAACAATAAACATCATTGGTACTTATAAGTTGTTGCTATGCCAATGACTCAGTTTAGTAAGTTAATTAAAAGGCTTAACAAACTTATTAAACATGAACAGCCTCAAATGCAGGTGTAGTTACTACCACAGTTATCAGCTGTCACTTACACTATTACGTGTTTCAATTATTCTTCATCTAAATATCATAAAAAGCCCTCCTCTTTACAGGTGAAATTCGCATATGTTAATTAACAGAGACACACTACAAGTTGAGGCTTCTATCCAATTTATGTTAATTTGTCTATCAAACAATCATTCTATTAACAACTAGTTGTTTTGTTGAACTTCGACTTTACTTCATCTCATATTGTCAGATGCATAGAAAAATAATGAAATTTTCGTAAACAGGTTTGTATTTCAATTGCAATTGAAGCATTCCATGCAGCTGGCCAGTAGTACTCAAATCTTTTGTGTGTTACGGTGTGTTTGTGTGTGAGTGAGTGCTCAGAATCAATTTGTCTGATGAGTTTCGAATAGTCAAGTGCAATAAATGTGATGAGAGAATCAGTATATGAGAAGTGTCGAATTGATGTTTACTTGTGTTCGATTTTGAATGAAGCTGGCAATCGCTGAGAATTTATGTATGTAGTATAAGATGTGAGTGAGGTTTGCATAATTTTGTCTTGTGTTCAATTGGATATCGAAATTCTGTAATCCGATTGTGTGCAATGTAAAAATTGACTACGATGACAATACAGATATCGACGTTTACTGCATATTTTAAATAGGATCAACATTATAAGGTTAGTGAAAATAAACCTAATTTGTATTCAATTGTGTTTCCCAGGAAAAATATAAATTAACTCCCAGCTAAAGCAAGCAACTTGATTCGTAAAAGAAGTTTCAACTATCAACTGAGAGTAATTTGGTTGACTTTCCGGTGACCCCTATTTCTGTGAGAAACATAAGTCGACATTAAGTGATCGATGTAGACTTCCTAAGTGTTGAGACGAATAGTAAACTGAGTTCATGGCATCGGTTACTTGTAGTAATGCGAATAAATTTCATTATCATGCAATTTACTTCTGACTTGTAATTGTGACCGTACATACAATCTGAAGATTGTTTCGACCACTTTACTTAATCGTTTACATAAAAAGTGCATGAATATGCATTCCCTGTTTCCCTTAATCGATTAATTTGTATGTTTATCTGTTTGCGATATTCTCTCAATCAAATATTTCTCATGAAATGAAAGCCATTTCTTGACTAATTACATACACTTATCTTCTTCACATTTCTCTTGTGTTACTCGATAAATTTATTCGAATGCTCGCAGTCACTTCAGTGATGATAATCAAGAAAACACCTATTTTGCAGATGGATGTTCTATCATAAGGTGTAGACTTTGTGGCTCGTTAATCGCGTCTATCCCGCCCTTCCACTACACTACAACTAGTGTAGCTGCAACCAGATTGCCACAAATAAGAGGTAGTTAACACGAAATAAATCTCCTCCCTTTCTGACTCATGAATTTTGATGTAAGTTTAGATACCATAACAAGCAGTCGATTGGTACAGAAAATAGCGTGAATAAATCAATCATTTTCTCAACCTAAATTACAGTATATTTGTATAGAACAAACGAAAGCTCGTGAAGAGCAGACTAGAGAAAACCAGGCTGGTTTTCGACCTGGACGTGGCTGTATAGATCACATCTCCACACTACGACATGTCCTGGAACACAGACACACATTTAGGCGCCCTACAATACTTGTCTTCCTGAACCTTAAGGTGTCATTTGACTATGTGGTAGTGTCTGTCTTTGAAAGGTGTACCAGAAATGTATATCAAGCTTATATAAGCTTTCTTTTAGAAAACTATAGGTCGAGTGAGAGCTTATGGCGAACTGTCATCGGAATCGATAACTTCAAGTGATGTCCGTCAATGACGTCCACTTTCTCCATCTTTGTTTAATTTTCTCATTGGCCTGGTTCTGGAAATAACATTATCTCCGTCTGAATTTTCAGGAGTGCACCTTATACCAGGAGATCCACTGATTGACTTGGAATATGCCGATGACATAATTCTATTTTGTGAAGTCGCTGTTGAAATGCAGTCTTGTGGCTGCCCTGGGCTACAATACTAGCATTTACGGAATTCGTTGTTTCTCGTCTAAATGCAAATTGTTGATTCAAGTTTGGCTTGCATCGGTACCTGAACTAGTGATAGGTAGTGAAGTAGTTGAGCCTGTTAACAGCTTCACTTATCTCAGGAGTCTCGTCAATGCCGACAGACTGTTGACTTACAAGATCTCAGCACGTATACAGAAAGCTCCATTGACTTTTGCCTGCTTGCGTCACTTATGGCGTAGGTGAGATATCCGTCAGCGACTCAAAAGGAAGCGTCTACTGCGCAGCAGTCCACTCCGTCCTTATTTATGGCTGCGATATATCGCATGTCAGAGTAGAAGACAATCAGAGGTTGCTGGTTCTCGATCATGTATGTCTTCGGAGCATTTATCGTGTATCTTGAGTCAACGGAGTAAGCAATGCTATCGTCAGGACACGAGTTCTAGACAAAGATGGCAAGCCAATAGATGAAGTATGGAAACTCCATCAGTTGAGGTGGTTGAGACATGAGCTGCGTATACCCAACAACTGACTGCCTTGACGAGCGATATTTTGTCGTGTTTGAGTAGGTTGAAAGAAAGCTGGGGGCGGCTAAAACAAAACACGGCACAAGTTCATTTTGCCCCTGACAAGTGCACTGAGACGTAATAATAAGTGTAGAGAACCTCGGTAAGGTCGCGAGATGGTAGTAATCGACCGTAAGCGACCAAGGAAGACATGGCTCAGAACCGTTGGCAGTGGTGTAAACTCATTCAATAGTGGTGTTGTCTTGAGTTCTGAACAAAAGAGTTCCTCATCAACTTTATCGTTAATTGTAATTTTATTTAATCTGATTCTATTTCGTGAATAAAATTTCTGAACCCTAATCTCTTCGATTACTGCTAATATTTTTACAATCAGTAGTACTATGTTATTTGAATTACCAATCTCTTCTCTGTGCTTATGTGGCATGACAACATGAACCGATGTACATATGTAAGGAGATTTACGTTGCTGTTGATTGTGTGATTAATTGACACAGGTCAATCAATAATCAAAAAAACACATCGACAATGACCCAATAAATAACCTCACCAGAAAAATCATAGGCGATATAGGATCAAAAAACAGATCAAAAGGGGGATACAATCAATACAAAAGTTCAATCAACGAAAGGTTTAAGGTCAACAGCAACCAATGAAGATTGAGGTTAACTGAACAAGTTATGGGTCAAACTTGGAGAAATTCAAATACTTCACTTCTATGTGACGTTGTTGCTGATGATGTTGTTCAGAGAACAATCAAAGCTACACAACCAAAAGATCCAACTCAAAGAACCAAACAACAACATATTTGGCAAATTTGAATAGGTGATAAAATAGGATTAATGTGAGTGAGTGAAATGTATGTATAGTAGTTGTATTCAAATGACATACATATGTATGTATAATTTATATTTAGTATAAGTCTGTTTCTGTGTTTATTTGATTTGATTATTATTGTATTACCTGTTTGACTATTTGTTTGTTTTTATCATAAATTATGTAAATGAAAGGCAACTGAGTATAGCATTGACTTACGAAACAATTTCCTAATTGTCTAATAGGGAACAAGAAGTTGTCTATGAGAGAGATAGTTGTTTGTTAGTATTGTTTTGTTCAATTTCAAATGAATTGCCTATTGTCATTGTTATTTTCATTGTTAATGTAGCGTAATGGGCAAAGTTATAATAACTGTACTATTATATTTAATGAAATCGGCTACCGAATAGGCAGTGTTGACCTTCAAATCTTCTTCTACACTTTTCTCTAACTTCGTTAATCGTTGCTCGTTATTCAAAAGTAGACAGTAATCTAAGTGAGCTGGTCACCTACTCCTACTACTCCAACTACTTTTCTTTTCTCATTACAAGTATTTAATATGACGGAAAAGAAATAACACTTCGAAAAGTCCTTTCAGATTTGCAGGATATAGTACTGTTGGTTTTGAGAGTAGTACAGTTATCTTGGGTGTCCGAATGGAATGAAAATGCAGAGCGAAATGACGGTGAATTGAATAATATGTTTTATGATCTTAATGTCTTATTTAGTGAGTGTGATGTCAATGAGTGATTCGTTAATAATTATAATTTCTTTTCTTTTCTCATTACAAGTATTTAATATTACGGAGTAGAAATAACTCTTGGAAAAGTCCTTTCAGATTTGCAGGATATAGTACTGTTGGTTTTGAGAGTAGTACAGTTATCTTGGGTGTCCGAATGAAATGAAAATAAAGAGGGAAATGACGGTGAATTGAATAATATTTTTTTAGATCTAGATGGCTTATTTAGTGAGTGTGGTGTAAATGAGTGTTTGAATTATTGATTCATTAATAATTATAATTTCTTTTCTTTTCTCATTACAAGTATTTAATATGACGGAGTAGAAATAACTCTTGGAAAAGCCCTTT
>CALYCR020000188.1:0-14976 GCA_944470395.2 Schistosoma turkestanicum | reverse complement strand
AAATGCTGTAATGATAAATATTCAATCTAAGGTTACATCTTATAAATTTCAACTCGAAAAGTAAATCATGTAAGCATCACTCAACTTTATATAATGTAGTCACCTCTAATACAAAATTACACAATAATAGACTAATAAATAATCAGTTTCGAATGTTTTGAACATGTTTCCGACTCTTTTCATTGTGACTTCAGGCCAGCTTGATTGAAGCTCAAATACTTTGTGGGGGAAGGAGAATATATTACAGACCTGAAGACTACATTCTTGCATCGACAATTCATTTGTTTCTACTGACTTTCTTATATTCTGGATTTATTTTTCTGTTCATGAATGTGAGACGGTTGTAATAAACACAATGTATGCCGTTTATGCAATGTTTATACTAACAGTTGTGTACTTTGTTATTGCACTAAATGATGAAAAATATGATATTCTTTTAGATGACATGTTTTTTTGTAAGTGATGAAGTAGAATAAGATTTCAAAATGTTCATTTGTTTTACTAACTAGGATGAGAGTTTGTACACATTAATCAATTTTCACTTTAAATGAAACACTAGCTTAGGAAGTTAATCATTAGAAATTAGTGTGTGATGAATGATTACTGCATTACAATCTTATATATGATTTGAACACTAGGCATGTTACAGCTGTGCAAGATGTTTCATAGATTTTTTTCACTACATCTAGAACCTACCTCTATAAATTTTGATATGAAATGTGTAGTCGCACACAAAATACCGCTCATATAATGAAAAAAAGTATATATAGTTTGCACTGATCGTTCTAAATAACACCATTAGTTTTTGAACAAACAAATAGGAATAGACAATAACTTACTCTTGAGATATCAATAATGGTTAGGATAAAATAAATGTAGATTATAGTAGATATAGTTGTACTGTGTCACAACATTTGTTGAAGAAGTCGAATTTGAACAGATATAGAAGGTAAATACAGACTTTTATTACTCTTTTGTATGTTTTACAACTTCATTTCCACATTTAGAGTTTCATAATCAGTGACAAGGAACTGGAGACTGATGAGGACTTTCAAAAATGTTTAACCGACATTTTGTTTTCCTTGATTAGTTTTTCCGGTGGCATGGGGTCGCCAACCCTATGCAGAAACGTCCTCCCTTATCCAGGCTTGGGACAAGCGGTATCTCTGAAGGTTCTACAGGCGAAGAGAATTATGGCACACCTACAATTGAAGAGATCAGCATGGCCCTCAGATAAATGAAGGGCGGCAAAGCAGCGGCCTCAGACAACATTCCAGCAGATGCAATGAAGTCAGATGTGAAAGCAAATGCAAAAAATTCAATGACTTCAACAAGATGTGGGATGAGGAACGAGTGCCGTCAAACTACAAACGAAACGCTAACTTAGGAAGTTGATCATTGGAAATTAGTGTGTGATGAATGATTACTGCATCACAATGTTCCATATAAGTTGAGCATTATATTTGATACAACTGTTTCAGATGTTTCATTGCTTTTTTACTACATCCAATACCTACCTCTATAAATTTTGATGTGAAATGTGTAGTCACACACAAAATACTTCTCAGATTATGAAAAAACATATATAGTGTTGTTTGTATTGATCATGCAGAATAACACGATTCGTTTTTGTACAATGAAATAGGAATTGACAATATCTTACTCTTGAGATATTATTAATGATTTGGACAAAATAAATGTAGATTATGGTAGATGTAGTTCTATTATGTAACAACATTTGTTAGAGAAGTAGGATTTGAAGAGATATGAGAGGTTTGGTGATAAGTTTCCTACGGGTTAAATTGCTATAATCTCAAACAGAAATACAGTGGACTAAGTGAAAATTTAAAAATATTCTGAAGCTAAAACCAGGCAACGTAACTGAAATGTAGTAATGTTTGCGATATAAGAGTAATCTCATCTCCGAAGTCGTCATCGTCTAGCTGTATTTATCACAAAACTCACAAGTTACCGACAATAATCTTTTAAATGAATAACCAATAAACTAATATGTTTCATGTAAAAACAATAGTTGGATATTTTCTCGTATTATCAAGAATTCTCTATTTGATGATTTGAAGTACATTAGTGTTAAGTGTATTAAACTTCAATTCACGTTTTGAAGTTTGAACTTTGTTATGACATTTATTGTTTATTGATCATTAACACAGGCGTGAACATGATAAATAATATTGTTTCACTTGATGAACTTCGACAATCGGCATTTCTTAATACATCTAATGAAGCACGAAGAGTTAAATGAACTTTTGTCTTCATATATTGAAATATAACGATGGATAGCTTCAAAATGACGATATTAAGACAGACTACTGGCTCCAGGTCATCAATTTCTACCTGTTCCCTTTATGCCTCACGATCCAGTGGTCTACAATCATCTCAAGCAGGCGATTCTTCAACATTTCTTCCTATTGATGATAAACCGAGCCACCACCTCACGCGCCTGCAACCCCTTGCAGACAGCACGCGACCCTGAAATTGTGGCTCAAAGGGATGTGCGTCGCTGTATCCACAACCGCCTCACTTTCCGTGATCGTTCCAGTGTACCTGAACCCCACGTTTCACGAGCCCGCTCGCGATCAATAAACGCTACACGTACCCGATTCCACCAGGAATCTTCCAAGCCACACCAACAGGCGGCTTCGGATACTGATTGTTGCTGGTTCCACCGGACCTTTCGGCCCGGCGCCCGTCATAGTTGCGCTCCCTGCTCATACAAGGAGGGAACCTCCCGAGCTGGCCACTCACCTCAGGTTGGCCGCTTATTTCACGTGCACGATATCCGCTTAGTACCTCGTTATTACAGGTGCCCAAGTTACTATCGTACAATTAGGTAGCAGCAAGTCATAACCTACAATGATTCGACTGCGCGCTGCGAATGTCTCTGTCATTCTTACTTATGGTACACGACAGTCAACTGTCAACCTGAGCAACCGACGACAGTATCTGTGGACGTACATCATTGCTAATGTTCCCACAGCCATAATCGGTATCGATTTCCTACAGCACTAGGAATTGCTAGTGGATTCACTTAGGCTGCAGGTAATCGACAATTCGTTGAATTGTAAATTTTTAGGCTCTCGAGCTCAAACCAATGCGTACTGTATAACAGGTTTATTTCATTCGCGTGATGATATATTCCAAGCTTTACTCCAGAAATTCCCCCAGCTGACTAAACCACTCGAGGAGACTCCATCGATGACCGGGCATGTGGTTCACCACATCGTAACTCACAGATCACCAGTCACGTACAATCATGTGATACACTGAACCGTCTTTACTCAAAAAACTGAAGGCTTTTCTCGGTTCGGTCAACTTCTATCGACGTTTCATTCCTCACCCCGCGGAACAGTAACGACCGCTAACCAATTCACTTAGCGTTAATCCACGTAAACTAGAACTGAACGATGCCGGGCGTACTGCATTTCCTGAGATAAAAAAAGCTTAAGCTCAAGCCACGCTTTTCTCCCGTCTCAACCGCGTCAACCCTCAAATGTTGACGTTTGCGTACTCCAGTTGCTCACTAAGAAAAATAGAAATGGTGAGAGCAGTCAAACTTCCTTGACACCTGCAGGCACATCCTAGTGTCAAAAAACACTCCATAGTATTTTCGATGTAGTGAATGGAGTAGATGTAGAGTGGTGGATTTGGTTCATTTGACCTGTTCCGAAACGATCCGTAACGTTGCAATTTTCTCGACCCACGATCAATCTTGCCTGTTGTTCTCGGAGTTAGGCGTCAATGAAATTCTTCATTGTGTTTGATAACAACCTGTTGAAAACCTTTCACGTTATTGAGAGAAGACCGATGCGTCTGGACTTCTGACGATTGCTGAGATCTCATTTCATTAGTGTGTTGATCGAAAATCTTGAATTAGTAGAAAAAATTAAAAATACTTGGAATCATAAATTATGAAACGTTACTGAAGTATTTGAGATAAAAACTTGAATATTGTAGTGTCTTCGTGAAAAAGATGATTTGACGATTCATGTTTTCAGCTGTATAGCAGTGAACCATATCAGGTTAATTAATTCATTCAGAGATTTCACAATGTTGAGGCATTTTTGCTTGTGGTAGTTTTATATGGCATTCTTTAGATAACTTAAAATTTGACATCTTCAGTTCTCGTCACTTTTGTACAACATCTCTCAAAATATTACATCCCAGTAAGCGTATGTTCGACATTCAAGTTGATAAAAAATCAACTGAGTTGTTTAATATACACCAGGTGTATAGTATATATATCCTTATATATGGAATGTGATTTCATGACAATGAAAAAACTTCATTGCAAACATGATCTATGGACTAACTGAATGAAAACGTTTTCAACGACAGTGTAAATAACATCAAACACATAATGTTCCATCCATGATCCTTCAAAGAATTAACATACAAATCTTATTTGTGTCATGTGAAATGTAAATTGATTATTTCCTCGTGTTATCATGAATGATGATCTTCATGCTTTGAAGTACATTAGTGTTGTGCATTAAACTTAAATTCACGTTATCTTGTTCGAACTTTGATATGATATTCTAAAAAATGTTTTGTTATCTATAATATATTTGATATTTATTATTCAGTAAAAATAGCATTAACTTCATAAATAATATTGGTTCAGTTGATCAAACTCAACTAGCAGCTTTTGTAAATACAACTAATGTTGCAAGAAGATCTTAATGAAGGTTTGTGTTATTATAATGATATATTTTTCATGATGAATAACCACATTAAGTTCAATGAATCTACTACCTCTTATAACTGATCTGTTCAACTGACGAATACCGAAGTAATTAAATTTGAAGGATTTTCATGTTAGGTAACCTCATGCCATTGATGATAGGCCTAATACTGTAAAGTCGCTAAATTTGTTCACATTTTTACAACTGAACTGGATTACCTGAAATGAAATATTTGTAGCTGGAAATGTAAAAGTATGTGACTGATACACCATTACTCACCTTTTGAATTTTGGTGAATATAATTGTTATTATGAATTGCGTGATTATCCAATAATATTCCCCTCAGTTAATTATTATATTAAATATGGTTTAAGGAACTGTCATTGGCATTGTAAAATGTGTTTGCACACAATTGAATGCAAGATTATTTGTTTCCATAATGTTTACTAATCTGTTGATGGTAACAACTAGAATTGGAATTCATCAATATCTCACCAAGCAATGGTAGTCTCAACAGATCCCAAAATGAATGACGTTATGGAGACAAAACAGCTACACAAATACAATATTAATATGCGAGAATGACATGATGTACCATAACATCAAATTTTTAGCATTCTGATGTAACTGACAGTGAATTAATATTTTCTGACGTATTTATTTTCTTCATAACCAATTTTATTCTCCATATACACCTCACTACGATGGTGTTATTCAAATTGAAATAAAATCTCGAATTAATGTTCATGATTACTATTGACTCATACGATAATTCGAAAATACTTTTACATCGTAAATTATTAATTTTTGTTCTTTCATATGATCTTCTGTAATTAGGATTACAGGTTCACCATCATGAAATGCGATTGAAATATAACAACAAAATGATGAGTACATATTTCAAGGCAGTGAGGTTGAATATTTCTGACCGTAGTCGATTTATAGTGAAAGTAAGGGCAGTTGAAGTTTTACATTTCACAATTAAGGTGTTTTTAACCGATATTCTTCAAATCTATTTATCTCTGTTGATGACTGCATTAGTGTTCAGTATGTATGTCAATTAATCAGTAATTGAAGCATTTAATTAAACTGATTGTAGTGATTCAGTTTATAGATTTTTGTTGAAGGATTATTGGGTTTTTATAATTTTAAGGTAAGTAAAATAAATTCATGTGAACATTTTAGTTAGACATTGAGCTTTTTTTCCTTAAATGAGGAAAATCATATTTCATTTGAATCATTGTAAATTTTTGTAATAATTATAGAAAATGCATTTCTTTTTATTTTGAAATGTTGACGTCTATTTTTCTAGTAGATAGTGAGAAAACATCATGAATAAATTGTAACTTGTAGGAAATTTTGTCAGACGTGGTTTGTTGATCATTTCATACAATAATGTGTTGCTCACATATGATGTGTAATTATTCGTTCAATTCAAAATGCAGTAATCCTTGTATGAGCGAGATGGGTTATTGTCGACAGCTCTATGTGTTGTCATTCGAAATGCTAAATAATTACGATATGGATAGTTTTCAATTCACTCGAGCTGAATAACTACACAAGTAGTCGATCTTAAATAAAAGCAGTTCGCATCAGAATTCTATATTTTTAAATAAAGGCTATTTCAACAAATATTCTTTTTATATATCTATTTATGTTGATGTTTGCATTAGTCTTGCTTACAGGCATGGATTACATATATATTCGTTTTAGTATTGATTGAAAATGAGTTTAATTCTAAGACGAACAGAATATGCTACCTAACTATGCATATATTTCGTTGAAATTTACCTAATTTCATTTTATAAACTACTTTTGTGCTGCTTTCGAAATTCTAGGATAGTTTATGTAGGTGAGCAGTTTCTTGAGAGTCTTTGAAATATATTTTCAAAGATGTACTGAGCCTTTTGCTATTGAAATTAGGTCCGATTCTTTACGATTTGCATTGCAGTGTTATTTCGACGGTTGCATTAATTGTAACTATAGTTATTCAGCGATTTCCTCATTTGCGATTTCTGACGGATTTGTTCTACATAATTTTCGTAAGTGGTATTTGCTAATAAGGAATGAATATGTTTTACATGCTTCTGTAGAAAATAATGAACAATTGATTTTGTATTTAAAATTGGCGTCACATTTGTGACAGTAATTTTGTGTACTCTAACGCTTTGAGAATACACAAAATAAGTTCTTGAGATTGCTAACTGTAGGCAGACATCTGTGGTCAGTGTTAAGAAAGTCATCCATCCTAGAGCATCTTTCAAGCTCTATGTTAACTGATTCCCTTTCAGGACAATGACCGGAAAAACGTCGGTGTATATGAATTCTCAACAGCGGTTTTTGTTAAGAAAAGTGTGTTTCGCAAAACTCAAGAAATCGGTGAAAATTTATCAGATATTATGAAAGAATCAATATTTTTTGAACTAATAATGTCTCAGTTAAACATCTGTTCTATCCGGTTGAATACTCACTGATGATGTATACTAAAAACTCGAATACGGTATGTTTCAGAATTTTGATCTTTTCTATGAAAGTTTTTATCAACAAAGAATCAGACAAAACTAATTGGTCGTCAAAACTGACAATATGCATATACTTCAAAGTCAATTCAATACATATTTTCTGTCATCAGTTAGGTTGTTTTCTAAACAAAAGACTTGAAATTTATCACTAAACGCCTAAACATCTACAGCATGTTCTGTCATTTGATTATTGAAAATACTATTCTACCATGGAAAAGTCTTTTTAATAACGAAGAACATAATAAATGAAATGGCTGATGAAAATATCTGTTGATTTTACTTCAAGACTTTCAGCTTCGCTGGTATTACGATGTTACTTTCACTCAGCGTGTGTGGAACATATTTATCAGTTGGATGGTAGCCATCATTCTATCAGTGATATTGTTTATAGTTGGAATAAAGATAAAAGTGGATTTGATCCGTTATTTCTGGCCGATTTTCATTTTGGTGCTTGTGTCATGATTGCTGTTCTCGTATTAGCATTCGTATGGAGATCTCAAATTAATACAGTGTGTTTTAATTAGTTTAATTTTTTTATTTGGTTTGATGTTTTAAAGTTAGAAATTAATTTTTGTCTGCACGTTACAGATTCTGACGTGCACTAATTGTCGTAGTTTTGAATACTGGAATTGTGGAATATCAGTATTGGTATCTTCAGATTTTAGAAGTGAAGATGGTCGGTATGACTTCTTAATGAGGATCACTGTGACATTTTAATACCTCTTGAGCTAATGCAGCAATAAACTGTCAGCATGCAAAGATCACGCAAGAAGTTGAAATTAGTGAAATGAGCAAGGTGGTATCATTGATAAGAAGACTTCAACAATGATTATTCTGGTGCTCACATTCACAATGCCATTGATTCAAAGATTATATATTCACCTATGGCTATGCACGTTTAAAATGCATTTCCTAGTGTTCTCATTAATTTGCTTTTCCTTTTATTGGCTAAACGACAGCACAGATATGTAATAGCTGATTCAAAGAAGTAGAGGAAGTAGAAGTGTGAGCAGTGATCGGGAAGATCGCGAACCAAATATATTGTTCAAGAAGTAAAATCCAGTGAATTCTATTTGAGGAGTGAAAGACAAAGTACACGAGGGATTCAGAAAATTATAATTTCAGGGGACACAGAGTATGGATTAACCTGCACCATTGTCAATGATTTTGTGCTGTCATTCAAAGACTGAAACCTCGCAGACTAGAACCATGTAGCCTACACCAGTCGGCATAACTCTCTTCACTTGTCAGCCACTTCATGGAATAATGCAAGGTTTTGGTTTGACAACCCTTAGCTTTCTTCTAGTAATTAACTCTACTCGAGACAGTCGGTGATTAGACATAGGTAACACATCCTTGAATCTACTCAACTGATGAAAATTATAAACTTCAGAAGCTCATCTGCCATATTACTTTAGCAACGGTTTCACGAGGAATGCTTTGAAGACACCCCCACTCATACTGGCCATTTTTTCACAGCCAAACAGTATCACTACTGCTCAGTAATACACTGTTGTTCATAATCTGATCACTAATTGAACTAAGTACGAACGATAGTCAGTGATATAACGAAAATCAATTATTTCACATTTTAATGAGTGGTACTTTTTCAATGTCTAACAAGTTAAAGACATCTGGATGAAATTAAAATGAGAATCGTCAAACTTTCTGGAATCCACAATTGCTTGAAGACTATCTTATCATGTATTGGTTGATCCTCTTTATTTGTATAACCTTTGATTTGAGAGTATTTGAATACAAAAAAATTGTCATAGATACTTATTGGCGCTAGTAATTAGAAAATACTACATTTTGCGTTATATTGATTCCTATTTCTTATACCTTGAACACTAGCATTGTCATTGTTTTTAAGTTATTGGTGAACCATAGTCGGCATTTATTGACTAAAATATTACATAGATTAATCTGAAACAGACGTTTAAATTCAGTGGTGATAAGTAGAAAACTGACTGACAAACATTTGATTTGCTAATAAAGAGTACTTGCAATTTAAATTCCAGGTGACATGGGCGATGGGTGTCTTGGTTTTAGCTGTTGTGATTCCTGTAAGTCTATATTTTGAATAAAATTAAATTGCTGACGTACTTATATCAACAAACTAAGTATGCTGAGATTTTTCAATTATCAATAACTAAGTCACATCTGATACAAATTGATACAATAACAGACTAACAAGTAATCAACTTCGAATGCTCTATTCATGTATTTCTACATTTCTATTGTGCATTTAGGCTAGCTTGATTGAAGCTCAAATACTTTGTGGAGGGAAGGAAATATCTTACAGACCTGAAGACTACATTCTTGCATCGATAATTCATTTGTTTCTACTAACTTTATCATATTCTGGATTTGTGTTTCTGTTTATGAAAATCCAAATGTCGTAAATATGTACATTTTGTGCTTTCAATGCAATGTTTCTATAATTAATCGTCAACTTTGATATTGCAGCCAATGATGAAATGTATAATATTGCATGTTATTTATTTTTATTTTGTTGTAAGTGATTAATAAGAATTAGATTTGAAAAAAATTTCATGTGCTTTTATGCACTGATCATTGTGAATTTGTTTTAATAACTTGGAAGAGAGTTTGCGCAGACTATTTATCTTTTAGGTAAAATAATATGCTAAATCAAGGTAGATAATTATTAGAAATTGAATAGTGATGTGTAAGTTTTTTGATTATTGCATTGCATTGTTGAATATAAATTGAGAATTCTGCATATTAAGAACTGTATTGACTGTTTCATGTAATTTTTCATCATATGTAATGCCTACCTTTTACAATTTTTAGAAGAAATCTGTAGTCGCACACAAAATACTTCTCTATTTATAATTGTTTTTTTCCAATTTGAAACAAATAGAGTATATATTGACGTTTTTATTGATTATTAGTATTGATTCTAATTATTTGTAAGCATACAAATGGGAATCGATAGTAGTTTCTTCTTCGTAGGTGAGAAGTTTTATCATTTGTTAGTATGAGATAAATGTGGATCGTGGTACATGTAATTGTATTAGGTTACAACATTTGAAAATAAAGTTTGGTTTAAAGAGATATGATCGTTAAATACATTAGTTTATTACTCATATGCGTGCTCTACAACTTCATTTATAGAGTTAGGAGTTACTAGTCGATGACAAGGGAAACTATCAATGACTTTGATCAGATGATTTACCAAGCACCTTGTTTTACATTGATCGTGTAGGTACTATTTGTTATATAGCGCGTGGATAAACAGTTGACCAGAAGAAAATTCTCTATGAAAACAAAAAACATGTCCACGTTCATAAATTAATCATTCTAAGACCATGATAAGGAACAGGTACCATCTGAACACCTCTATTCTCCTTATTTATCTCCTGCCGTTATCAGATCACTTTCGATTATCACAAAACTCAGAGAGACATAAGCTGACTGCTAAAGTCTGTTTTCGTTGGGTGAATGTGTCTATATGTATGTTACGAGACGAGTATAATGGAAACTACTGTGTTACTGATAAGCATGTAATGTACACTAGCTTCTGGTGCAACGTCGTCATACAGAGTTTATCGGTGTAACATTTCCACAAACAATACTCTTTCCGAAAACGCCACTTTGCGTCATCGAAATGGTCACTAAAATGCTGTATGGCTGGAACAAGAAACATTTTCATTTAAAGACTACAGGTCAAATGGTATAAATATTGTCTAGCATTCTTGTCAGGATAATAATAATTATATTCATACATTAAATCATCAGACGATGTTTTTGGTGTTAAAAATGTTTCCTCTACTGAGCAAATACTTTATGAACGAATGAGTCCTTCTGCACACTTCAGGCAAATACAAATAGTCAATAACAAAGCTTAGTAAATTAGTGACAAATTGATCAATTTGTTTGTGATGCTTCAAGAGGCCGATGTGATTGGTACTGCGAACATTAATTTTAGTTTTTGACATGGTTGATAATGTTGCTGTTTCCAATGAAATGTAGTGCTATATAACCAGACCTGTTCCACAATAGTTTTGTTCGTTTATTCCCTTTAAGTCACGTAATTTTGTGTTGTATTTTCTTACAAAATGAGGTGAAATTTATTTTCACTGTAGACTGAATCAGCTAGACAACATAGGTAAACATGAGTTCTTTAGACAGAAATATTCTGTAACAAAGCTTAGTAAATTGGTGACAAATCGTGATGCCTCAAGATGCCAATGTGATTGGTTATACGTAACTTAATTTTAGCTTTTGACATGGTTGATAATGTTGCTGTTTCCAATGAAATGTAGTGCTATATAACCACACATGTTTCAAAATACTTTTGTTCATTTATTCCCATGAAGTCACCTAATTTTGTGTTGTATTTTCTTATTTATAAGAAGGTGAAATTTATTTTCACTGTAGACTTAATCAGCTATACAACATTGGTGAACATAAGTTCTTTATACAGAAGTATGAAACTCATCTGGACGTAAGCATGTGCAAGCGAAAATATTTGTGTCTGACAGTATGAAGCGATGTGATTGATCATATTTCTTCAGTGATTGAACTTTCCTTGGTTATGATGAAAGCACTGAATATGTCAATCCTGGATTTCATAGACGTTATTGTAGTTAAACAGTTGACAATCAAAATTCAGATACACGTTGACCTAGTTGAAATACTACAAATAGCATACAACACTCCCCTTAGATTCTACTGACAGCTGCTGTCCGAGTTTCCTTGAGAAATCTTGTCATCTAATATCACAAATTGGACGGTCTGTTCGGAATTCGAACATCACATTAGAGACTTTGTTATTTCAATGAGTTTTGAAACAGATATAATAAATTCTAAATAGAATGATTGAGAAATAATCTGCATTTAATTTCAGTACATATTAAAGAAGCACAGCTAAGAACCATTTAAAATAGGAAAGCCAAACTTAGTTATCACATTTTAATTTCGAAATATTCAACCCTGCATAACAAAGATCTATGGTGTTAGATAGTGTGAGGGAACGTGTTTGGTCATCGATTGTGGACAAACATGCATAACCTAATGATTATTAGGTATAGGATTTAATTTCTCTTACCGTTCGATCATTGAAATCATTGTTATGACAAACTCTATCAAACATTTGGTCACACTATATCATACAGTGTAGAAAAGGCAATCACGCTTTGCGTTACAAGAATCTCGAATGATAACGCTAAGGAGAACGATACTTTCCCTAATAAAGTATATTTCTTTTCTGTGAGAATATTTCCGATGAGAAAATTAATTAGTAAAATTTCATCAAGTAAATGATTCACGCTGGTTAACAAGCTTTGGTTTAATCACAATATTTTACGACATCTTTTAAATAGAGCTAAATCCTACAACGCGATAACTAATTAAATACTATCATATATTTGTTTCTGTCAGTAATTTATCAAAGTTCCATTGAATATGGTTATTGTGCTCACCACGTGCTTAGTTATTTCATCTCTCTTGAACATGTGACTGTTTATGTATTCAGCTATATAGCAGAGAACCTTATTTAGTAAAATAGTTGATTCAAGGATTACAAAGTCTTGAGATTTTCATTGGATGTGATGAATCTGGATGACTTGTGTAATTCTCCACTAATGAGAATTACTTTACAACATCATACATCTCAGTGAGCAAAAATCGAACATTTAAGTTGCTGAGAATAAACTGAGATGTCGAATATGTGCTATTTGTTTTTCAAGAATATAGTCTTTTATTACAAGTTGTTTTATAGGAAGGAATCAATTCATTATAGACACGATCTCTAGTCTCTTGGAATTAAAACTCTTTCAACTGCAGTGTATTCATCATAAAACTCACAGGATACCTCCCATAATAGTTTGAAGGATTGAAACATAAACTAGATTGTGTCATGTGAACTGTGAGTTGAATATTTTCTCATATTGTCAAGAATTATAGTTTTGGTGATTTGAAGTACATCAGTATTGAGAGTATTAATTAACTTGTTTGTTATCTTATTTGAACTTTGATATGATATCTAAAAAATATATTGTTATCTATAGTATATATAATGTTCATTGATCATTGAAAATAACGTTACCTTAATAAATAATTTTGGTTCAGTTAATCATCTCCAACAAGCAGCATTTGTGGCTACAACTAATGTTGCACGAAGATTTAAATGAAGGTTTGTGTTTATATATTGATACATTTTTCATGATCATGCTGAGGAATAAGTAAATTAAGCCAGCTGAATGACTCCAATATCTCTTGTTAGTGAAATAGTTTTATTGAAGAATACCAAATGTATCAAATGGGAAAACGTATAGGGATTTTCATAGTAAGTGACTTCAAGACATTGGTTATAGGCCTAATACTAAGAAGTCACTTAAACTATTCTCTTTTCAACAACAGAATCGGTTTAACTCAAATCCCATATTTGAAGCTGAAAATTAGGAACAATATAACTGATACTCGATTACTAACCTTTAGAATATTGTTAAATATTATTGGTAACATGATTTGTGTAATTATCCCATCGTGTTGCTACCAGTTAGTTATTACAGAAAATATGAATTATATGACTGGCATTGGTACAGTCTATAAAGTTTGTACTCAGTTAAACACTTCTCATGAATCATAAATTCTGGAGAATTTCTTATCATACGGTTTATTTATCTGTACATAGAAATAGTGATGCTGAAAACCCTTGAACACAGTATCATTTCTGATTTTTATTCTCACCAGATTTTTAATGTGATGAGGTTATCTACTGAAATCAAATACGCAACTATATTATTGTTGTCTATTGGTGATTTGATACTGTAATATTTTTCGAATTTAATAATGAACCATGAAGTTACATGTATAAAATGATCATTCAGTTGAAACTGTGAAGTAAAATTTGATTTATTTGTATTTTCTAAGGTGAAGAGGTTCCTTATATTCATTTTTATTCATGATATAGTTATCAGTTTGAGGATGATCTTCAAGGAAGACTGTATCTTATGAAAAAAATTGAATAACTATTGATGATTGCTAACCCATGCTTTGACATACTTATACATTATCTACTGTTAATTTTTACTCTTTCGTAAAATCTTCTGTAATTAGGCCCAGAGTTTCGCCATGATAATATGCAATCTGATAATAATAACAACAACAACAAAATGCTGTACACTCATTTCAAGTCAGTTGAGTTGAATATCTCCACACGTACTCGATTGATAATGAAAGTAAGAGCAGTTGAATTTCTTCATTTTACAATCAAGGTGTTTCTAACCAATATTCTTCAAATCTATTTATTATTGTTGATGACTGCATTTTTGTTTACTAAGTAGGTTCATTGTTCAATGATTTAAACTCATTATAGTGGTGACGCTTATGATGCTTTCTTTGAACATGATTAGGTCGCGATAATTTTTAGGTAAGTAAAATGAGTGCAAATGAAAAGTTTATTTGGGTTTTCTGCTTTTGTTTTCAAATACAATCAGGAAGTTAGGAAAATTATATTATACCGAAAATGAGTATTTCTTATTTAAAAAGAGTCGTCTTTTGTTAGTTTAGCGGACAATAAGAAAACATCATGAATATATTGTAACTAGTAAGAACTATCGTCAGATGTGCTCTTAGATCATTTTCTAAACAGATGTGTTGTCACAAGTGAAGTATACTTATCAGTTCATTTTGAATTCCAGTAATGATTGCATAAGTTAATTGTTTATTAGCGACCGCTTTGGTGTGTTGTCTTTCGAATAACAAAGACATTATGATGTTCA